>CM076572.1:1426202607-1426724034 GCA_034641835.2 Pinus albicaulis
TTACCCATATTCTATTTTACCATTTTTTCCTTTATTTTCATGGGTGCATTTGAGCTTGAAAACCCTAATCCATTTTTCTTTTTAAAATAGGAAACTATCTAATTCTAACCTTATTTCATCCAAGGGCTCGTATTAGACAGTTGAGCTCCTCATTTATTCTTTATCTAACTACCGATTTGCCAATATTAAACTGCTTTGGCAAGATCTTTATTTTCTATCTAATAACATGAAATTTAAAACACGATAGGTTAAGATTAAGCTATTTAATCTTCATGGACTATGGTATTTTGAACAAGCTACACATAATCATTTATTTTTTGCAAAGAAAAAGTAACTAGTAGTGGAAATTTTGACTTGCATCACTTTTATGTTTTTTTCTTATCTCTTTTTTGTTTGGGGTCCATTTTTTCTATTTTTTTTTTATCTTTTTCTTTTCAGGTCCTTTGATTTTTCTTTTAGGACTTTTACCCTGTTTTCAATTTTTATTATTTTCAAATATGGGAGAACAACTTACAGAAAGTAATGTATTTACATATTACAAGAGTATTTAAAGTCAATTAAAAAATTATGAACCTTATTATTATAGGACCCTAACAGTGGCTCCACATGGGGACGGCATTTCCTAGTGAAATAACAAGAACTTTAAAACTAGTAGCCTCTGAATTCTGACTGTGTTGACCTTGTAAATGTTGTCTGAGCTATGCAATTATTCATACTTATGATATTTTACCTTTCAAAGCTTAGGGCCTTCTCTCCGGGCTTCAAATTTGTTGGGAAAAATATCCAATCCAATCTAAAATCTGCAATGTTATGTACAATGAGTAAAGTGAACAAATTTAACTATTCGTCATTTCTGAGGAGTAGTAATTCTTTAGCATTCTACCATTGATAGGTCCACCCAGTAGATCTGATCCATCCATATCTTTCAAAAATAAAGCATTGTTACCTCTGTAACCATAAATAACATAAGGTCCTTTCCATAGGAAATCAAATTTCCCATGTTTACGTGTGTTTTCTCTCCTTGAATCTGACTTTAGAACTTTGTCTCCAGTATAGAAAACATCTTCTTTACTTTTCTTGTCAAAAAATTTCTTAATTTTGTGTTGGATAACTTGAGACTTAAGATAAACCTCTTCTCTTTTTTTCTGCAAGTGAATGGTTTGGTTAATCCTTCTTTGAATGTCATTAGTATCAACTTGCAATTCTTGGATTATCTTCATTATTGGTACTACTAAGGAATATGGAAAAACAACATCCATTCCATAAACAAGTTGGTAAGGGGATGTACCAATAGATTTCTTAGTGGTAATTCTATCTGCCCATAAGGCATTAACTAACCTCTTGTTCCAAGTTTTCTTGTTTTCTTCTAGTAATTCCTTAACAATGTTCACAAGGGTTTTATTGGAGGATTAAGCAAGGCCATTACCTTGAGGGTAATATGCAGTAGAATGGACAAGGGTAATGTGATATTTATGGCAGAAGTCAATCATATTTTTGGATTTAAATGCAGTAGCGTTGTCAGTGATAATATATTTGGGGCATCCAAATATTGAAAGTCTGTTGTTTTCTAAAAAGGATATTATGACAATATCAGTGGCTTTCCTGGAGGGTGTGGCTTCTATCCACTTAGTAAAATAACTTGTGGCTGTCAAAATCCACTTATATTGGGTTGAGGATGGAGGGTGAATTTCACCAATGAAGTCAAGACCCCATTGTTGAAAAGGCATTTATGTAGAGATGGGTTTTAAGGGTAGGGGTAAAAGATTTTTCTTTCCTTCAAATATTTGGCACTTGTGACAGGAAGTCACATACTTTTTTACATCTGCAAAAAAAGTAAGCTAGTAAAAACTAGCTCTCAAGGTTTTGTCTATAGTAGTCTTCCAGTAGAGATGTCCCCCACAGTCACCTGCATGAATTTCTTCTAAAACTTTGTCAGCTTCTTCTTTAAGCAAACAATTCAATAAAATTTCACCATGATCATTCCAAAAGAGTACATTGTCTATGATACAAAATCTTACTGCCTTTAACTTAAAAATCTAGCTTTTGTTCTTGATAATCTAGGAGGAGCTTGTAAGTTTAGTAATACAAATACAATATTTGCATACCAGGGTGAGTCTGAAAAGGCTTCACTGATCTCTGGAGTCACCATCTCTTCCTGATCATCTATTTGGGAAATAAAATTAATATCTAAAGCATGAAAATTTGATTAGGAAATGAGTTTGGCCAAACCTTTACCTTTTATGAGTTTGGTGGGTTTGATTTCTATGTCATATTCCAAAATTATGGCAATCCACTTGCCTCTTTTACCATCAGGCCCATTCTGTGTCAAAATGTCCTTTACAACTGTATTTGGAACATAAGCAATAATATGTCAATAAATAATGTACACTCTAAAGTATTTGATGGCTTTCACTAATGCTAGTGCTTGCTTTTCCATTATATTATACTTTAAAGTGGCATCTCTAAATTTTTTGCTAAAGAAAGCAATGGGTTGCTCATAGCCCTGTCATTTTTCTACAGTAAAACTAAAACAATAGTGTGTTCTGAAGAAAAGGAGAAAATAATAAAATCTTTTTGAAAGTCAGGACTTATAAGGACTGGTGTTTTTGTTAAGGCTTGTTTAATAGATTCAAAGGATTGCTTGGGCTCAGCAGTCCATTTAATTACTGAGTCTTTTTTCAGCATATTGTCAAGTTCTCTAATTATTTCAGCTAGATTTGAGATGAATCTTCTTAGAAAGTTAATTTTACCTAGGAAAGCTTGTAACTCTTTAATGTTCTTAGGAGGACTAATGTTCAAAATGGCTTGCGTTTTGGCACAATCTATCCTAATTCCCACTTTAGATATAATATGTCCTAGTAATTTACCTTCTTCTAATTGAAATAAAGCCTTCTTGGGATTTAGAGAGATGCCAAATTTTCTGCATTTAATAAATACTTGTCTGAGATGATCCAAATGTTCATTATCAGCCTTTGAAAATACAGTAAGTTCATCTAAATAAATCACAAGGAATTCGTGAATTTCCTTTGCAAAGGCTATATCCATAGCTCTTTGAAAAGTGGCTCCTACAGTCATTAATCCAAAAGGCATTTTTACATACATAAAAGTGCCCCATGGATTAGTAAAAGCAGTTTTAGCTTGGTCTTCTGGTTGGACTCAAATCTGGTTATACCCTGAAAATCCATCTAACAATGAAATCCTGGAAGAACCAACCACTCTTTGCAAAATGTGATCCATTTTTGGTAGAGGGTAATTGTCTTTTAAGGACACTTTATTTAAATTTCTAAAATCAACACATAATCTTATTTCTCCTGTCTTTTTCCTAGTGGGAACTAGATTAGAAACCCAAACAGAATATCTGATTGCTGCAATTATTTGGGCATCATACATTCTTTTGACCTATTTCTCAATTAAAGGCATCAAAACGGGATTAATCCTTCTTACATTTTGTTTAAAAGTTTTTTGGTCTTCTTTTACAAGGATTTTATGTTGTATTATGCTAGTGTCATAGGATTTTAAATCCTCATAACTCCAGGCAAAACATCCCAAAATTCCTTTAAAAGAGCTATGTATTTTACGTTTTCTTCCTGAGGTAAAGCTTTGTAAAGTTTAACCATATTAGGTTTTAACTCTGTAACTATATTACATTCGTCAATATCAGATCTAAGTGGCTCCATTTTAGGTTTTCTTGCAACATCATTAACGTCAAATAAATATTCTAAAGGGGTTAATCCTTTTGGTAAAAATTATCTTTGAGGTTCAAAATATCAGGTTCATCATTAAATAACTCATCAATCTCTACTTTCTCTAGATTATCTATGTCTACTTGACTAAATTTAGTAGGTTTAGTAAAATTTAAGTGATATACATCTACATTATTCAAATCAATTTCACTATCTAAGTTTTGATCTACTGTATAGTCTGTGTCTATATTACAACCTTGAAATTCTCCTTCATTATTCATGAAATGATAAATTTGTTCATCTTGTGAGAAAATTTGCCAATATTTAAGATTATTTGGAATTACAGGCATGTGTCTGACTTCCGCAGTGTATCTATGATTTGGTTGAAATGGTAGATTACAGGTACTAGCAAAAGTTGCTAAGAAGTGGGCCTGTATATTCTGTTTTCTTGGTATTGTAGAAAAATCACATTCTAACAGTTGCTTCATTAAATCTAAAACAATGTCTCTATATCGGCTTAATCTTGGATTATATATAGAATATTCTCCAGTTATTTGTTTCACAATTAACTCCGAGTCTCCCATAATTGACACTCTTTTACCTCCTAAATTCCTAACAATCTGCGGTCCTAAAATGAGAGTTTCATACTTATCCACGTTGTTTGTACATTTAAAATTTAGTCTAAAAGCATGACCTTCTACATCATTGTTCTCCATATTGTGTATCCAAACTCCTACTCTTTCTCCTAGTTTATTGATTGATCCATTAAAATCTAGGTGTCATAATGATTCATGAAAGATTTTTTCACTATCTGGTGCTTTGTTTTTCTCTTTTAGTTCAATATTGTTTTCAATTCCAGTTTCAGAGTTACATAAAATGAATGAATCCATGTCAGTAGGTGTAATGTAAATAGGATAATTTATTGGTCTTTCTACACTACTCACCATATACTTCATCAATGTTTCTCTATAAAGTTTCTTTGGTTGGAGAAAAACATAGATTGTTGCATATGACATATCAAGTTGTAGAAATCCCTATAATTTAACTCCCCATGAGCGAGATAAAAGCATTCCATACTTGGGAGGGATGTCAACTACTACAATGTCCATGACTATGCTTTTTCTAGGATATTGAAGTAAAGTAACGCATAAATCTCTAATGAAATGTAAACATCTCACTTTGTTGGAATCAAATGAAAAGAGATCTTTGTAAGGCCTAGTGATATCTAAATTGAGGTTTCCATTATTGCTTTTGGCATTAAATTATGTGAAACCCCTGAATCTAGCATTGCATTATGTAATATTTAATCATGAATAGTTAGGCTAATGTAAAACGGTGGAATTGATCCATCTTGGTTTTTTCCATTAACATCAGGACCAAAAAATAATTCAGGTTGATCATCATTTAAGTTTACTGAATCTTCTCCATCCTTCATATTCAAAGTTTCTGTCATAGGTGTTTTTTATAAATCATGTTTTACTAATTCTGTCAAAGGAATTGGTATCTTTAATTTGGAAATTTCAGCTTGGATATTAAATGGAGGTTGTGATTTTCCTAGCGGAATTATCTCTTCTTTTGTAACTGTAGTTTTAGTAGGTTTATCTTCTTTTTATACAGTTGTCTTTTCATTTTCTGTTTTAGTTTCTACTGTCTTATTGATTTAGGTTTTCTTTTCAGGGAAAGTTTGAGAAGAAGTAGATGTTTTTTCATATTTTGTATATTCATCAGCTGTTTTAGCAGTGGCAACTTGTAGATCAGCTAATTTGGGATCAGTAGTAGGAGTCTTGGAATCTAAAATTTTTGTTTTAGCAGAATTAATTGTCTTGACAGCAATAGATTTTTGTGAACCTGCTAATTTTTGTACAAAATCATCTATTATGTCAACAATTTTAGGACTAGGTGAGATTTTGGGACTTGAAACTTTCTAAGCTGAACTAGAGTTTTGCTTATTTTCCTTAGGGAGAATTTGCAGAAATTTAGTGGTGGGAGCCTCTACTATTTTCTTTGTAGGTGTTTAGGTATTTTTCTTAATAGAAGGCTCTGCATTTTTCTTGCATCTAAGGTTATATTGCTTATGTACTTCATTCATGCCAAACTCATAACCTTGCTTTTAATCAAATGACTCACCAGAATCTAATTGCATTTGTTGTAAATCATATAAATCCTCATCTTCTTGTATCAGAAAGATGGTGTTATCATCATTAATACCCATTAGATTTATGGTGTCTTCATCGTGATCATTTTGATGAAAAATTTCAGCATGGTTCTCTTGGAAAGGTGGTCTTATTGTTCGGTAAGGAGCTCATTCTCTAGATTTTCTAGTATTTGTGTTTTATCTGAAATTGGGATTTCTAATTTGTTTTTGGTTATCGCATTGTGGCTTCCTTTCCGTATTATCTAATCTATCCATCACTCTCTCTAGTTTTTTTGCTAATTTATCTATTTTTAAATATGAACTAGATGTTTCTTCCTTTATTGTTACTCTCCTTTCATTTCTTAATCTAGATTTTCTTGCGAACAAATTTGCCTCTACACTAACAGCATTAATTTGGATTTTCTCTAAGGTTTCAGGATTCCTCTCTCTCAATTGATAAGCTATGCCAGTATCAAATCCATCAGGGATTTTGAGAAGGATAGAGTCTGGAGGAGGTTTAAGATTAGCAAGAATTGAATTATAAATTTTGTTGTATCTAGTACAATAATCTTGGACTATTTCATTTGGTGCTCTTTTTTTGCTTTCAAATTCAGATAAGATTTGTAGTGGATTTTTCTCCTTTTCCCATTTATTAATAAATAATCTATGAAAAACTTCTAAATCAAAAATACTACCAAGATTCAGACCTTTAAACCATTTTTTCTCCTCACCAGTTAATGTTTGAGAAAAAAGTCTCATTTGTACTTCAAAATCATCTATTTCATGAAGCTCAAAATAGACTGTCATCTTATTAACATGTTGTTGGGCAGTATATTGAGTAGTTGCATCAAATTGAGGTATTTTTCTCTGATAATCCTAGGGCATGTCATGTAACTGGCTGGAAGGACCAAGGGAGCATATCTAGCAGCTATGGCTTGAATTCTAGCTTGGCTAGGAGGTAAGTTAGAAGTACTTGGGGCAGAACTAGAAGTACCTGTTGATGTAGTTAAAGAAATTGTAGATGAGACTGGGATATAAGAATATGTACTGGAAAATGTGGTTGAGAAACCAAAATATGAAGTTGGGATATATGAAGAGGTATTTGGGAATGAGAATGATGTATTGGTAAATGCAGAAGAAAAACTAGTGGATGGACTTGAGGTGGAGGAGGATGGGAATAATATTCTAGGTTGGAATGGTTGCTTTGGGACAAATGGATCTATAGAATGATGTGTGGTGGAAATGATGGATGAGGTGGTAGTGAATAATGATGAACATACAGATTCTAAAAGGCTCATATCTAAATGTGAGGTAGAAGGCTTAGGGGTATAGGCTGATAAAGCACTTAATTCAACCGAATGTTGAAAAATAGCTTCATCTATTTCCTTAAGTATAGTAGCATTTATTGCATCAAGTTTATCATAAACTTCAAAAATATTTGATTCAAAACCTACTCAAATAGTTTCCTACTTAGTTTCAAGAAATGAGAAAAAATCAGGATCTGTTACAGTGATTTGTAAATCACTTTCTGATTTGGTTCTGAATAAAGATTGTTAAAAATTTATATCAAATTCGAAATCTTGTAAACTTGATAGTTGTTTTGGAAGGGAATTTGCTCTGACTAAAGAAACTTTATTACCTAAATTATCTACTTTTTTATTGTTTTTTCCAATTTTGTCAGGATTATCTACTATGACATCAGGTTATAGATTTGGATTTGACCTGGTATAGTAGACTCTTCTGGAAGCAAGAATTACAATTTTTTATGAAAATATTCTCACAACTTATAAAACAGTCTTAAGGTGAAAATATATGAAAAATATTTCATTTAAGATCTATTTTAAAACTGAAAATTGGTTAGTTCCCCAGTGAGTTGCCAGTATGTTATCACTCTAATAATTCCCAAAGTTGTGAGATTTTGATTTATAGTTTAAAGAATATTAGAGGTAACCACAAACCTAGTTTTAATATTTAGGATCTAGCCTTCCTAAGGTTCAGAGAGGGCTCTCTCTATAAGATTTAATTTTTTATATATATATGATTTTAGGCTAGTTATATAGGGAAAATTGGTTTTGGTGTTTTGATTTGGTTCGTTGGGAAAATCACTTAATGAGATGGATAGTTATAGGTCTGGTTTTCCTTTGGGAAAATGGATTCAATGTGTCAAGCAGACAAATCAAGATCAAGGTCTAAAGTCAAATATTTTTAGGGAAAATATAGCAGAGTCACTCAAGATCTCTAGAGGCTAATTACTAAAGTGATTTTAATCGGGATAAAGAGAAACTAAGGGTTCTTTGATCCGGATAAGGAATGAAGAGGAAGGGTTCAATAAAAATTAGGGAGCAATTAAGGGTTCCCTATTCTGGTTATCAGCAAAAAACATTGAAATGAAAACCTGTAAATAACGGTGTGCTTTTAACAAATTCTGATATAACAATTCCTGATTTCACTTTAAAATTTAGAACACATTTATTAATGAATGAATAACATAAGAAGATTGACAAATAACATGAGAAAGTACTTGTCTTAAGTGTCCCAACACATGAATCATGAAATATGATGCTTTATTGCTTTGATCTAGCCTATTGACTTGAACTTGGTACAAAACCCTTCAGGTTTAGAAAATATGACTACAGAAATCTTTAGCAATTAATCCACCCTCAATACTTCAAATGATGAAGTATTTATAAAAAAAGTAGTAAAAAATATCCTAGAACCATTCAAGGAGTTCTTCTTGGAAAATAAAATATCTTTTTACAAAAAGATAGTGACAATTGCCTAACAAATTGCAAGCTGTACTATTTATTCAAATTAAATAGCTTTTGATGAACTTGGACTGCAGTTGGGCTAATGAGGTGTCACCCATGCTCGTAATTAATCTTCAATCTATTTTAGAACTTTATATTTCACCTGATATTGTTTAATAATTGGTACTCTTTATCCTGATACACTTTAACCTGCTGATTTTTCTTGATTCGCTGCCTAAAACTCTATTTTACTGTGTAAAAACAACAAATCTGTTTTTATCCTTTCTTACTGCAAACTTATTTTTACAGCAAATCTATGATCTTCTGCCAAAACTATGCCTCTGGTAATTTAATCTTTGTGAGTTTCCTGAAATTCTCATCTGCTTATGTATATCTTACAAAGGTTGGCTTGATCACAAATAGGTGTTTTATCTCATGTTGTAAATAAAACAAGTTTTCAATGTTTTTATGCAACACTTTACCTATTGTAATTCCTTGCCAATTTGATTTATTCACCTGTTCTTTGGAAAATTCCCTTATCTTTTTATTGTAATCTTCTTGTTTCATCAGTTTTATCATTGATATCAAGACTATTTGGAAGACCTTCTTGTCTTAAAGTGTCAAACTTAACCATGAATCCTAGTTATGGCCATGTCTGTATTTAGACACTTTTCTTCAAGCTATTTCATCAGTTTTTCTTTGAAAATACTTTTCTTACCTCAATAATTGTTTCTATCTTATGGGATTATTCCTATTACATCCAATTCTTGTATTTTAGTTTTGATAATTTGATTATTTCTAAGGCTTCTTCGGAGGCTTGGCACCTAACTTTTCTTTGGTCTTCAATATTTCTTCTTTCATTGCCTTAAGCAGGTCCTTCTACTCATAAATCACTTAAATGGATGGCCCAGTATCATTAGTGGGATTAAATGATATTGGACCATGGATAATTTTAATGTATGCCATGGGCTCTTTTAAGGTTAACTTTGTTTCTACCTTTTTGAGTTGTTCACTTAACCTTTTAGCCTTTTGTTCTTCTGTTTTAGCATTTACCTGTGCTAATTTCTTGGCATATTCAAGGTTCTTGATTTGTTTTTTCAATATGTTTATGTCATTATTATGTATTGACATGTCTTCCATGGACTTAATGAGTTTGTTGGCCTCATCTTACCGTTGAACTGCCGAAGTAGAAGATTCAGTGGCAGAAGTAGTAGAAAGGGTAACTAGCACTGTTGTGGCCAATGGGACCTTAGGAGCTAACTCTTCTGCTAGAGTTGAAGGCATTGTTGTTGTCACTATAGGAATAACAGTGGGAGGGACATTTTGTGTCTTTGCAGCTTCTTTTTCTTGGACTAGCTTGTCCATCTCAATTTCCATCTCCTTGATTTGTGTTGTCATTTGTAATATGAGACTCATCATCTCATCCTTTTGGTTTTCTTCCTGTACAATCTCCCTAGCCTGTGGATGCTCTGTAGGAGGTAATTTCAATTGCTTTCTGAGTGCTGCAATATCAACATTTTTCTTCTTTGCCAATTCTTCTATAGCTTTCACATTAGAAGGGTCATACCCCACTTCAATCACCAATTCTTCTAAAGACTTGATTTTGGTGTCTTTAGCATATGAAGAAGCTTTTTCAACCTTAAGCTGACTTTCATGTTTGTTAAATTATTTTGGAGCTTCTGGACACTCATTGCTTTTGTGGTCATGGTAGAATATAGCATTTCTGAGCTTTGCTTGCAGAATTCAATCTGGTCCAAGGGATGAATGCCTTGGACTGGTACCTCAAAGTCAACCTTCTTATAATCTGTTGTTTTTTTAGGTGTTGGTATTGTAGGTTGAAGTATTAACATTAGCAATTTCTTATTTGTATAATCAAAGGCTGAAAGCAGCCTATTTTGAATTCCTGGAGTCTGCTTCAAGTATTGTGAATATATTTCATTCTTGATCTCCTCATTTTTGGCCTTGATCTGTTTATACTTTTCTTTAATATCCATGTCTTTATCCTATGTCTACTATGATGAAGACACTTCCCCACTTTGTTTTTTCTGAATCATCTATGTTTTGGAAGTAGTAGGTTGCTGCTCATTTTCAATTATTGTGTGAGTCGCAGTGTCTTTCTTTGGATTCTCTTCATCTAAAATTTCTATCGTTTCCTTTTCTTTGTCTGCTGGATTAATATTTGGTTTCTTATTGTACCTAAGCTTAAATCTGGTTTCTGCGGTTGTTTCAGCAGTATATGAGCCTTCTTCTCTATTTCTCTTTATGGTTCTATCCTCTTGAATTGGAGTTTGCAAAGTGTGACTAGTATCACCTTGCTTGACAGTTTCTATCAATGTATTTTCCAACCATTCAGTTTGGTTTGAAAAATTTTCAATTTCAGGCTTCTTGTCATGGATATAAGGGGTTAATTTACATTTCACCCTCATCTTACTGATTATTCCATAAGGATCATAGTTCCACAGGAAACTTTCATCAAAATTATACTCTAGCAACTGTTTTGCTGCCTCTGCACCTTCTTCCCTATTGTTGCATATGAAAGGACCCACTTGGTTTTTCAATTTGAACTGAGTTTTCTTTTTATGACAAAAAAAATTCTTGAATGCGAGTTTCATAATGCATGTCTAATATGTTCTAAGGAAAACAATTTCAATGTTAAATACTTTGGAAAATTGTAGGGAAGGATATTTTATCCATAAACTCTAACCTCAAATTATGGTTTTGGTATAAATACCAATCACTTGTTATGCTCTGTTAGGTAAGTTTGTAAAAATTTCTCAATTTCATCACTTATCCGATCCTTGGTTGCCCATTGTTTTTGAGTATGTTAAAAAATGGGTGAATCAAGCAGTCTGTAGATTATAGCAAGTGAACTGGAACAAGTTCACTACAATTAAGTAAGTCTGAAAATGATAGATTGTGCAATGCCCTCATCATCCATCTTTTGGAGACTATTGGAAACTTATCTAACTTCTAAAATTAGAGAAAAATATGGAATAGGAATGAGGTATATCTTAAAACACCTTCAGTAGGAAGTTTTACAAGTTGTTCATGCATATTATCAGCAATGTGTTCAGCAAAATTATAGATGACTGCAGGGGGTTGACCAGGCACAAAAATAGACAGGAAACCTAGTATAGATTCATCAATATGTTCATCAGTGAAGTAACCAAGGATAAAAAACAACATTGAGATAATGTGTCTTGATCCTTCTGGAATTTGGAGGATGAATATGGAGGGTTAAGCTTGGGGATTTCAACATAAGAGGGCATGAATGTCTGAAAGATTTGAAATCTTTTAGGAAAGTCTAAATCCAAATAGGACTTTGTCAGAACTTCAATGGACAAAGGGACAGCATTAGGTTCAAGTTGCAAATGAAGCATTTGGTTTATGGATTCAACAGTAATAGTAAATAATACTTCTTTCTCAGCATTAACAATTGCTCTTTGATCTGGGGAATAGTAGGCTTGACACAATCTGATGACCTCAGGGCACTGATGGGTATGGGGAACTACATATTTGGGTAAATTAGACTCTCAAACAAGTACTTCAGCTACTTGGTCCAAAGATTTTTTCTTGGCTCCAACAGTGGAACTCAAGAAGTTTAAATTCAGTTACTGGATCAGTGATTTTATAGTCTATATCAACCAAAGGGGTATGTTCAACATCTACAACAAGAGGTTGTAGTGGATTGATGACAATTGTGTTTTTAGAGGCCATTTATGGGTTTGTTTTTGACAATTTAACCTTTCTAGGTCTTGAAACTCAGTTCTTTAGGTTTTTAGTACACTTCTGTAAGATTAAACTGTTTACAGAAAGTCTTTTTAGTGTAACAGAGGGTTCTTTTGGATTTTAACCGGTAAGCTTTGGATTTTTTTGTTTCAAAATATCAATTTTGCTCAAAAATCAATCTTTAAACCTTTTACAGATTCAGGAATAGCTAGCGAGGGTTTACTGCACTTTTTTTTTATGAAAACAACCCTAAAACAGTCTAATTCATGCAAAAGGGCTTCTGAGCATTTGTAAAAGACTTTGAATCATTCAAAGGGTTTCTAAAAGTCTGTAGATGACTAAATTATCTTCAATTTGCTTTAAAAAAACATAATACAGTCTTCAGTAACTGTGAATTTCTCAGGGTTTTGTAGCAGAGATAAATATATGAGGAAATAAGGCTGTTTGTTTAGGAAAATAGGATTTAAAAGGTTCAAATCCAAGATTTATGCTTCTTTTCAAATGATGGATGGGTATTTTTCTTGAAAAATACCTGTAAATTTAGGCATTTGACTCGAAAGAAGGGTTTGCTGGGAGTTTGAAAGCTTTCAAAAGCTTGTTGAGGTCTTTTAAATGCAAACTGGAGGCTTTGAGCAGTTGCAACAGTGAATTTAACTGAATTTCTGTTGTTTTTTTGCATGAAAACAGGGCGACAACGTCTTTTTATCAGTCGGAAACAGTTGATGAGCAGAAAATGCAATAAAAGGCTTGTAATCCGTATATCTAATGTTTTATAAAGAATTTAATTGAAACAATGTTCACATTTAATAACAGTTAAGTCACTTTGAAAGCGGTTTACGCGCAGGGAGGTTATTTACCGCTGAGCAGTTATCGCACCATCGGAAGGTGGTAAATGGTTTTTGCTTAAATGAATGTGATCCAGTGAAAAAATGATGCGTGGAGGAGAGAGAGCGGGGTAAAACTACTTATATTGCAAATATAAATTTGTTTAATTTGCGCGCCATTGTATTTGCGATATGGATTCTAGGGCGTTGGATCTATTGGGCAGATGCGAACGGTCAGGATTGATCGATGGGCCCGGGAGTCTTTTATGTGGTGAATTTCGGTTTCATACATTAAAACGAAGTTTTAACATATAGTTCTAATGTTAACCGTGATAGGCGGAATAGATGGGTTATCAATGTATTTTAACCAAATGTAACGTATACAGGTGGAAAATAAACATTGGGCGGGTTTTAATATATAATGGAAATGGTTTAAACCTATGGGGAACGAGAATATATCAGGTGGGGTAAATTAAACCATAGGATAAACATAATATATGGTTTGGGCTAAATATAAATGAATTAATATATTACGAGGTGGAAAGGTTTAATAAAGGATTTAATATATAAGTTAAATGTTAATGAAGAAGTGTGTGAGCGGGAATACATAAATACACTAAGTAAAATGTCATTTTAAGTCATTGGGCGAGATTTTCATAGTGGTGGTCCAACATAATCATTTAACACTTAATACTTAGGATAAATAGCATTTTGTGGGTTTTTTAGGATTTTATATAAAAAATGAAATTAATCAAGGGGATTTTTACTTTTCCTAAGTAAAAATGGTGTTTTGACTTAGGAAAAGGGGTTTTAATAGGGAAAATGAGTGATGTTGAGGAAAAAGGGTTTTTATGAAAGGGAAGGGTTTTACTGAATTAGGATCCAATACCTAGTGTCAATCAGTCATTAAGACGTGGGTTCGGCCCCACCAGAAGTCAGAGAAATTCTTTGAGTCTTTATAACTGAAGGTTTTCAATACTATAATACTTTGTGGGGAGGGAAATTAGTACTTTTATCAGATGATATTTATACATGCTTTATGTAACTGCTTTCTATCTACCCATCATTTATTCTACCATTTTTTCTTTATTTGCATGGGTGCATTTAGGCTTGCAAACCCTAATCCATTTTTCTTTTAAAGCAGGAAACTATCTAATTCTAACCTTATTTCATCTAAGGGCTCAGATTAAACTGTTGAGCTCCTAATTTATTCTCTAACTATCTAATGATTTTTCAAGTTTAAACTATTTGACAAAAATTTTATTCTATATCTATAAACATAAAATTTAAAGCATGAAAAAGTTAAGATTAAACTATTTAACTCATTATGGATTATGGCATTTTGAACAAGTTGCACATAATCATTTATTTGCAATGAAAATTAACTAGTAGTGACATTTTGACTTGCATCACTTTCATGTCTTATTCTTATCTCTTTTTTGTATTTTGGGTTCATTTTTCTATTCTTTTTAATCTTTCCTTTTCAAGTCCTTTGATTTTTCTTTTAGGACTTTTACCCTCTTTTCATTTTTTATTTTCTAATATGAGAAAACAACTTGCAGAAAGCAATGTATGTACATATTACAAGACTAATCAAATTCAATTCAAAAATTATGAATCCTATTATTATAGGACCCTAACACTTGTTACCATTGCACTCCTTCACAAAACTCTCGATTGCGATTTGCGGGCGGCCCCACCTCTGTCATGCCATGTCATCTCTCCGCTCATCGCACATCACACATCACAAATCATAACCTTTACCCCTTGTTTCTCATAACAAAAAAACTCCCAATTGTGATTTGAGGGCGGCCCCACCTACGTCATGCCACGTCACCTTCCACTCATCGCAAATCGAACATTGCAAGTCACAAATTTTACCTCTGTTTCTCATAATAACATACTCCTGATTCCCCGATTGCAATTTGTGGGCGGCTCCACCTCCGTCATGCCACGTCACCTTCCACTCATCGCACATCGCAAGTCGCAGCTTTTACCACCGTTTCTCATAATAACAAACTCTTGATTCCCTGATTGCGATTTGTGGGTGGCCCCACCTCCTTGCCACGTCATCAAAGCCCTCCCATGGCCTTTGTCCCGCTCTTTTCAGTGTTAACCATCCCGCTGTGTGTTAATGCCGCGGGCCTCACTTTCAGCTCTGCCATCTTCCCCTCATCTCTGCTCCCTATTACACATCCGACAGCTCATGATCAAGTTCCCTCCCCCCCCCCCCCCCCTCCGGAACCCGGTCTCCGGTTTTGCAAGTCAAACACAACATGGGCTTTTGGTGGGACAAACACAGCTATGGTATATTCAGTTTGTCCAAGAACTCCTCGCTAAAGAGCTAGGCACGCGCAGCACGACTGGCCGTTTCGTAACAGTTAACGAAAATCATGAGAATAACGGAGTGGAGGCTTTCGACGACAGGTAGAATCATGTGATGGAAGCCAGACTGCCCACCTGTTCATGGCTACTCCTCGTCGCCCCATTTGGAGATTCCAGGATTTGGCCTCCGTGGCCAACTATGTATCTGCATTCTCTTGTTTATCAATAATCTCCGGTTTATATATAATGAACTTTCAATGTTCTGCTGCTTTGATGATTCGTGTAATGTAGCTGCTGGTGGTATGCATTTTTATTCATGAATTCATGTATAAATAATGCTTATGTGTTAAACTTGTTGTGCCCCCTTAATT
This sequence comes from Pinus albicaulis, assembly GCA_034641835.2. Taxonomy (NCBI): domain Eukaryota; kingdom Viridiplantae; phylum Streptophyta; class Pinopsida; order Pinales; family Pinaceae; genus Pinus; species Pinus albicaulis. The sequence goes on from CM076572.1 coordinate 1,426,218,421, forward strand.
CACGCTCCACGAATCTCTATTGTTGGTCACATTCCACTTACATCCGCTTCCTCTGAGTTCACGAGAGACAAATTCTTAAGACTTTTAAGCCTGTCTCTCGGAGGTTCCTCCTCCGTTCCTTCTCAACACCTCTGCATATTTTGAAAGCCTTTGGTCATTGTTTCATACTTGGCCCATTTGAAAAGCCGCTGAGCCATACAACCTCCTGAGCCCTCTCGTAGTATAGGGTAATTCACATGAATCAAACAACAAAGTCTTCATCATTCCCGAACCACCACCATCATTATCTCCTTAATCCATATTCTGTCAGAGGCACCCTTAAAATTGTGTACATCTAACCTCTGATTTCAAGATGTCCTAGCCACTGGTCTTTTGTAACTCAACGCTGTCTCTAGGATTTACAACATATTTTTGGCGTCGTTGCCAGGGAGCGAATTAGAAAATCTTTTCCCTCAGATACGACATTATCTTCACCCTTCAATCAGGTGAGCACGAAGGGTTGAGAGTTGCATAGGCCTCACCTTGGCGACTCCACTATTATCAAAGTTCAAATCAGTTGTAATCCTGGCTTACACAAGGCCTCATACTCGATCAGATACTTCCCAGCTGAAAACCCCTTCTGTATCTGATCCCAAAAAGATCATATTTAAGAGAATTTGGAAGGAAAAGAAACCAAGCCAGGCTGAACTACCCTCATTTTCTCTAGAAGATTCGCCTTCCTCATCTTAGAAAGCTGACATCTATGGCTCTGGCTCCACAGCTCGTGTACTTGGGTATTCTCCAGAAGCCTCTTCTTTAGCCAATTCAGTCATAAAAGATGAAACCGAATCCGTTGATACTTCTCTGCCTCCCTTGCACCTTACTCCTGAGGTTGAAGAAGTTAAAGAAGTTGCAGTACTCCAAAGCTTTTTACAGACAAATATCCAAACCTCTACTCATCACATACCTGTTATACCCCAGCCAACTCATCCTCATAACCTACCACCACCGCCCCTCATGGTTGCACCTGGTTTCCTCCTTAATAAGTATGCTCCATTGGCTCTACCTCAGTTGCTAAATGACATGCCACAATATTATCTAAAGCTCCTACCTCAGTTCACCGGGGAAGATAATACTTCTGCGCAGAGACATATAGAAAATTTATGCGCCTTTGCTGAGAATGTGAATGTAGAGCACTTAGATGTGGTGTTAAGGCTTTTTGTCCAATCCTTGGATGGAGAAGCCTGGAAATGGTTCAAGTCTCTAGCCGACAACACAGTGCACACTTGGGAAGAAATGGACAATTTCTTCACATTAAAATGGGGAGAAAAGAGGGACCATGGATACGTTCTCACCGAGTTTAATGCTCTAAAAAAGAGACACAATGAGGATGTAAGATAATTCATAAAGAGGTTCAATAAGCTCTATAATAATCTTCCTGCTGAAATAAAGCCTCCCCAAGCAGCTGCTAAGGCGGTCTTCGCAGAAGCTTTCGAACCTGAGTTTGGGTTCACCCTAAGAGAGAAAATCCACATCTTTAGATCAGATCCAGACTGATGCATTGGAGGTAGAAGCAAACTTTGCCTCTACTGGTAAATTCAAGGGGAAGATAGAACATGAAGCTAGAAGAAAGAACATGGAGGAGGCTTCTCCTTCAAGTCAGGAAAGGGAATCACAAAAGTATAGAATTGAAGAAATGAATAAGCTAGTCAAGAACCTTTCAAATAAGCTGATTAAGCTTGAATTGGAGGCCAAGAATTCCCCTCCTCGTCCCAACCAATTCCTAACCCGGGGTTTAATCCTCAATATCGGAAGCCCCCTCTGCAACTATTGCAGCGGTAGAGGAAGGAACAACAAGACCACATTCAACCCCCTCTATACTTGGAGGGAGAAGTGGAGGGACATGCCGAGGAAGTCATAGACAACCAAGAAGATCAATTCTTCACTTACTCTGATGATGAGGAGGGTGAACTCATCCTGCAAGGGGAGTAAGAGGAGAAGGAAGTCCCTCCAGAGGATCAAGATATTGATAGTTACTGCAGACAGTTCGTGGATTTTATGCAAGCTCAACTCCACAAGAAATATGACCTCAGGTCCTCCAGGAAGAGAACCCGAGTGCAAGAACAAAATGAAGAGTCGATATCAAGAGAACAAACCCCTTCTAGTCTTTCCAGTAAAGGGAAAAAGCCAATAGAAGAGTCAACCCCTCATAAGGCCACTGCATCCACTTCCACAAAGCAAGAAGTTGATCCTCCCAAAAATGAGAAGTCCTCATCTATACCCTTGAAACTGCCTGACCCTCCTAAAGAACAGTTCAAAGAAGCCATTACAGAAAAAGGCCCCACACCCTTTAATCTCCAGAAAGAAAAAGAGAAGGTCAAGATCCCAGTTCCCTTGATCGAGCTCCTGAAACAGCCTTCATACAAAGCTCAAGTGTCCCAATTCATGCAGCCCCATGGTGTAAGCCCTCTGCCTAATAGCCTGAATCTCCAAGAAGAACGACCCATGGTGGTTTTTGGACCTCATGTAGAAGAACAGGACTCAGCCCCTCCCTTGTTCTATGTGACTCAAGTGATACATGACTTACTATTGCACAATTGTATGTTGGATTCTGGGTCTTCACATAACTTGTTGCCTTTGTCTGTTATGGAACAATTGGGATTGCAGATTACAAGGCCTTATAAAGACCTGTATTCTTTTGACTCCAAAAGGGTGAAGTGCTTGGGTATGATAAAAGACCTGGTAGTGAACTTAGCCTGGATTCTGGCCAAAATTGTGGTAATGGATATTGTTGTAGCTGATATCCCAGCTCGGTTTGGAATGTTGTTGTCCAGATCCTAGGGTTCCAAGATTGGAGGGTCAATAAAACTCGACCTCACCTATGCCACTATCCCAGTGTTCGGTGGGGAGGAAAGAAGATTATACCGTGAGTCCAGGTTTGTAAAAATGGTCACCAAAGTTGATGGTTCGACCAATTCTCCCGTGTATGGTAAGGAGTGTGAATTCTCTTGTCTTATGTTCGAGGAGGACGAAAATTTCCTGCAAGAAACGAAGGTCTATCCCCTAAGACAGGGGGATCCCATAAACAGAGTGGAGAACAAGATTTGGACCTTGTAGTTTGATGGGGCTTATTCACGAGAAGGAAACGGAGCCGGGGTACTCCTGGTATCGCTGGAAGGATGCTTAGTGCCTCTCTCCTTCAAGCTGGAATTTGAAGCCACAAACAACGTGGCCGAATATGAAGCCCTGTTGCTGGGACTACATGTAGTGCGGAATATGAACATACAAAATCTCAAGGTGTTTGGAGATTCAGAGCTAATAGTGAGGCAAGTTAGGAGCCAATGCCAAGCTAAGCACCCGCGGCTCAGAGCTTATACGAACGAGGTATGGGGATTTGTTTGAAAACTTCTTCTCAACTTTTAACATTCAGTTTATGTCGAGGGATAAGAACAAAATGGCCGACTCACTAGCTGTGGCTGTTAGCAATTTCCTCCCTCCTCAGAATCTGTTGCTCAGATACGTGGTGGAAGTGAGATATCAACCCTCCATTCCGGACAACGTAAAACATTGGCAGGTCTTCGAGGACAAAGAGCAAGTCAAGCATTTTATGGAGATGGTGGGCGAATTCTCGAATTTGGTAATCGACTCAGTGACTGAGGATGACAGTGAAGATCCGAAAACAAGATGGGAGGAGACATTAGCCGGGCACCGCGTCTTGCAATTAAAGGGAAATGCCATTCCCAGGGGTCTTGTGCCATTAGAGAGACTGTTTGATAAAAACGATATCACGGTGAACCCAAGCAAACCATCCCTAGATGAGCCAGTTTGAATATCGGGACAGAGGAAGATCCAAAGGTGGTGAAGCTATCGAAAGGAGTCCCTGAAGAATATCAAGGACAGTACCTGAAGCTCTTTCGATCATACAAAGACGTCTTCGCTTGGTCATACCAGGACTTGAACACTTTTGATATTGAAGTCATACAACATAAGAATCAAGATACCCTTAAAAGAAGACATTAAGCCTCATAAACAGAAGCTGAGGCAGATCAATCCTCTTATTCTCTCGGCTATTGAAAAAGAAATAAAGAAGTTGTTGCAGACAAAGATCATTGTTCCTGTAAGGTACTCCGAATGGGTGGTGAACCTAGTGCCCGTAAGGAAGGAAAACGATGAAATCAGGGTTTGCGTGGATTTCCGCAATCTAAACAGAGCCTCACTCGAAGACAATTATCCCCTCCCGAAGATGGACCACATCTTGCAAAAGGTAGTGGGATCCTCCCACATGTCCATGATGGATGGTTTCTCAGGATATAACCAAGTGGCGGTGCTCCCTAAAGACCAAAAGAAGACGACGTTCACTATGCCTTGGGGAACCTTCATGTACGCCCGAACGCCTTTCGGCCTGATCAACATCGGCGCCACATTCCAGCGTGCGATGGACATCACTTTCATAGGAGACCAGGATAAGTTTGTGGTGATTTATCTAGATGACATCATCGTCTTCTCGAAGAGCGACGTTGAGCATATAGAGCATCTTCGATGAACCTTTGACAAATGTCGAAGATATGGTCTGTCTCTTAACCCCCAAAAATCCATGTTTGCCTTGGAAGAAGGGAAGCTATCAGGGCATATAGTAACCAAAGAAGGGGTAAAGATTGACCCAAAGCGAGTGGAGGTGATAAACGACATTTCTCTACCAAGAAAAGAAAAGGAAGTACAAGTATTCCTGGGAAGAATCAATTTTCTCAGAAGGTTCATACCAAATTATGCCAAGATCGTCCGAAACATCACCAAAATGTTGAAGAAGAATAGTGAAGTGAAATGGACTCCTCAATCCAGGGATTCTTTCAACAGGATCAAATAGGCCTTTGCGGAAGCTCCAATGCTAGCGGGTCCAAATTATGGAAACCCATTCATGATTTTTTCTTTCGCCTCCCCTCACACAATAGTTGCGATGCTGCCACAAAAAAATGATGAAGGGCATGAACAACCTATTGCGTTTTTCGGTCAAGTCCTCCGAGATGCCGAACTAAAATATAACATCCTGGAAAAACAAGCATATGCCCTGGTCAAGTCACTTAAGGCATTGCGGGTGTACATGTTATAGTCTGTCATAACAGCTTACGTACCCACTGCAGCAGTGAAGGATATTCTAGTGCAGGGTGACAGTGAAGGAAAAAGGGGCAAATGGATAGCTAAGATTCAGGAGTATGAGATGGAGATAAAGCCTACCAAACTCATCAAAGGCCAAGGGCTGGAAAAAATTCTGTCTGAATCCAACTGTCAAGCTTTAGGGATAAATCTGTCTATGATGGAGGAGAAGCGCAGGAGGATAAAAGTGTAAATCAGGGCATAGAATCTTCCACACAAACGACACATGTAAAGTACCTTCTATACTTATGGTATAAATATATAGTGGAGTACCTTTTGACCCTAAGGTGTCCCCCTAACCATGACAAGACCAAGTATCGCACTTTAAGGTTAAGATCTCAAAAGTATACTATAGAAAATGGGCGACTGTATTGGAGGGACCCAGTTGGGATTTTACTACTATGATTAACAGAGCAAGAGGTTGACGAAGTGATGACAGAGTTCCATGAAGGAATATGTGGTGGACATTAAAGCTGGAGATCCACTGCTCACAAGATCCTGAGAGCAGGCTTCTTTTGGCCCAAGCTGTTTGGTGACGTACATGCTCGCGTCCGAGCCTGCGAAAAGTGTCAGACATTCGCCAAAAAGCAAAGGTTCGCACCTCTCCCATTGATCCCAGTTCACATTGAAGAGTCGTTCAACCAATGGGGAATCGACTTCATCGGTGAGATTCACCCGGCTTCTAGAAACCAACATCGATGGATCCTTACCGCCATGGATTACTTCACTAAATGGGTTGAGGCTGTGCCCAAAAGAAATGCCACAAATTTGGTGGTGATCAAGTTCTTGGAGAGAAACATTATAGCCAAATTTTGGATGCCCTGGTAAAATCATAACAGATAATGCCCAGGCTTTTAAGTCGGCTAGGTTTGTGAAGTTCTGTCAGCATTATAATATTAGTCTGGGGCACTCCACTGTATATTACCCACAAGGGAACGGGCTGGCGGAGTCATCTAACAAGACACTGGCGAGGATCTTGAAAAAGACCATCAACAAAAACCAAAAGAACTGGGATTCCTAGCTCAAGTTTGCTCTCTGGGCAAATCGCATCACCACTAAAAGATCCAAAGGGAAGTCCCCTTATGAGCTGGTGTACGGCAGAGCAACAGTCTTCCCTATTTAGCTCACATTACCCGTGGCCCGATTCTTACAAGAGAGTGAGGAAGAGCCAAATGACCTTATCAAAGAATGAACTAATTGGTCGAACTAAATGAAACACGGGAACAAGTAAGCCTCAGACTAGCAGAGTACCAGGAAAAGATGAAAGGCTTATTTGACCAAAGAGCTAAAGACAAGGAAATCCAAACAAGGGATTTGGGGCTGCGATGGGATGTCAAGTGGTCAGACAAAGGAAAACATGGGAAGTTCGACCCCTTTGGTTTGGTCCATTCAGGGTGGCAGAGGTTAAAGGAAACAATACCTTTGTGCTGGAGAACTTGGAAGGAGACATACTCGAGATGCCTGTCAATGGACAGTTTCTCAAGCCTTACTTCCAGCACTGATAGCAGGCTACGACGACCCATTGTACATATCCTCAAATTGTATATATGCAGTTTTTTATTTTCGCATGAATTCTCATCTTTTTCTTGATTAAAATTGCTTGAAATTTTTTTTAACGATGATCCCGAGCATATCAAGAAGAACACAAGCAAGTGGTCTACGAGTTCTCGACACACTCAAACGAGTGCGTCGTCCCCAACGGAGCCAATGTTGGCTTGTGGTTTTTATGAACGAATACGGAAACATGGAGAGTTAAGCAAATGAAGAGCCAGAACTGCTAAAGTGAAGGCCAAGCACTTCAAGCATAGGTCGGGCGGACACCCCGCAATCAAAAGAGGAAAGAGCACTTACTACTTACCTTTTCGCATCACCAACTGCATTACACTTACACTTTTGTTAACTTCACCTGCACCATTTCCCCGATGCGATATAAATGGGACCTACCCTCTCCGCCACATCACCTCTTCGCTCATCGCACATCGCACTTCGCATTGTTTCATTCATGTTACCATTGCACTCCTTCACAAAACTCTCGATTGCGATTTGCGGGCGATCCCACCTCTGTCATGCCGCGTCACCCTCCGCTCATCGCACATTGCACTTCTCATTGTTTCATTCTTGTTACCATTGCACTCCTTCACAAAACTCTCAATTGCGATTTGCGAGCTGCCCCACCTCCATCATGCCACATCACCTCTCTGCTCATCGCACATCGCACTTCGCATTGTTTCATTCTTGTTACCATTGCACTCCTTCACAAAAATCCCAATTGCGATTTGCGGGCGACCCCACCTCCGTCATGCCACATCACCTCTCTGCTCATCGCACATCGCACATCGCAAATCATAACCTTTACCCCCGTTTCTCATAACAAAAAACTCCCGATTGCGATTTGCGGGCGGCCCCACCTCCGTCATGCCATGTAACCTTCCACTCATCACAAATCACACATCGCAAGTCGCAACTTTTACCTCTGTTTCTCATAATAACAAACTCTTGATTCCCCGATTGTGATTTGCGGGCGGCCCCACCTCCATCATGCCACGTCACCTTCCACTCATCGCACATCGCAAGTCACAACTTTTACCCCCGTTTCTCATAATAACAAACTCCCAATTCCCCGATTGCGATTTGCGGGCGGCCCCACCTCCTTGCCATGTCATCAAAGCCCTCCCACGGCCTTTGTCCCGCTCTTTTAAGTGTTAACCATCCCGCTGTGTGTTCATGCCACAGGCCTCACTTTCAGCTTCGCCATCTTCCCCTCATCTCCGCTCCCTATCACACATACGATGGCTCATGATCTAGTTCGCCCTAGCCCCCTCTAGAACCCGGTCTCCGATTTTGCAAGTCAAACACAACATGGGGTTTTGGCGAGACAAACATAGCTATGGTATATTCAGTTTGTCCAAGAACTCCCCGCTAAAGAGCTAGGCACACGCAACACGACTGGCCGTTTCATAACGGTTCATGGAAATCATGAGAATAAGGGAGTGGAGGCTTTCGACGACAGGTGGAATCATGTGATGGAAGCCAAACTGCCCACCTATTCACGGCTACTCCTCGCCGCCCCATTTGGAGATTCTAGGATTTGGCCTCCGTGGCCAACTACGTTGTTTCTTTTACTGTTTGATTATGATGTTTTGCTGTTGAAATCTTGATTTCACCTGATTCTGTTTTGATTTTCTGATTATGGGAGTGATTGCTCGATGCACAACTGCGATATGGTTATGATATTTTGATTTTCACATGAGTGGGTCAATCATGAAAGATTATTCGATCGTAAACCTTCAAAAGGGAACTCTATATGTAGAGAGTTCAGAGATGAAATAAAGGTTCCGAATTTTGGAGAATTTTTGTTGTAGTTCTGTATCACTGTGCTCTTTATGCTTTGAGATACATATTTGGAAGAGCTGTTTTGAAAATAATATGATATACAACGTTGTTTATTTGGATTCCAGATGGAGCAATGAATAGTATGTATCTACATTATCTTGTTTATCAGTAATCTCTTGTTTATGTATAATCATCTTTCAATGTTTTGCTGCTTTGATGATTCGTGTAATGTAGCTGCTGGTGGTATGCATTTTTATTCATGAATTCGCGTATGAATAACACTCATGTGTTAAACTTGCTGTGCCCCCTTAATTTGCGCTCCACGAATCTCTATTGTTGGTTACATTCCACTTACATCCGCTTCCTCTGAGTTCACGAGAGACTGATTCTTAGGAATTTTAAGCATGTCTCTCGCAGGTTCCTCCTTCGTTCCTTCTCAACACCTCTGCGTATTTTGAAAGCCTTTGCTCATTGTTTCATACTTGGCCCATTTGAAAAGCCACCGAGCCATACAGCCCCCTGAGCCCTCTCACAATATAGGGTAATTCACATGAATCAAACTCCAAAGTCTTCATCATTCCCAAACCACCACCATCATTATCTCCTTAATCCATATTCTATAATAGGCACCCTTAAAATTGTCTACATCTAACCTCTGATTTCAAGATGTCCTAGGCACTGGTCTTTTGCAACTCAAGGTTGTCTCTAGGAGCTACAACAGGTTTGACAATATGATTGCAAATTTTGACAAAGTCACTAAGATTTTTGGGGAAAAGCCTACATTTGGACAAATTCTTGCTATGGAAAAACACAAAGGGATGAGTTATCAGAGAAGGGATATTCAAGACTAGAATAATCACAAAAGATTTTCTCCTCCCACTTCAGAATTAAATTTTGACTTGGGCAATTGGGGGAATAATGCAAAGGTTTCTATCCCAGTGACAGAGCTTTTAAAGATACCATCTCAAAGGGCCAAGTTACTAAGTGCAATTGAAGTTACTCAAAGGGAAGAAAAGCCTAAAAATGAACCAAAAGATGAAGAAATTGTATTGAAAAGTATGAACTGTTATGTGGGGAATGAAGATCATCTGCCATTTTATGTTTCTTTGATAGTGAATGATCGTCTTTTAAACAACTGCATGCTTGATTCAACGGCTTCATCAAATGTCATGGAGCAACTGAATTTAAGGGTATCTAGGCCCTATCACAACATATGTTCAATGAATTTTAAAATAATTGAAGTGTGTGGGATAATTAAAGATTTACAGGTTTTCTTAGCTGCATACCCAGACAGAATAATGACTATGGATATTGTTGTGATAGATGTTCCTAATTCATGGGGAATGCTCCTATCAAGAAAATGGGCATCAGATTTAGGTCGTAGCCTTCAAATGGACTTGTCATATGCCACCATCCCCATGCCAGATAATAACTTTGTCAAACTTTATCGGGAGTTAGAGAAAATATATCATGTTGAGGATCCAAGGAAACCCAACAATGAGATTATCTATAGATCATGCCAGACAGGAAGTGATGTTGTGTTGACAAATTTTCTTCCCCCCTTAACAGAACAGATTCAAAATGAAGAGATTAGGCATAGCTCAAAAAGCGGGGGTACTTCAAATCTTCCATCAGAGCATTTTCAAGACAAAACTATAGGATTTACAATAATTGCATCATCGTCGCCATCGCAACTAATCAGGAAGAAAAGGAAAAAATGAAAAAAGAAAAAGGATATAAAAAATGAACCACCAGTTTTGAGCAGGATCAAACCTCAACGCGTAAAAAGTCTAAAAAGGAAAAGGAAGAGGTTTGGTATATCTAATGGCCACAAACATGTTAACATTAGGGCTAGTCATAGTCCCAAGATAATCAGAATTGGACAAGGCACATCAGAGAAAGAGCCTATGGATTTTCCTATGAGTAGGCAGGTTCTCAAGATGGATTTCACTGAAGACATTTGATGCCACGTGACATCCAGTGTATCATATTCCTAACCCTATCCCTTGTAAATTTTGTTTAAGTAGTTTTATTTCATGAATAAATTGTTATTTATGTTTCCTAGAATAAATTTCCATTTTTGTACTTGATTTTATTTGATGTTATTTTGAATGGATCCTGCTAATATATATCTTTGGTCGGTGGATGCAGATTCCAGGTTCTTGCACACTATCACTTCATCTCTAGCCTGCATCTCTATATGGAGCCAAATGTTGACCACTGGAGTGGCACCTGATGATAATGAAAAGACTCCATGCCCAAGGATGAACCAAAAGACACTTGTACCATCAAATATTATCAGATATCATCAATTCAACAGAGCTTTTAAGCTCTACTTCTACTTCTCATCATCTTTCTCTTGTACCCAGATTCCACGCCCTACGGGGAATTGTAATAAGTGATCCTAGTAATGATGAGTTTTGAGTCAGTATTGAGTCTGTAATAGGCCTAGGTAGCTTATGACCTTGCCAACAAGTAAGTATTACTCTGGGAGGTTTTTTTTACTTAGTTAATTATCATCTCCCTACTAGGAGTAAATAATTAATTGAGGTTTTTTCCTCCAATTTTACCCCAAAGCCGGAGTACGCTTTGATGGTGAGGCCTTGGGTGAGTCCTAGTGTCTAGAGTCAATGTATATCACCATACTAGATCAGAAAAAATATTTCGTGGAATTTGGTTAGGTCTAGGTAGTGATTTTTTATTTTTTTAGATTTCCCGCAAGTCGAAAATTGCAATAAAAAATGTAATTGAATTGTAATAAGTGTTGCCTAGAGAATTTGTATGGGGTATGAGTAATCAAAATTACACCTCTCACCCTCAAATTTCTACTATGACACACTTTGAGGGGTTAAAAATGGGTTTTGAACCCTCAAAACTCACTTTTCCTAAGTTTAGTGCGAAATTTGGCAATTAATTAAGCCAAAAATTAAATAAATGGAGAAAAATAAATATCCACACATGCTACATGAGGTGAGTTGGAAAATTATGGAGTTAAAGTGAAGCCCCAAGGTGATGTAGACTCCTAAAATCAAGGAAAAGACATGTGCTCAAATAAAATTGAATTTCCGGTATTAAATGAGAGCCACTTACTTGGAAATTCGAATTTGTGAAGTTAGTGCATATTTGGGAGGATTTGGGAGAATATTTGGTGGAGATTTTTGTGGAAAATTGTCCCCACATGGGTTACCACCCATACACACTTGTCATTCCATCATAAAATTCGAATTTGGCACATAAGGGAAGAAGAAAATGATGTTCACTAGCTAGAATCCGATCTTTACACTTGTCAATGGAGCTCCACATATCAAATTCGAATTTTCCTTGTCATCTCCTCCCTCTCACCACTTTGCATTTGGTTCTTAATTGGGATTTGCTCCCAACTTCCTATGTAATGGAGCGATGGGCTCTCATTTTGTATCATATAATACGAGCTCTTGTGCTTGGGGAAGTTCTACCACTTTGTATACTCATCTTTCAATGAAATAAAAAGGCTTTGGGGTTCAAATATGAGGTGTTATTCTTCTATGGTTGTGGTATAATTCTTGATCGCGATCTTCATTTTCTATTGGTAATATTGCGTTTATTATTTCCATATGCTTGCAAAAGATTTGTTAGTGTAGAGCTATCTTGCACTAATATTTGGTCTTAGAGATTTATTCTAGATAGGGAATGTTTTAGTAGATTTTCATATAAATCTCTAAGATTTCTTTCTCATTATATTTTTCTAACCCATGTGGATCTAATGAGTTTATTTGAAGTTGTGTAGAAAAGTATCTTTGGATCAAGCCTCAAAAGTGAAGGGACATTCTCAAAGGAATCAACCCACTCTTGAGCATGAACATGGAGGAACCCACATTGTGATATCCCAAAGTTTTATCTTTCGATTTGTGTTTGCAGGGTCTCTTGGGTTTGTGTTTGTGATCAAATCTATTCTATTCAAATCATTTATTTTAAATATTGTGCTTACATTGATCATATTTGCTAATAAGAGCATGTTTCTTGACAAGACAGGGATAATAATCATGCTCCCTAACCATAGGTCTAGTCCTTGTATACTTGTAAATACTTTTGGCATTTTTTTCATCTTTCTCCACTGATTTTTGGGTCCATTTTGCAGAGGTTTTTACAGCCTTTTCAAGAAGTATTTTATTACTAACCTTGGCAGGGACTTAGGCTCTCAAGGTTGTAAATCATATCGAAATTCCTTGCAGACTATCATCGCCTTTTGTAGCACATTTCATCATCTCAAGAGGCTAGAGTTTCAAGATATTATTTGAGGAGTCTCTCTTCTATTCCATTGCCGAATTTTTGCTAAATATTGTCACTACTTTCTCAAGAAGGGATTCTAGTGTATAAAAGTCAATTATTTATTGTAAAATCCAACCTTTCCTCACAATAGAGGAAGCTCTCATCATTGTAACAAGAAGTTAATAAAGAGTTGACTTTTCTTGAGGGAGCTTGGGAAGTTTTTCCCATGGTATCTCACCTACTCATTTTAGAGGGAGGAAATCTTCTTGAGTGGTTAACTTTCTTTTGTCTGGTTTCTAATTTGCTCAACTAACTTACTTGTATTCATCATTTCGTTTGCTAATCTAATCTAGTTGTGAATGGTTAACTCATAACCTCAACACATAACACTCACATTTTCCTATTTTGCAATCAGACTTGCCAATCCATTTTCCTGTATCTTGTGTTGTGCAATCTATTTTTTCATTTGTTTAAGTAAAAAACATAGCACTCTCATTTCATTCGGCAAGCTAATGTTTTCATGGTTTCATGCTAATCATTAATTTTTCTCTCAAGTCATCTAGTTGCAATTTTATATTCTTGTTGGGTTATTATAAAACTTTGTATCTCACTTTTGCACACATCTTTGGAGTAACCCTTTACAAGTTCATTTATTTGCAACTTAAGTAATCTAATTGTGTACATTTTATCAGCTCATTCCATTCACAAACAACTTATTAGCTTATGATTTCATGCAATAATTGTCATATCACATCATTTTCATTTCAAAGCTTGTGAGTTGGTATCTAAAAGTATTGAGCTAGTTTCCATTTTAATATTTCCATTTGAGCTATTGATACATGTTTTATGGAGCATCATTGCTAGTTTATGTCATATTGGGCTAAGCACAAATCTTAAGCACATTATCATTAACATATCTCATTGGAAGCATTTCACCCACATTTAGGCATTTCACTTTGCATTAGTTGCATATTTAAAATTTACCTCCAAGCATAAGCTTGGTTGATAGAAATTATAGGGAAAAAGGCTTTCTTGGAAAGTTTTTCCATTTGGTATGAAGTAAGGTAAAAGCATGTGACCCTGCAGTTATGAAGGTGGCTTGTCCCCTTGTAGGAACGAAGGAACACGCTGGCTCGTAACACTCAAGGGACGGGTATCATTAATGACCACCCCGTGCCCTCGCCCCCTCTTTCTTATAGTCACCCCAATTTTTACCCCTTGGTAAGAGCACAAGAGGAGGACTTCTCACCTAGATTAGGCATTTTAGATTAAAAGTAACCAAGATTAATTGTATCAAAATATAGTATAATTGTATCTCATGTTTTGATTCAGAAATCTATTTATCTTGAAAGCATTTTACTTCATTTAAGCAAATACATTTTCATTTCAAAGAGAAATACTCTGGAGGCACTGGTTTCTCATATGTTTCATGCTTATCTTATGTATTGATGGTTATTGCTCATATACCGTTTTTTGCTTATAAATCTGAAGAAGTACTCTATTTAACTCTAACAACTCTCCTAGAAACTCACATATTTTAACTTAGTTTTCCATTTAGGGACCACGCCCCATAGCTAACCTAGGAGATAGCTTAAACGGAGAGAGTTGGGATTAGTGTGACAGCCCCTTCTCTGAGTTCCTTGCCACCAACCACACTTTCTGGAGTTAAAGGCTTTTCCCACTAACTAGTAGGTAGGTGTAGGCGACAAGCGATAACAGGTCCCACCCCCCGACAGTGACCAGGGTTGGGGCTAGACCCCGCCCCCCTCCCCCCATGGCGGAAACAGTTTTGAAACAAAACTATGCGGAGACCGTATATTGCTAAGTCTCACGGTGATGGCGCAGTGGTAAAGACTCATGCTCGTTGCTTGGAGGTCACGGGTTCGACCCCCATCTGCTCCGCTCAGTCCTTGACCCAATTTTGGTGGCCCTCGGGCTGCCACGTGGAGGCCCCTGGCTAGGCCACGTGGCAGCCTGTGATTGGCCACCCAAACAACCAATTACAACATGCCATTTCGACCCAATAAAAACGTGCCACTTGGCACAATATCATACGCCAGAGGAGATCCGTTGGCCAAGTCAACTTGCCACTGTGCATGCCCATTCAGCAATACAGACTGTTGACTGAGTTGTCCTTGCAATTTTTTTTTTCAAAAATATGTTTATTTGACAAACTGGACAGAACGCGTTTTTGGGAGCACATGGTGTCGATTTTCCACGAAACGAGTTGCGCCAGATTTAGAACGACGAGATCTACGTGGTCATTCAGGTTCCACACCATTCCAACAACTTTCATTTTTTAGCATAATTTTGAGCACTTGATCACTCTTCCTCGTCATGAAACCTTTTCAGCAGGGCGTCTTTGAAATTTTGCCAATTGAACGAGCGAGTTGCACATTTAGAAGACCACCACAGGAACCAATCATACGCTTCTCCTTCTAGGTAGTTGGATACAATCATAACCTGTTCTTGCTCGCCAAGTGGTGGGTTTGCTAAAAAATGGCGTCCATCTTATTTACCCACACGGTGGCGCCCTTATGGTCCTCACCATCCTTAGGTGACTCGTTTTTAATTTTAAGATGGTTTCTTTCGGAGGATTTGGTGTAACACTGGCTTCCTTCGAAGTGTAGTTGCAGTATTCGCAGTTGCTCATGCCTAAAAATCTAGGGTTTGGAAAAATTTCGTCTTCTGGGGTCTAGGGAATTTCTGTGGCTGAGGGTGGATTGGCTCCTCTTTTAGACTGGCTTACCATGTCTTTTATAGCTAGGATATTATGTGCCATGTCGTATTGAGTCTTCCCGAAGTCATCTTGCTTCTTTTCAACATCGTCAAGGCATTTTCGCAACATGCCGAGTTCTTCTTGGATTTTTTTGAACTATCATCATTACCCATTTTGTTCTTCTTCTTCCTATTAGACCCTATTTTATTTTATTTTATTTTTATTTAAATAATAATAACAATGTTATTAATTAATTTTTTTTAATTATGAACTATATATTATATATAATTATAATTTATATAAATTATGTATATTATAAAAAAAAATTAAACATATGTCAACTGAATCGAAAACTATCACATTAAGTCACACCATATATATATAAAAAACCGTATCAGCAAAAAAATACACCAACGTGATCGTATCAAAAGGTCACACTATTTACCGGTTGACCGAAATGTTCCTAGCACGCCATGCAGACCTGCTGTTTAAAACGACGGTTACGACTTTGTCGACTGTCGGGTAGTAGCGTGCACCATGGAAGACAAGGACACAATGGGAGTCGTGGAGGGTAGTCCAGGAGGGACGGGTAACGGTAGCGGGGATGACGTGACGATGCTGAGACAGATGCGGACAGGGTCGTGGAGGGAACGAGTAACGATGGCGAGAAGGACATGAAGCTGTTGAGACAGCGTTGAGGAGTGTTTACGCAAATGGAGTGGCAACACACGGTAGACAGGAGGCTGAAAGAGCCTGATGGCAGGCCGGGTGGCGTGGGGTGTTGCCAGGCGAGAAGATCGCAACTCTGATACCACTGGAACAATTAAATTGTACGCTCACGCTTTTATAAAATTCAGAATCATTGATATGATAATCAGATGTAATATTTTTTATTAATGAATAATGAGTTTGATGATTACATGGCCATGGCAGTTCTCCTTATATAGGAGTTGATTGGCCATGGCAAATAAAGAGACGTGTCTTTTGACTAATGCCACTTAAAAAACTTAATTGAGCAGCTTAATGTTTTATTTTATTTATAACTTATTAATTTATTAATATTTAATTTATTTAATTTAAATCTACATATATATTTATGAATATTTAATTCATATCATTTGGGAACTAGACATCAACACAAAGTGTCAGTCAAATGTCCTCACAGAAAATGCTTCACTCACAAAGCTTCAACAACAAATCTCTGTTAATACAAGTTGTCATTAATGGCAACAAGTTGAATGAATGAACACACTTGATGAAGGTTGAAAGACTAGATGATAACATGGAAGATATCATTTGAAGTTCTCCTAATGATGCTGCTCTATGACATATTACTGCACTATTATTGAATTCATGATGCTATACCTTCATGACTTTGCTGGGTACTATCATGATGACATAGATGTCCTATATGATGACACTATGATCCTATGATTGATAAGCCAAACAAAGGAGAAGCCAAGTAGTGGAAAAAGGCATGATGTCCTATTCACCTCCCGCGCACAAATATTAAAGACAGTCACAAAGGAAAATTGTTTTTTATCACCTTGGAGACATCCTATCAACATGGGTCCTATACCATCTTGTATAGTATATTTTTCCCGTTCTAATGAGCCTTTACTTGCCCTGAAACTCCCAGCGGTTTGTGAGAAATTGAATTTTTAAGTTGACAAATATATATTTAATTGCTAGCCGACCTACACTCTCATACACATTTCGGCCTCACTCCAAAAGGACATGTACCTTCATTTCAAGTCGAATTCATATAAATAGAAGAGTCATCTGTCACTTTTACTCACTCATATTTCGGTCAAGAATACGGTGAGAAGGAATAGTGGTTCACATCTCGTGAACAGGACTATTGCAGTGACAAGTCAAGGAGATCTCCGCAAATCTGTACCTCTCAAATCAATAACAGTCTCTGTTTTGTAGAAGAATACCTCTAGTGCACTGCGGATTGAAGGCTCGTATTTCTGACTGTGAGATCTACAGTGGCTTGGACTACTCCAGTGTAGCTCGAACTGCATTGTCTCAAACTGAATAAGAGCTCAGACTGTGGTAACTTGGACTGTGCATTAAATCTTCATTGACTGTGGGACTAGTTGCTGTGTTTCGGACTGTGCTTGTGGATTGTAGTGACTATCTATCCTTTTGTAAATCGGGCAACATTGTATCCTCAATTGTGGGAGCTGGTGTATTCTCCTGGACTGGGCGGTGTTGAAGTTCAAATTGTGGAATGTTTTGAAGACCGAAATTGTGGATGCATTGAAGATCTTGATCTTAAGCTTAAGGCTTTGGACAATAGCAGATTCCTTTACCTCAGTAAGTAGCGAACAGTGACACAAGCAGTGATTGATTGAGTGAAGCAAAGCAAGTGGACAAATGAAGTGAAGTTTACCTTGAAGATTAAAATCAACAACACAGTAAAGTGATCTCATTGATGACAAATAAGCAAGTACATTTTGCATTCTCAGTTACAAGAAAATTAGACAAAAGGATTGGTGTCCTTGGAGTTGGTGCTCCTAAACGCAAGGTTGGTGCCTTGGAAAGATAGGGTCGAAGCCCTAGAGGTCAGGGCCTCATCAAAGTCCAAGTTGGTGCTTGGCAACAGGTTGGTGCATGTTTCATTAAAGGGTTGGTGCCCTCACTCATCCATTGTATACAATTATTTTAAAAAAGGACTAAAGTTCTTATTAATCCTTAATATTATTATTATACACGTCTCTGTCTTTAATTGTGAAGAATCTAACTAGCAATAATTAATAATTGAAAATAAATACTGATTCACCCCCCTCTCAGTATCTCCAACAATTGGTTTCAAAGCCAGCTTCTTCATTATTAGCCTAACAGCTGGAAGAAGGATTCTTAGGCACAATGAAGAACATAGAAGCAACAAGGAAACTACCTATCTTTGATGGAACGAATTTTAGTTTTTGGAAAAATAGGATGTCCTACTATCTGATGTCTCTTTTCCATGAAGTATGGCACTTTGTTTTGGATGGGTACAAAGCTCCCTCCGGTCTTCCAATTGATCCAGACGAAAGAAAAGCCTACATTGCTAATGCCAAAGCTTTAAATTCCATCACTAGTGGAATTACCGATTCCGAATTTACGAAAGTCATGAATTGTGACTCCGCCAAAGAAGTATGGGATAAGTTGGTTTCCCTATATGATGGGGACTCCAAAGTTAAGAAGGCAAAGCTTCAAACCTATAGAAGACAATTCAAGAGTCTGAAAATGGATGATGAAGAAGATATTGCATCATACTTCCTCCGAGTAGCTGAAGTGGTTAACTCTCTTAAAGGACTAGGAGAAAATATTGAAGAAAGCACCATTGTTCAAAAAATCATGAGATTGCTTCTTAACAGATTTGACTCCAAAGTAAGTGCCATAGAAGAAAGGAAGGACCTAGATACTCTCAATATGGATGAACTTCATGGAATTCTCATTGCCTCTGAGATGAGGAAAGGGAGTCCAAATTTCAAAGAAGCAGCCTTCAAAGCCTCAAGATCAACAAAAGAAGGAAAAGGATGGAATTGCAACAATCTGATACTGAAAACGAATTAGCTCATTTTGTACGAAGACTAAAAAGAGGATCTAAGCTAAAAGGTAAGTACCCTCTTATTTGCTTCAATTGTGGAAGAATAGGTCATTACGCTGCAAAATGTCCTCATAAACATGATAGTGATGATGAAAAGGACTCTAAAAGGATATGTACAAAAAGAAAGGGTTTGATAAGAAGAACTTCTTCTCCAAACAAGATGAGTCTGATAAAGATGAATTTGTAGTCATAAAAAAGAAATCAACTAGAAATATGCGTCATCACAAAGAAAGTGATGATGAATCAAATGAGGAAAGTAATTATGTTGGAAGTAAAGAAATGTTATTCATGGCATTTACAAATGATGATGACTCAGAACTGGAAGATGAAAGAAACATGGATAGATTGCTAATGAGTGCCATTGAAGAAAATGAGAATCTACAAAAGAAGATAATTTCTCTCAAAATAGAAAGAGAGGAAGAAAAAAGAAGGGAAGACTTCTTGAACAATAAGCTAAAAGAGAAGGATGATATCTGTGAAAAACGTGAAGCTGAAATAATATCTCTAAGAAAGGAATTAGAGCAAGTCAAAAGGAGTTGGCAAAGCTCTCTAGCTCTTGATAACATTCTTAATACTCAAAACCTCAACATGACAAGTCTGGAATTGGTTTCAAAGGAGAATCATCAAGTACAAAGAATAATGCTAGAAGTTAAGCTGATGTACTCTCTTGCCATCCAAAAGAAGAAAAGTCATCTCGTCAGGAACAAAGTCCCACCTCCAAACCAAGAATTGAAGAAAGAGCAACTCCAAGGAAGAATGTTGTTTCGAACTATGGATACTACAACAAGTATCAAACTATTTTTCTTGGGTATTGTTACTATTGTAAAAACTTTGGGCATCAAGCTAAGCATTGCAAGGCTCATAAGAATGAAGCACCAAGATTGAACGATCAAACAAACCAACTACGTGGTCCTAAAGAGCAAGGACAAATCAAAACTTACAATTCCTTTGATCCTTTGGCTAAGTTTGATCCATCTTGCTCATTATGTGATAATTATGATCATAATGAACACAATTGCCCCCTCAAAAGGGAAAAAGCTAAAAGCATAAATCTCAAAACTGATAAATGTGGCCTAGCTCTATGTGCTCATAGTGAAGAAAATCATTGGTTCGTGGATAGTGGATGCTCAAGACATATGACAAGTGACCAAAAGAAGTTTATCTCATTGAACAAGAAAAATGGAAATGTATCCTTTGGAAGTGGATCCGCTAAAATCACTGTTAAAGGAACTGCTACCCTTGTCAATGGACAAGGAAAGGCTCAAAATACCTCGCTGGTAGAAGGGCTCAAACACAATCTCTTAAGTGTTAACCAGATTTGTGACCAAGGACATAATGTTGTCTTTAGTGCAAAAAATTGTGAAATAAGAGACTCATCCTCAGGAGAACTTGTGGCGAAAGGAGTAAGAACACCAGATAATGTTTACATTCTCAGTAAAATCCAAGAAGATAAATGTTACTTTAAGTCAAACAGATGAAAGTTGGTTATGGCACAAGCGATTAGGGCATACAAGTTTTGATAACCTAGTCAACATCAGCAAAATTAATGCAGCAAGGGACATTCCAAAAATGTACAAGCTAAGTCACCTGATACGGGCATACGAGGATTTGAGGAATCGGATTCGGGTACGGTGACCCCCGGAACAGGATACTTCTGGGATACGATAGGTTATAATATTATTTTATTAAAAATATATATATTAATATATTAAAAATTAGATATTTTTTACACATTCATACAAAATTCATTGATTCAAACATAGATACTCATGAGTCATACATGATCATTGATCATTGATACATTAATACACCATACATGATACAATTGTCAAATTTACTCAGAAAGACAAGATTGAAGATAGTAAGATACTGTAGTTTTCTCATTAAGTCATCAGAATCAAAATGTGTTACATAAGTACACTGCCAATGGAAAATAGAAATAGAAAATACAAAAAACTATAGTCTACAAGACTACAAGCCTGAAGCCTCAATGAGTCAGAGACTTAGAGTCAATGAGTCATCAATCCTCATCATCATAATCAACATCACTGTCCTCATCCCGATCATCATGCTCACCATTGCTCTCCTCTGCCTCTGATGCATCCTCCTCCTCTGCCATCTTTGCATCTGCTGGTGTGGAGGATGACGCCTCTACTCCATCATCAAATGTGACAGGCTCTAACATTGGTGCATTGAGATCCAAGTTGGCCAATGCCAACTCAACACTACTGTCCAGACCCATATCATTAGGAAAGACATCCCACATCTTTGTCTTTCCCTTCAACCAATCCTCCCACTGCCTGTAGATGAGACAAAGGTTGGTGTGCACATACACCATTATCTCTACCCTGGATTGCTCAAGCCTGCTCTTCTTCACACTATACAAATTCTCATATGTGCTCCAATTCCTCTCGCAATAATGAAGAAAAACCTCACTTTATAAAAGAAACAACGCTTTTTTTTTACCGGCGGGTCCGGCCGTATCCGATTCACCGGGTATGGCATATCCATATAGGGTACAGTCGGGATATGCCATACCTTGTAAGGATATGCCATACCCAGTGAATTGGAGGCGAATCGAGTACGTATTCATATCCGATACAGGGATTCGGGATTCGGTGACCCTTTTTGACGAATCCGGTTACTTAGTGTACAAGCCAAATCAAGTTGTATGTGGCCCATGCCAACATGGAAAGCAAACCAGAACTAGCCACAAAACTAAGGAGTTCTCAACATCAAAACCTTTGGAAATCATTCATGCAGATTTGTGTGGGCCAACTAGAACTCCAGCTCTTCAAGGTGAAAGGTACTTTGCTCTATTTGTTGATGACTATACTAGAATGATGTGGATATATTTCATAAAATATAAATCTAAAGCATTTGAATGTTTTAAGAATCTTAAGGCTCTCATTGAGAATGAGAAAGATTCCAAGATTAAATGTCTTAGAACGGATAGAGGAGGAGAATTCACCTCAAAAGAATTTGATGAATTCTGTAAAGAACATAGAATCGAAAGAGAACTCTCTACTACTAGGACACCCCAGCAAAATGGAGTAGTTGAAAGAAGGAACCGAACCATTCAAGAAATGGCAAGGACAATGCTACTTGCAGTTGATTTGCAACCAAAATTTTGGAGAGAAGTAGTTGGGACCGCAGTTTATACCTTAAATCAAACTCAACTAAGACCAAATAATGAAAAGACTCCTTATGAATTATGGAAAGGAAGACTTGCTTTAGTAAAATATTTCAGGGTTTTTGGAAGCAAATGCTTCATAAAAATAAATGATGACTCACCAGGAAAATTTGATTCTAGAGTTGACGAAGGAATATTTCTTGGATACTCCACTAAGAGCAAAGCTTAGAAATGTTACAACAATCGTCTATGAAGAATAGTGGAAAGCATTGATGTGAAGATTGATGAAGGTCTTCCAGAAAAGAGAATTGAAGATCATGAAGTTGAGTTTTTCTTTGAACAAAGTGAAGAAGAAGAACCTGAAAAAGAAGAGGAGAATGGAGAACCTCAAAATAAACCTCAAAGTGAACCTTCATAAACTCCCTCTAAGATCAAGTTTATTCAAAGACATCATCTGGAAGAATAGGTCATCGGAAATATAGATGAAGGAATTCAAACTCGAAGAAGAATGATAAACACCCCAAGAAAAGATGATGTGGCTCTATTACCTTTAATAGAAACTAAAAAAATTTCTCAAGCAAGCAAAGATCCTTATTGGATAAAGGCCATGCAAGAAGAAATGTCTCAAATCGAAAAAAATGAGACTTGAGAACTGGTACCTTGCCCAAAAGATAAAAATATAATTGGAAAAAAATGGGTATTCAAAAACAAGACGAATGAAGATGGACAAATCATCAGAAATAAACCCAGACTTGTCTGCAAAGGATACTCACAAATTGAAGGAATTGACTTCGAAAAAACCTTTGCACTTGTAGCTCGATTGGAAGCCATAAGAATGTTTTTAGCATTTACTTGCTCAAAAGGATTCAAGGTTTATCAAATGGATGTAAAATCAACATTCCTAAATGGAGATCTCAAAGAAGAAGTTTACATGGAGCAACCAGAAGGATTTGATCTTGCTGAAGGAAAAGACTTTGTATGCAAACTAAAAAAGGCCTTGTATGGATTAAAACAAGCCCCTAGAGCATGGTATGCAAAATTGGATCACTATCTACAACAGAAAGGTTTCAAAAAGGGAGTGGCAGGTAGCAATCTCTACATGAAGATGGACAAGGAAAAACTTCTGATCACTCTTGTTTACGTTGATGATCTAATATTTGCTAGCAATGATGAAGAAATGAGCCATGAATTTGCTCTAAATATGTCCAAAAAATTCGAGATGTCAATGATTGGTGAGTTGTCTTACTTTCTTGGGCTACAAATATCTCAAACCTCTGCAGGCATGTTTATATCTCAAGCAAAATATCTTAAAGACATGCTCAAAAGATATGGGATGGAAGATTCTGCACCTATGAGCACACCGATGACCATAGATTGTAAATTAAGCAAAGATGATGATACCCCTCTCATAGATGCAACTCTTTACAGGTCAATAATTGGAGCTCTCCTATACTTAACTGCTACAAGACCAGATATTATGCAAGCAGTAGGAATGGTAGCAAGATTTCAGCCAAGTCCTAAACAATCCCATCTAGCAGTTGTGAAGAGAATTCTCAGATATCTGAAAGGAACGACTGATTTCGGTCTTTGGTATCCTAAGACTTCAACTCTTATTGTGACATCTTACTCTGATGCTGATTGGGCCGGAAACATGGATGATCGAAAAAGTACCAGTGGAAATGCAATCTTTCTGGGAGATTGTAGTGTATCTTGGCTCAGCAAAAAGCAATCATCTATATCCCTTTCTACAGCTGAAGCCAAATATATAGCTGCTACTGATTGTTGTACACAAATTCTGTGGATGAAGGAAGCCTTGAAGGATGTCAACATAGAAACTAAGAAACCAATTACTATTTTTTGTGACAATACTAGCGCCATCAGTCTTTCAAAGAATCCGGTGATGCACTCAAGGACCAAACATATTCCAATCAAATACCATTTTCTCCGTGAACGAGTTGCTGAACACAATATCAGGTTGGAATACGTCAATACAAAAGAGCAAATTGCAGATATCTTTACAAAACCTCTTCCACGAGAAGCATTTGAGTATCTTCGCCAAAAGATGGGGGTCAGTGCTCTTGCATCACATTAAATCAAGATCAAGCAGCATGTCAGGGGTACAGTATGTTAGGGGAACAGCATAACAGGAGGAGCACATTGGCACTCCATTACCATTGATGTCAAAGGGGGAGAGAAGAAAAATATTGCCATCCAATGACAAAGGGGGAGATTTTTAATAAAAGTTGTCATTGATGGCAACAGGTTGAATGAATGAACACACTTGATGAAGGTTGAAAGACTAGATGATAACAAGGAAGATATCATTTGAAGTTCTCCTAATGATGCTGCTCTATGACATATTACTACACTATTATTGAATTCATGATGCTATACCTTCATGACTTTGCTGGGTACTATCATGATGACATAGATGTCCTATATGATGACTACTATGATCCTATGATTGATAAGCCAAACAAAGGAGAAGCCAAGCAATGGAAAAGACATGCTGTCCTATTCACCTCCTGCACACAAAAATTAAAGACGCTCGCAAAGAAAAATTGTTTTTTATCACCTTGGAGGCATCCTATCAACATGGGTCCTATACCATCTTGTAGAGTATATTTTTCCCGTTCTAATGAGCTTTTATTTGCCCCGAAACTCCCAGCGGTTTGTGAGAAATTGAATTTTTAAGTTGACAAATATATATTTAATTGCTAACCGACGTACACTCTCATACACATATCGGCCTCACTCCAAAAGGATGTGTCCCTTCATTTCAAGTCGAATTCATATAAATAGAAGAGTCGTTTTCACTTTTACTTACTCATATTTCGGTCAAGAATACAGTGAGAAGGAACAATAGTTCACATCTTGTAAACAAGACTACTATAGTGACAAGTCAAGGAGATCTCCGCAGATTTGTACCTCTCAAATCAAAAACAGTCTCGGTTCTATGGAAGAATACCTCTAGTGCACTGCGGATTGAAGGCTCGGATTTCTGACTGTGAGATCTACAGTGGCTTGGAATACTCCAGTGTAGCTCGGTCTGTGTTGTCTCAAATTGAATAAGAGCTCAGACTGTGGTAGCTTGGACTGTGCATTAAATCTTCATTGACTGTGGGACTAGCTGTTGTGTTTCAGACTATGCTTGTGGACTGTAGTGACTATCTATCCTTCCATAAACCGGGCAGCATTGTATCCTCAACTATGGGAGCTAGTGTATTCTCTTGGACTGGGCGGTGTTGAAGTTCAAATTGTGGAATGTTTTGAAGACCGAAATTGTGGATGCATTGAAGATCTTGAACTTTAGCTTAAGGCTTTGGACACTAGCAGATTCCTTTACCTCAGTAAGCAACAAACAGTGACACAAGCAGTGATGGATTGAGTGAAGCAAAGCAAGTGGACAAATGAAGTGAAGTTTACCTTGAATATTGAAATCAACAACAAAGTAAAGTGATCTCATTGATGACAATCAAGTACATTTTGCATTCTCAGTTACAAGAAAATTAGACAGAAGGATTGGTGTCCTTGGAGTTGGTGCTCCTAAACGCAAGGTTGGTGCCTTGGAAAGATAGGGTCAAAGCCCAGAGGTCGGAGCCTCATCAAAGTCCAAGTTGGTGCTTGGCAACAGGTTGGTGCCTGTTTCATTAAAGGGTTGGTGCCCTCACTCATCCATTGTATACAATTATTTTAAAAAAAGGATTGAAGTTCTTATTAATCATTAATATTATTATTATACACCTCTCTGTCTTTAATTGTGAAGAATCTAACTGGCAATAATTAACAATTGAAAAGAAATACTGATTCACCCCCCTCTCAGTATTTCCAACAATCACTCCCGATCAAACTGATCGGTAACTAGCATGCTATCAAAACTTCAAAAGATTTTCCTGTACAAACACAACCCCAATCAGTCGTACAATTTCAAAAGTACATAATCAAATACAAACCTTCGAGGTTTTCCAGACAACTTGATGTTGCTTCTCACCTTATCTCAATAGGAATTGTTACCACTCAAACTAGCAGGGGACCTAAAAGGGTTTCTTGAGAGGGAAACTACTAGGTTAAGGGCAACGGTGGAGGCTTAGCCCACTGTCACCACAACTAAAGCTCCCTGCTCTTACAGACTTTCACCAATGGGAAGTGTCCCGATGCTTTTGGGAAGCCACTTGTAAAGGATATATCAATGAATAGACAGGAATTGACCCCTTAAACCCTTTCCCTAGGAGGAGGTGAAGAATGGAGATTGCTTTCTTTTTAAGCAAGGGCCTTGACTTTCTAGGAAGAGGGGGTGAGGATTACAGGGTGAGGATCAAGGGTATAACTTATAGAGGTGCTTCTCGATCTCTAAGGTCCTATAAGAACTTGGATTCCCAAATAGTCCTTGATGAATAGGCTTTGACAACAAATGGGACCACACAAGGCCAAGTGGACCCAGCCCAGGTTCAGGGATGGAATTTAGCAACCAATGATGTTCCTATCCTAGACAAGGTGAGAGGAAAGGATCAAACAAGAATTTTTACTTCAAAAGGTCAAATTGATCTTTCCAGGTGCTAGCCTTGGGAAACACAGGGAAAAATTTGATCCTAGAGATAGTGTTTAGGATATCCTGAGATTCCATTGTCGAAATGTCTTCAAAATTTGAGGAGACTTGGGGGATCCACCAGCGCAATTGACCCTAGGAGATAGAATTTTTCATATGGCTAGATTTCTGGTAAAGTGATGCCCTAAAGTGACCTAATGGGGCTAGACCAGGAAAAAATGGAGAAAATGTAAAAATAAGGGTTGAAATGATCACCCTGTGAAGGACCACTGCCTAATTTCACTTGGGGATATGGAGTCAAGGATAATTAAGAAGATGGAACGTATTTCTATCGCTCAAGGAGGCTTCAAAGTCAACTTCGTCTGATGTAGAGGCTAGAGAAGAAAAGTAACTTTAAAACATTTATACTTTTGCAAATGGTGAAGGCTTATCAAGATAACATGATCTCTAGGAAATTTCATTCATATAACATGGCCCTTACACATATACGCTAAAATAGACACATAATTCCACATTTAACCTATGCAACAATTAGCCCTAATCACAACAAAGTTCAAAAGTATGCAGCAACAAGAAAAATGACATCAAATTTTCACTTACACATTATAGAATATATCTAACCAGCATCACATTCGCAATATAAGAAGCTCCAAAATAGTGAGAACCCAAATCCATACATCAAAATTCATCCATCATCCAAAAATCTCCACCAAGGAAAAAAATGCGAAATTCTCTTAAGAGATAGAGATCCCAATCCAAGTCATCGTACAAATGAATACAACTAAATCCTATTTGTACACCTTTTAGGAGTTCGATGTAGCTAATGAGCCAAAATTAGCCCCTAAACATAAAATAAGGTGCAAATAACCTAACTTTTGGTGACAAGACCACCAAACTAGCTCATAAATGAAATAATAAGCCTCTCAGGAGGTCAAATAATAAGGCCTGATAATGTCCAAAAGTGCCATAATGATGAATAAACTCCTCGAAATGTGATGGACAAGGGGATGACCTCTTGTTTTCCAAGTAGTAGACATGTGGTGTTGCCAATAGGTGTGGGGGCACACCAATGACCTCATGGGTCTCCATATGATTCTAAGATGCCTGTAGATCATATGTAAGGGCTCAAATGATGGAATGGACGTTGCCATGTCATCGTACAAGTCTTGGGACACCTACCAAGTGTGTGGTGCTCCTGTGGGGCTTGTTGGGCACAGTGTACCAAGTGCATCATCCTCATCCCAAAAGTGGATCTCTAGTAATCTCTAGACATCAGTGGGGATCCATGGAGAGTTGTCTGCTATTGTGGAGGCCCATGGCTCTCTACACACACCTTACGTGTTCCAATGTAGCTCTCTGAGAGGTTAGGACCCCATATAGGGAGACCAAAGTTAGAATTTTGGCATTCCAAATTGCAAAGTTAGACACGCCGTCTAACCTACCCTGATCTCCCAGTTCGTACGGTGCCATCTCTGCTCAAACAGTCGAAACAAGTCCTCATCTCCCTTCTACTGTTGTTGCACTCAACAGAAAACTAGATCTGGGTTTCTTGGCGATAGAAACCCTCTAGAGAAGTTGCTCCCTCTGACAAGTGATTTCCTTCCCGAAAATCCTCTGCCAATTCTGCCGAATCAGTCCCCTACGATCACCCTGCTGATCGAATCTCAGATTTCTTGGTGAAAATATGTTGAGGGACTGGTTCCCCTTTGTAAACTTTGTTGGGCACTATTCTGTACCGACAGAACCGATGCCCCACTAGCAACTTCGAAGAGCAGAAGCTGCACTTCCAACCCCAGCAACTGGCACAACATTTCTCCAACTTGGACTGCGTCACCCTTTAGGGCCTGCGTCAGCCATTGCTTCAGCCCAGCATGAGTCTGACAACCTCTGCGTCAGCAGACTGGCTCTGCGTCCCTTATGTTGGGTCTGTGGGTGTTGCACTGCCTTCTCCCGGATCTATGCTGCTTCAACTGCCCTTCCTGCAGCAAAAATATTCAGCCCCTTGTTGATGGCTTCAGCTTGATCTACAATGCTCTGATACCATGTGAAAATTTTTTAATACAAAATTACAGAAACCCTACTGCAGTATCTTGATTTACTTCTCCTACTTGTTTTATTTTATTAACAAGTTATTTAACTGAAGTATTTAGAAAAACAACGAAGTAAACACAACTAGCAGCCTACACATATAAAGATCATTCACTGAAGCATAGCGCACATATGACAAAGGACACAGATTTTTCGGACAAATGTCCCCGAAAAAACTCAATGCAAGAAAACCAGTGCAGCAGTTCTGAGGGTTTATTTTAAGCAGCAGTATTCTGAGTACATCTAGGGTGCCATAATCTGGCTCACCCAATAGAGAAAACCTCGACAAACAGAGATAAATGTGAGTTTTACCTCACTCTACAAGTCTCGGCAAATCCAGAAGAGTCACTTGTGAAAACCCAGCTAGCTCTACGCAGTCTCTACGCTCCCACTACGTAAGACTACGTGGCCCTGGCTAAGAAACTGCGTCACCCTTGCTCTGCGCTGATCAGCTCCTCCTGGAATCGAGTTTCAACCCTGCTGGCTTAGAAACCCCGATCTCCAACTAATTTCGGACTTTCCCTTGGAGGCTTTGCGTTGCCCTTGTGTGTGCCCTGCGTGGGCCTGCGTCACCCTCTCTAGGGTCTGCGTCACACCCTCTGATGGTTGCACTGCCTCCTTTGCATCTCTGCTTCCCTTGATCTGCTTTGTACTCTTGGTCCTCCGACCAATCATTGCATCTGCCCCTCACTGCTTCTCTGAATCACTCAAATCTGATCTTCGTCCGAGCACTGCTCCGTCAGAAGAATTCGATCTCTTAGATTCTGTGTGTCACCTCCAACTGACCCCAAGCCTTTCCTTTATACTTTTCTCGTTGACAAATCAACAGTCGTGATCTAATCTCTAATCAACAACTAAAATTAAAAGAAGCTTGATCCATGTCACTCAGAAAGTTCTCATCACATGTGTAAATTAATTCACTTTAATTTTTCAATTTCCCCCCTAAGTTAGACTTAGGGTCCCCATTAAAAAATTTAATTATTTGAATATCTTTTATACCATATGGAATTTCTCCAAACGATTTCTGGGTCTTAGAGATCTCATGTGTTCCAGCGCCTCCACAAAGTTTCGAAGCTAGAGCACATTCGATGCTACCCAAAATATCAACAGGAACCAGGGTGATAGCCATAGTGATAGAGGGTAGAACTCATGTTTGGCTTTTTCCCTCGAGCTAAATTTTTATGTCCCAACCATCTTTTGCATTTTGTGGTACATTTCATGTTGGAAGTGGCCAAATTATGCTTTTATCTTTCTTTTTAGCTGTATCAACATCCGTGGCATCATTCCAAGCCCAACTTAAAGTGTGGACAAGGGGAGGGGGAGGCTAACACCTTGTGGACCCAATGGACAAATGTGGACCCAGACGGGAAAAGTGGGAAAAGGGGTTATAATGAACGGAGGGGAGCAAGATATATGGTGTCGGGAAGCAGGACCATGCAACTGAAATTAGGGTTTTCCATGTAGTTCCATTACTAAAGCTAGTAGTCAATAGAGGAGATCCCGTGGGACTAGGATACAATATTAACCCCTGGGTTGGGAAAAGGGAACACATTCCAAGCCCATTCTTTCTGTTGAATCCCCCCACTAATCGATGTCCAAATATGCCCAAGAAAAGCAAGCATAAACATCCAACTACATAATGAAAAGTCATATCTTCGGGGTTTGAAGGTCCACCTTCAAACATAAGAACATAAAAGATGTGCAAGGCACAAAATGGTTGGCTCAGGTGGTGGATAATGGTGGCACATCAAGCTATCTGGTTGCTGCAAGGGGTTGTTGGCTTCCGGCTGAAGACAAATTGAGGAGAAAATTTTCTCCAATAGGGGTCATCACCCACTGGTGGTGGGTAACAAGGTCAATGTCTCTTATTCACATGTTTTGAACTATCCCTCGCCTTTGTATGGTTCCAGAATCATTGAGGAGAGTTCTGAGAAGAGCTGGCCCAATATTTTGTGAAAGGCTGCCAAACCATTGCTCTTTTATGAGTGTAATCCTGAGAAGCTTTTGTATATTTCAAGATTTTGCCAGAACTTACATTGTCTTTCAGTGTTTTATTCTTTATTTTTTACTGCAATTATCATAAAACAAAAAAAGCTATATTCTGAAATGCTGAAATGTCAATTAGAGTTCTCCGACGTTACCTTTTACTGTTATTTGAATTTCTTTTAATCTTAATTTTCTTTGACCTTCTTTTGTTAGCAATCAGAAAATCAAACACAAATCCTATTTATTTAGAATAACAAAGGAAACAAATTGGGTTTATCTCGAGTGGTTGGGAGAAAAGATTGGGATCCTTTCTTGTTAAAATTGGACAACTAGGTCCAAACTCCGGGTTGTGCTGCTCAGATGACGATCGCAATATTTTTATTGACTTCCTCTTTCGGAGAGGTGTAAGATTGATCTAAAGATCATCTTGATCGGATGAGCAGAACATGTACTTTGAATTTATTCCACTTATGTGCTAGGTTGGCCTTGAATAAAATATAGACTTAAATGTCTTAAAGGACGTGTCACACACCCCCAAAGATTCCTATATATTGGAAAGACTTAGAATTCATTTGACACACATTGTGTGGAGGAATTCTCTCTCTCTGGATAGCATTGGAGTTGTGTATCTATGGACTGTTCTTTGTTTGGGTTGTTCTGGGGTTATGTGTGACACACTTGGCTGAATGACCTGTTGGAGACTTTGCTGGTAGAAGCATCCTGCTGATTACCGTAACGCCACAATTCAATCTCTGTTTTGGCTTGTCTTCCATCGATCTACTGATATGTTCTATCCGCTTCAGTATATTGTGCCCTAATCTGAAATGGCATAGAACATGTTCTAAACTTAACATGGTATCAGAGCTTACGAGGAAGACAATGCCCAATTTGGTTGAAAAGCAAGCTCCGATCTATAGGTCCATCAAATGCATCTCATCCGGCTGAACAAAGAGGCTTGGAACAGCATGAGGGAGTCTGCCCTAGACAGCATGGAAGGAGCTGTAGGTGACAGCGTATTGTTAAGGCACTGTGGGTCTTTCTTTGTTTTGGAATAGGGATATCTGAAAAGATAGCAAAGGTTTATTAAAACCTGTCTCTGGCACAAGTCATTTCTATCTGAGCGGTGGCAAGGCAACCTAAATCTAGGCGGAGCTCTCTGAACAGCACCACTGATATGGAGAAGCATCTTAAACCAAATTGATACTTCTAGGGGTTGAGGTCTATGCAGAACAGGTGGTTAATTTGACGGCAGCCCAATTTATGAAGGCCCATAAATGTGTTGCAGCAAGAATAACCTTTTTCAGGAAGACCGAGGCTTCTATCTTATTACAACAGCAGAACTGCATCCGCAACTAACAGCGTCTGGCTTATGGAAGTAATCTTATATGACGCCAAGTTCTTAATGACGAATGAAATAGGAAGGAACTCACGTCCGTGGAATAATAGTTTACACATCCATGCGAATTGATCTAGAGCATAGACGGACTGCACTGAAACAGACGCACCAAGTAAGAACACTTATAGTCACGCGAGAAAATTAATTCTTGGTAAATCGGATCATCGAAATTTAGGTAACGATCAATTCAGAACTCCGATGGTCGACTAAGATGTTGATAAGTCCCTGTAGTGACTTCGCTAAGTGAAACGAGTTTTCTATATTTAAAAGGTGGGTCCCATTGTGACCATTTTCATGAACGTCAGATTGTTCGTTGAAGTAGTTATGGGATGGATCCTGTAAAAGGATTTTGTGGCTAGCAAGTACAAAGCAGTGGGACAGATCTTACGAATAAGAAAGAGAACTACTCCAGACTAGAGGCAAAATCGCTATATGTTCCAGGTTTCTTTAGGGTTTCGCTGTTAATAAAAGTTGAATTTTGAGAGAAGGTTGCATCTAACCTGTGACCAAATCTCTGCGCATGAACAAACGAGCATAAAGTTTTTTTAAAAGAGACTGTCACATACCCAGAACATCAGCAAGGCACCTTGTCCGCAACTAGTAGGAGGCTGTGCAGCTTGCAAAATGCCCTAACCGTCATCTACAACTGTATACAAAATTAAGGGAATCTCGAACTTGTTGAAGAAGTGTTGGCTAGGGAAAATTCAAAGAGCTTGGATTGCTGCAGTATAATGAACTGTCAACCCAAAACTTTGGAAAAGATGACACACTATGTCATTTAAAATCCACATGTATCTTCTGAATTACTAAGCATTTTTTTTGGAAAGTTCTTGCAAAATAACTCTCATATTCAGTCTTCTGATCAGTTTGATCAAATTGTCACTTCTGCATTGATTTCTTGGCAACTTGTATACATCATAGCCTACAAATTATTGATCATCATCAGCAAATTGTTGTGCAGTGTGATTAGAAGAGCCAAGAGGGCAGGTGTGTATGTTCATAGGCGATAAACAACAGTGATTGATGTGCACTTATAACGGTGCTAGATTTGCTTAATAGAAAGGCATCATATAAGGTATGGACTGACATGTAGAAATAACGGTGCTAGATCTGCGTAACAGAAAGGCATCATATAAGGTATGGACTGACATGTAGAAGTGTAAATTCAATGCTTGGAACATCTGTACGATTGGACCTAGATCTGTGCAATTTAGGAGACAAATTGCAGATCTGAGATATGGAAGCCCTTACAAGCAATTTTTTTTTATGGAATTAGAAGGATCTTTAGAGGGTGCAATGGTCAGATTATTGTCAAAATGGTCAAATTTGTAAGCCCTAGGGGAAGTGACAAGAGAAGTTGATATGTCATAGAGCTAGGCCAATTTTGATAGCCTTAGGGGCAGTCTTCTAAAAATGACCAAAAGAATGACACACTGACAATAGGAAGCAATGCAAGATCATGAGAGGAGGAATCGTGATATAGTATCCCTGTTCGACAGTGACATATGGCAGAATATGCATGACCATAAAATTTGAAATCTTCGAATACTATATGGCAGTATGACCACGATGAAGAAGATAGTGATGGGTACGATAAAATTATGGGATCATCGTAATCAACGATATGACAGTGGTGACAGTTCTATAGCCTCAATATTGAGGAGCTAAATCTGTCATTCTACGTCACTGTCATGACAGTGACATGGACAGACACCCATGTTTACAAGATTCATAAATAGCACTTTCTATCAGGTTGTTGGAATCTTGAACCATGATCAGCAAAGCCTGTTGGATGGCTGTGACTCTAGGAGATTAAGGACCCTTTTCCAAGTTGGTGTTTGGGATGCCCTCATTTAAAAACAGATGTCTTCTCTCGGGAGAGAAGCTGGCATTAAGAGGGAGAATACAACTGTATAGGTTCCTGTGCAGATACCATTGCTGGACGAAAGAAGATCCTCATGGCTCAGAGACATATGGCTTCAAAGGGGGAAATTCCGGAGGAAAACCAAGAAGCCATATAAATACCAGGGGTATCTAGCTGCCATGAATACAATATGAGCCTAGATCATTTGAAGAAGCTATAAAGTATCTAAATCTGCAAGGATGCGAGGGTGATGTATGGGATATGGTTCCTAGACCACAGATCAAAGTTGTTGTCACCTCCATACAAAATCAAGCATGGATCTGATGGAAGTGCTGAAAAGTTCAAGGCAAGATTCGTTGCTCGTGAGGAAGGCATAGACTATGATGACACACTTGCACCTATGGGCCAATATACCACCATTCAATCAATCATAGCCCTTGCTGCTACGCAAGGATGGAGTCTTCATCAGATGGATGTAAAGACCGCATTTCTGCGTGATGCGATAAAGGAAGAGGTGTATGTTGAGCAACCTCTGGGGTTCGAAGTCCAGGATAGGGACACCCTTGTCTGCAGGTTGAAGAAAGCCCTCTATGGGCTGAAGCAAGCACCTAGAGCTTGGTACGAGAGGATAGATAGCTACCTAATGAAGCTGGGCTTCAATCGTAGTAATGTTGATCCGAACCTTTACTTCAAGGTTTATAGAGAGAAGCCTCTCATTCTAGTGCTGTATGAGGACGACTTCTTCCTGACAGGTGTTGACCCTCTCTTTCATTAGTGCAAGAGGGAGCTCGCTGCTGAGAGCGAGATGAAGGACCTAGGACTGATACACTACTTCCTAGGCCTGGAGATCTGGCAGAAACCTGGAGAGATTTTCCTTTCTCAAGCAAAATACATTGTGAAGCCTCTGGAAAGATTTAGCATGATGGACTGCAAGTCCGTGTCGACATCGATGGAGCTCAACTTCAAGAAGTTGAGCGGCAGCGCTGCTGGGTCCGTGTTAGCAAATCCTACTGAGTATTGTCAACTCGTAGGGGCCCTAATGTTCTTAGTAAACACTCGTCCGGACGTATGTTGTGCAGTGAACACTTTGAATCAACACATGGTTGATCATAACATTCACTGGGTTGGTGCCAAGAAACCCTTGAGATATCTCTGAGGCACGATATACCATGGGCTGAGATACACTGCCAGGAGTATGACACTCCATGGATATACTGATGCTGATTGGGTTGGCAGTGTGGTGGATCGTAAGAGCACATCTGGATGATACTTCACAAGTAGATCTACTTCGAGCAAGAAACGAAAGTCGGTTGCCTTGAGCACCGCTGAGGTCGAATACATTGCAGCATGTATGACCCGTTGTGAAGTCACTTAGTTGCGAAAGCTCTTCAGTGAGTTGTTCGAGCATGTGCTAGATGCCACCGTTATCCTTTGTGATAACTAGAGGGGGATTCATTTGTCATAGAATCCTACGTTCCATGATTGATCCAAGCATGTTGATGGCTGGTACCACTTTATCTAGGATATGGTACAACAAGGCACTGTAAGGCTCGATCATATAGGAACTGATGAGCAGGTCGCAGATATTCTCACAATGCCCTTGGGGAAGGTCATGTTCCTAACCTTCCATGAGAATCTTGGAATCATGGAACGACCCTATTCTGAGGGTCCTGTTGGACGATGAGCTCTGGGAGCTCCAAGGGGGTTTTGGGGATAGCTTAGGTGCTATAAGCAACCACAGGGCTAGGCTTGCCGAACCTAGTTGGTGTGCTTCTACCCTACCGTGATGATATTGAGATTGTTTACCTCTCTCAGATCTGTGCCCCGTATGCATCCTACCCATGGAGTTTCAGACTCATGGGAAGTACCTCTCATTTGGCCAATGAGGTGGGAAAAGTGAATAGAGACCATAGCAAGACCGATGGAGGCATCGGAGATTGCCGTACTCTCTATGTCTAGGATGGCACATGTCCAACTACTTGATTTGGGATCAAGTTTAGCAACGTTTCGGATCTCCAACTGACTTCGGGTCAGTGAAACTAACTTCGGGTTAGTATATGACTCTCTTGAGTCCTTGTGAGGTTTCGGACCTCCAACTGACTTTTGGTCAGGTAAACCAACTTCGGGTTGGTATGAGACTCTTTGTGAGTCCTATAGAGGTTTTGGACCTCTGGGCAGAATCTGTCAGCCGGGTATGATGTCTTTCTGACTGACCCACTTCTGTTTTGAAATAAAGAGGCCAGCAAAGCAAGATACGGCGGGATGACGCACGATGTTTGGATTGCACTTGTGGACAGAGTTCTCCCTAGTTGAGAGGGAGTGTTAAAATTGAACAACTAGGTCCAAACTCCGAGTTGTGCTGCTCAAATGACAATCGCAATATTTTTATTGGATTCCTCTTTCGGAGAGGTGTAAGATTGATCTAAAGATCATCTTGATCGGATGAGCAAAACATGTACTTTGAATTTATTCCACTTATGTGCTAGGTCGGCCTTGAATAAAATATAGACTTAAATGTCTTAAAGGACATGTCACACACCCCCAAAGATTCCTATATATTAGAGAGACTTAGAGTTCATTTGACACACATTGTGTGGAGGAATTCTCTCTCTCTGGAT
This sequence comes from Pinus albicaulis, assembly GCA_034641835.2. Taxonomy (NCBI): domain Eukaryota; kingdom Viridiplantae; phylum Streptophyta; class Pinopsida; order Pinales; family Pinaceae; genus Pinus; species Pinus albicaulis. The sequence continues at coordinate 1,426,255,083 of CM076572.1, forward strand.
AGCATTGGAGCTGCGTATCTATGGACTGTTCTTTGTTTGGGTTGTTCTGGGGTTATGTGTGACACGCTTGGCTGAATGCCCTGTTGGAGACTTTGCTGGTAGAAGCATCCTGCTGATTGCCGAATGCCACAATTCAATCTCTGTTTTGGCTTGTCTTCCATCGATCTACTGATATGTTCTATCTGCTTCAGTATATTGTGCCCTAATCTGAAATGGCATAGAACATGTTCTAAACTTAACATTTCCACCCAAGTTCAATTCCCCCAAGTTACATGATGCAATTTGATGTAATAGCTTCAAGCCTATGATGTAATGGACAGGAACATGTATATTCCTCATATGGAATATATGGATATTAATATTTTCAAAAAACAAAAGAAACAAATACGTATAAAATCCTAGGAAGAACCTTGCTTGCTCAAACGAACTACTTAAACCTCTTCCTATTATTTTGTAAGCAATGCAAAAGTTTGAGAAGACCTTGGGGCTTAAAATATCTGGGTAGCATTCCCACCTTCTTCTTGACATAGCCTCACGAGAATGTTGGAATGTTGCTTGCTCAAAAGCCATTTTGAGCATCAAAATCGATCTTAGATATATTTTTAATAAAATCCAGAACATAAATTGTTAATTTGATTTTATGCGTATTAGTGTCTATACAATCAGTTCACTTTATGATATTTATAATAGGCTCAACGTGAAGGTAATATGGAAGATTCGTACTGTAATAATGTAAATGTCTATGAACAAGCAAAATATGCATCGCAACATCTGTCCATTTACAACTCTAAATATTACAATGTTGATTGTGTCAGGCCAGCCAAGGTTTTTTTAAAAAAAATTATAACGAGGTAGGCTAGATGACTATAACAAAATATTTTAGACCAGAACTTGTCCCTTGTGGGGTCATTTGAATTCATATGATATAAAGCTTAATCAATCGCTCTAATTAAATATATCATGAACAGCTCCAATGAGGTGCAAACACAATCACTAACTAGGATGTATGTGTAAGAAATTCAAATTCTAAGAAAAGTTTTTTAACTGTAGAGAAAATATTGATCCAAGATTTTTAGGATAGTTATTACTGACCCAGCCATCTTCTGGTTCTTCAACAGATGGTGGAGGTTCCCACATTCCTAGCTGGAAGTGTTCAATTCCAGTCCAAGCAACCATAACTCCTGCTTATTGGATTAGCATATTAATTAACATGTCCAAAAGTCAAATATCTATTCTTAAACTAAACTTGAATTTGAACATGTCCAAGAAGGAAGAAACGATCATTCTAAATATCCTTATTGATTGCTTTCATTCAACCAATTTTTTATCAGCTAACTTCCACTTTTCTCTAGTATTTGAGAAATTTGCCACTCTTAAAATTGATTAAGCTAATTTTTGGGAGCACCTATAAAGATACAAGATTGTACCCTTGCAATGTCTTTAGTTAACAACGAAATATTTTGCATTGTCCATAAGATATATTAGATAATTCTATCTCCATTAAAAATTACAGAAAAGCCTTGAGTTACATCAAGTTAATTTCACAATGAGAAACAATCAAACATGTGTACATTCTTCAGAAGATCCAGATATGACTGGGACTTTTCATTAAGAGCAATTTAACCTAATTAGATCTGCACAAATTCAACATAGAAATATTTGCATGCTTTTCTCGAGCAGTACACATTAAAGCCATTAAAATCATCCTGACCTTATGACACTCCTTACCACGGTGCATCAGCTGCACCCAACTTTATACGCACATCAGACTTCTCCACTTCTGTTCATTCAGAGCAACTCTTACGTTACATCACCTGGGATACTCATATGAAATTTCAGGACAGGTTATACACACCCCTTCAAAATTAGAAGCATCTCACCATAGAGTTTCCAGATCTCCATCCCAACCATTGAATGTGTTACCCGCCAACAGTGGGTGACACCATACAAGGATTTTTCTCCTAGTTTTGTCTTCAGCCATCAGCCCCTGACAGCCACCAGTGTAGCCGATATATTGTGCCATTTTATCTCTGCTCCCTGAGCTAGTCATATGTTCCTTCGCCTGTCTGTCGAGAGCATATGTCTGCAGGTGGGCCATCCAATCCTGAAGGTATGTTTTTCGTTGTGCAATCGGGTGCTTGTGCTTGTTTTTATTTGGACACATTGGGCATGGATTATTGGGTGACTTGGAAGGAGAGGGGGTTTTGACTATAGTTTTGTTCCCTCATCTTAAATGTGGGGTTAATCCTTAATCCTAGTCTAGTGGGATCTCCCCTATTGGTTTATAGCTTCAGGAAGGGCACTACTTGGAAACCTCGATTTTGGTAGCACAGTCCTGTTTTTCCCATTTCACATTTTTCTCTCCCCTCCACACATTACGAGCCCTATTTCCTCATCTTTCCTCCCTAGGTCCACATGAGCACTGGGTCCACAAGGCATTGATACGCCCCCTCCCTTGTCCACATGTTTTGGTCGAGCCTGGAAACATTTCCCCGGAAGTTGATGCAGCTAAAAAAAAAAGGTTAAAAGCATATCATGGCCGCAAGCAAGAAACAAAAGAAAAGAAAATTATAAAATGCAAAAGATGGTCGGGACATTAAAATAGCATGTGGGAAAAAGCCAAAACATGAACTCTTCCCCTTATCATTATGGCTATCACCTTGGTTCCTAGGGTCCCATAGGTGCCCCCATATCATTAAGGAACCCATGCACGTCCCAATCCCTGGTGGGCGTTGAAATGCCCCATCTTAAGGAGATAATAACTGCTTAAATCATATGTAAAAGACAAAATGCCAATTGCAGTTGTAATTATGTGTAGATTCCGAGTGTAAGTGTAATAAGTAGTTTTTATTTTTATCAAAATCTGAATGGTGAAATACATTCCCTCGGACGGTGTGCCTAACTAGGCCTTGACTGGTCACGAGGGTTTGATTGGTCATGCCTTTTGACCTTCCATTACATAGCTAATTTCTATTAATGTTAATTGATTAATTAATTTTTTAATTATTATATTATTATTATTATATCATTTTTTAAGAATTATTTATTCATAACATTGCCACTCCCTGTAGAGATGCTTTGTCCTCAAAGCATAACAAAAAGGGATTTCTCTAGTTGAACACGTAACTATGGAATGGCATCTTCACTTTGACTTTGTTTGTGTCAGGTAAAGTCCTCATGTGTATTTGTACCTTCCTTGAAGCTAGAAGCGTTAACACCATATAATTTATAATGTCGTCATTGCCAATTAAACTCCATGAACTGTTCTTCAAGGTTTGTAGTATAGCTTCCTAATTGTATTAACCATTTTGCACCTAGAACTATGTCCATTTCTTTGAGTGGTAGGGCATATAAATTTGTCTGTAACTCTAGTTCTTGTATCTAAATTGAAACCTTAAGGCACTCTCCTACCTCTTTGAACTTTTGCCCAGTGGCGACGGTCATGCTCAGGTCCAAGTTGTTTAGCAAGATCAATGTTTATACAATTGTGAGTATTGCCAGAATCTACAAGTATATTGACATTTCTACCTCTTATGGGCCCTTTAAGCTTCAAGGTTTTAGGGTGTAATCTCCATGACATGTCTATTGGTAGAGTAATAGGCTAAATGTTCTTTCTTCTTGGAGACTGGTTTCTCTGCTTCTGAAGGTGTGGTGGAACATATTTTGTAGTGACTTGTTGTTTTTGACTCCTTGAAGAATTGCTTTCTTCATCCTAATTTTGTCGAACACATGAGATTGTAGCTAATGATGGTTCCTCAGTATCTAAATCTTCATTGTGTGACAACAATTTCTTCATCAGGTTCTTGTACTTCAACTTGCTTCCCATCTACTGTTTTATAGTAGTGTAAGGATGTGTCTTCACATTTATGTCCTGGAGCCCAATTTTCTCCACACTTGCGACAATTATTTTTCTTTTTTATCTTTTTTTTCCTGACTCATTACTAGAAGTGTTCGATTCCTTCTCAACTTCAAAAGTATACAATTTCCTGTTAAGGCATCTGCGTCTAGATTTCCAATTGTCTCCACAATACCTACATTTGTTTGACTCCTTTTTACCTGAGTATTGTTGTTGTTCTTTGCCTTTCTTGAATGATGACATTTTGAACTTATGTTTTTGTTCAATAATTTTTGTTGTATGTCTGGCTTCTTCAATAGTTTTGGGCTTGTATAACTTCAATTATGCATGGATATACTCCTTAAGTTCACTTTTATACATTTTAAGCAGTTGTTCATCAGCAAATCCTCTTTGTCTTGTAGCTAATACTTTTCATTCATGGGTGTATTCTCTTACAAACCCTATTTACTTGAGATGAACAAATTTTTCGTAGATATGATCTTCTTCTTCGTCATAAAACCTTTTTAGCAAGGCATCCACAAAAATTTTCTCGAGGAAAGAATGAGCTTCACATTTGTCAGACCACCATAGGAACCAATCATATGCCTTAGCTTCTAGATTGTTGGATGCGGTCATGATTTTCTCTTGTTCACCTATTGGCGGGTTCGATTCAAAAATGGCTTCCATTTTATTAACCCACACAATAGAACTTCTATGGTCTTTTCCATCATATTTTGGAAGCTCCTTCTTATTTCGCTGATAGTATTTTTCTGGGAATCTTATATAGTACTGACTACCTGAGAAGTGTATTTGCAGCATTTGCGCAATTTCATGATGTGTTTGCAGAATTTCATGATTTTGGAATTAAGGGATTAAAAAATGAATTACCCCTTCCTAATAACTGGATCTGCATTTCTTGCAACATTCTTTCAATGTTATTTACTTTTTTAATATCACTTGCTAATTCCTCTTGAGTTACAGTTATCCTATTTTGACCTTCTCCTAACTTTGTCTGCTTCTTTTCAACATTGTCAAGGCAACGTCGTACTTTATCGAGTTCTTCTTGATATTTTTTTGCATCATCATTATTATTTCGCTTTTTGGATTTGTTTTTCTTCTTAGCGAAACCCACGTTTTTTTTTAACTAAGTAATTTTTTTTTAACTAATTAATTATATATGTAATATATATATATATATATATATATATAATAATGTTTTATGGCTTTATTATATAATAATTAATAATCAAGGTTATATAACTTAATTATATTGATAATCATATTATATAATAATTAACCAATATATGTACTATATACCTTTGACCTAACTAATATATGTTCCACCATGAATTGATTCAGCACGTGATGGTGTTTGGTGGGAAACAAATAACGGCGGTCGAGTAGGGATGTTGGGTAGGGGTCCCAGCAGACAGGGGAAGGATTTAGCGATAGGTTTGTCGTCCAGTCGAGTGGTGGTGATAGTTGGTCAACAAGGATGAAGATGACACAACAACGGGAGAAAACGATCAGTCGTCAAGCGAAAGTGTGTCGAGGTACACTGGCGACGCGGTGGGTCGATGTCAGACAGCGATGAAGTGGTGTGGTCCAATCACGAGGTCGATGTGACAAGTGTTGACAGGAACAGTTTTTGCGAACCAGGGAAGGGTGTTGGCACATTGACAAGAAATATGCAGAGAAGACAAGGGTTGACGGAACTCTAGGAAGCAGTGGGACACTCAAGGGAAATTAGAGGAAATGCAGAAGAAGAATTGTCGGGGAAAAACAATAGTCTGAGATGGGATGAACAACAATACAGACAAGGGAAATGAACGAGACAGATGACGAAACTGATGGGGATGACAACGGACAGGAGTGTTAGAGGACAACGAGCGGTTGAGTGATTGTGCAGCTGGTGAGAAGATCGAACTCGCTCTTTTACCACTATAAGACACAAAACGCCAATTGCAATTGTAATTATGTGTAGATTTTGAGTGTAAGTGTAATACGTAATTTTTATTTTTATTAAAATCGGAATGGTGAGTTACATTCCCTCGGACGGTGTGCCTAAAGAACAATGTTTCGAACATCGGCATCAGGATAAAATCAGCAAGGGTTCAGAAAACCAAAAAATCGTAAAAATCGGGAAAATATCGGTAAAAAACGACAAACATCGGCTAGGCCAAAAAATCGGGATGTTATTGAGATGTTCACAACACTGCTAAATAGGCCTTGATTGGTCAGGAGGGTTTGATTGGTCATGCCTTTTGACCTTTCATTACATAACTAATATTGTTAATTGATTAATTAATTATTATTATATTATTTTTTTATGAATTATTTATTCATAACATCATACACAAGATGCTCTCATCTCCTGGAGCCTTGAGCAGTAATACAAAGAAAAATCAAAAAATGCAAAAGACAAATGAAGAAGGGTGGAAAAACAAAGGTCAGGGTAACTCATATATCCACGACAATGTTGTGAAAATCGCAATTGGGAAAAAATCGGTAAAAATCGGCAAAAGATCGGAAACATTAAAAAAGTTTTTTTTTTTTCAAATTTTTAAGTAATAAAGCATCCATGATTTTTGACGATTTTTTGGCGATTTTTACGATTTTATCGTGATTTTTACGATTTTTATCGCAATTTTTTCATTTTGGAAAAAAATCTTCGCGATTTTTTGGCAATTTTTACGAATTTTTGGCGATTTTTTCAAAAATGAAAAAATCATCGTTTAAATCGGCGATTTAATCGTCATGCGGAAAAAATCGCGATGTTCGCAACATTGATCCACGATTGCTCCCTCTTACATCTATACACGTAGATTAGTGGACATTCCCTATCATCACCATCCTTGAACCCATGGCATTTGGCTTTGAGACCACATGTGTCCCTATCCACCTCAACATTATTCATATGACCCCAATCAATTGAAGGATGTATCTTGGACCTATCTTTCCCCTTAGGGGCTAGGAACACTTAATAGGTTTGTTTATTAGCCACTCCTACCTAGGGAGGTAACACTATTGCATGCTTAAAACCCCAAATTTGGAAGGGAAGCCCATTATGAAGTCTCATTTGTGGCCTTGATTAAAAAGCTTGGTTCACTTAGATGCACTAATGAATTATTGTACCTGATGGTGAGGAAGCGCATTGGATTAGTATGTAATTGGCAGGTGGTTTCATCATGGGTTGGGCAACTTAAATGGGACCCAAGCCCACCAGAGGATCATATTAACACCCATAGGGGATGCGTGGAGAGCCATGGGACTTCACCATGTGTTAGAACGTCATCTCATGCCATGGGCGCCCTCAGCACCTTCAGCGGTTTGTTCATTGCCCCACATTATTCGCGAGATGATGCACTTGGACCAGCATGACCCAACAACTTAGCATGATCAGGGAAGTTGATCCAAGGCCCAAAGGAGGTTTGTCTCACCCTTGAGACATGGGAGGGAAGGCACCATGATCGAAGCCCTTTTTGGAGCATTGTACAAACTTTTCTTTCTTTTGGAGACCCATGAGACTAGCAGATGTGCCCCAAACCCACTTTGGGGCCCCACGTAATGACTTACAAGAAAAATTAGGGGACATCCCCTAATTCATCTTTATTGGAGCCCTCTCTCTCATCATGGTGTGGAAATTCGTAATCCTAGATCCCTACTGCAGCAACTGATATTATTTCTTCTACTTGTTAATTCTGAATCAAGTGATTTACGGTGTTACACAGTAAACATCAAAATAAATTCTATTGCAGCCTTCACAACATAAAAATATTGAGAAAGAAAGAAAGAAACACACACAAGTACACTGTTGTTTTTGGACTAATGTCCCCAGAAAAACCCAATGCGGGAAAACTAGTGCAAGAGCTGAGGGTTTTATGATTGTGCAATAGTTTTTTGAATACAAATCTTTGGATGCAAAAACTGGCAATCTAATACAAAGAATACACTGGCAAAGAGGTAGTGAGAAAATATCTCACACTGTCATTGGCGATCCGACACTAATCCGAGCTCTGAATGGCTTGCCCCACACTGCCTCTGTGCAATCAGTGCCTTGTCACTGCGTCACAGCCTCCATGAACTGCGTTACCCTTCTAGCTGATCGTTTGCTGACTAGAAACTTGGATCTTTGGCTCTGTGATCTCACACCTCAACTCCTGTCACTAGATTTCGATTGTTTCCCAGCAAATATGCAAATCTCCTCAAAGGCTCTGTGTTGCCTCAGCGTACTTCTGCGCTGCCCAGCGTGGTACGACGCAGCCTCTCTGGACCTCTCAATGCCTCCTCTGCAATGTACTCTCCAGATCTGGAAAATCTTCCTCTGGACAACTATCCCTACCCCTCACTACAAGAAATCACTCGATCTCACTCTGGCAACTGTTGCATTGCACTCTTGAGAATTCGATCTCTAGATCTCTCACTCGATGTGTTCTCCAAATGCCCATCGAGCCCCTTCTTATAAATTCCCGTTGACATATCAACGGCCAAGATTAAAACATAATCAAGGGCTAAGATTAACTGGGAGTCGATCCTCGTCTTTATCTAGAGATTCACATCTGACTTAATTAATACATTTTAATTAATCATATTTCCTAAGTTTAGACTTAGGAATACATTAAAAAATGATTAATTATTTCAATTAAGCCATCTCTGGATAGAATTTCCCAAAATGATTTCTCGGTTTTGGAGAATGCACGTCTCCTAGCTTCTCTACAAAATCACGAGGGTAGAGCACATCTGATGCTACAAAAATAAACACTCCCTCTTAGCGAGGAATGTGCTCTAGTGCTGCAACCTCCTAAAGCATCACTCCAACATCTGCACCATCCCAGTTGCGTTGCTGATGTCTGGCTACTGCTACCAACCAACTATTGCACTGCTCTAACTTTGCGCTGCATCCGTGCTAGTGCTGACCTTGCTGAATTGTTGTCAACTACTACATCTGCACTGCAAATTTGTTGTTGTTGCCACTGCAACATCTACAATTGTCTCTCATCTATTGTTGTTGCAACTGAGAGATGTCCATCGTATTGAACCAACTGTGTTCAGTCTGATGCATCTGTCAACCGAGTTCTTACTGTTGCTAGCCTCTGCATTGTCACTGAAACCTCTGCGCTGCTGCTGACTCTGCAGTGAGCCACCTCTGCTCTACATTGCTCAGTTCCTAACGTTGCTAACCACTGCATTTGTCACTCTGGCACCTGACTACACCATCTGTCATTGGTCCATCCTGCTACTGTTATTATGGGCTCCCGTAGCAAGGTGATAATCCAAGAAGTGGATTCCTCAAGGATCCTGCCCATCTTGTAGCTCTCTAGGGCTACAAAACCAAATCACCACACCTCTCCCTTGGAGGTATATCGGCAATCATGGCAAACTCCTCCAATCTGGAGGACAGCCCGTCTATCTCAACGGAGACATTTTGTTCATCTTGCTACTCTTCTCTGTCCTTCTTCCGAATAGAACACTAAGAACTGAAATGGCCCATCTCACCACATCAGAAGCACTTGATCTTCGAAATATCCTTCTTTCGCTTGCACTGCTCCTGCTACCCCTTCGATGCGAGGGTTGCATTCTCCTCTTCCTTCTCGATCTTCACTCCGCTGCTGTTGCTGCCACTTATGGTGCTCTTCACCAAATCATTCCTCATCTCCTCTTGTTGTAGATCAACCCAAGCTCTCTCTCAATCAGGCAACTTATCTCTACCGAGGATACTCTGGAAAAAGACTTGCCACTCCTTGGAAACACTGATAAGGGCCAACAATACAAACTATATAGGTTGAGGCTTTGATCCCACAACAGCCAGCTGATCTCGGGTATCCTGAAGTCTCGTTAGGAAGGGATCTATACGCTCCCCCTTTTGCATCCTGGTCAGCCTCAGCTTCTCTTCCAAGTACATCTTCCGCTGCTCAGAAGATCCTTGATATAGTGTGGCCAATGCATCCCACATTTCTTTGGTTGTATCATTTTCTGCAATGTGAAAAACTACACGATCCCTCACTCCATTGAGGATCATTCTCTTGGCATTTTCCATTTCCTTCTTGTATGACTTTAGCTGATCTGCGTCTATGGGTACAGCTACCACTAAACTGATATATATCTTGAGATCAAATTTGTTAAGAAGGAAGGTGATCCTAGCCTTCTAGAGCACGTAGTTGGATGCACCATCCAACCAATCTTGATTACTCAACCCAGTTCTTGCCGTCACGCAAAACAAATGTCGAACTGACTCCTCTCACCTCTACGCAGCTGCTAACTAGCTCTACGCACTCCCTATTGGAGTAAGTAGATCTACTCCCGACTACTGATGCTCTCTGCAATGAGAAATCGAATTCTAGGCTAGAAATGCTCTGAGGAAGAAATTCCCTCAGTATGTGCTCTTCTTGTTGAGAATATGGAGGGCTATAGGTTAATACAAATTCTCTTCTTGATAATTACTTGTGACCATACTTGTGATGCTGATGTCTTCTCTTCTTTTAGCTTAGTTAATCTTTCATCAAGTTAATTATCAAAAGCACAAGACACGAAAGTTAGGCTCCTAGAGCCAGGGAAAAACCTCTCCTTCTTGCAGAGCAAAACCCACAAATAATTCTCCTTCTAGATCTTCAAATGACAAGTAACATGACCTAGACTTAGATCCTTGACCTAGATGTGCTTCCAAGACCTTGATCTTCAAACTGTCCTTAATAATTTGCAACTGCTCTTGACTATCTGCAATATTTCTTCCTGTACTTGAGTAAATTCAAATGTTGCCCTAGTTCACAGCACTTCACCGCACCTATTGACTCCCTTTATAACTGCTCTTATTTCTGAGTTTCGCAATACTTGATCAACACCTTCTTCTTATACGCACTTATGCTTCTTGTATGTCCACGTTGTAGTCTTAATATATGTCCACGCTGTAGTCTTGATATATGTCCACGCTGTTAGTCATCCCTAATTGTCATACCTCAAGATGATTAAGCATTGTTTCCAGATTTCTAGAAACAAAGTTTATGCGCATTGTGAATTCTAGAAATCTCACAGCCTTTATTACCCTTAGGATAATTTTTTCCTATTTTTCCATCATCCTATCTAGCCATCACTAGCCCACCACTCTTGGAAGACCCATCCTGGGTTCAAGCCATATTATTTTACCCCAACTGTCACTCATTTTTCACCATGTCTTGCCTTTTGGCCCAAATCCTCTGTTTTGCTTATCTACAACATTCCCTACTACTGATCAAACCTACTAATCCAATAATCTTGATGACTCTTCCATAATATTCCCAGAGACTGATTGTCTCTACAAACCCTCTAGATAATCAAAATGCTAGATCCTGAGTCTTCAAAACACACTAAGCTTATCACAGGTCCTATCTTATACTTGGTAATCCCTAAAGTCTAAATGCCTATCCAAAATCCAAATCCAAAGGTCCCCATTAGGTCACCAAAGGTTTCACTGAGTTATAGGATGGATTTGGTGCCCAGCAAGTTATGCCTTCCTGCACAAAGAGGATTGCACTCAAAAGGGCCCCCTTGGCTTAGATTACAAACATTGCAAGGGACAGCTGCCCTTGTTCACATTTTTTTAGCCAAGATGACCACCAGCAACAAGAGGAGGCAAAGTAATAGGGCATAATCATCACCATGAGGCAGACAAAAACAACAAGCATGTAGGTAAAAGAGTATCAGAGTTTGCTTTGGTGGATTAACAAAACATTGATGACAAGCACGGAGCCATCTCAGAGATTTCAAGAACAGAAGCCTCCTCCTTAAGGTTTTTTCCAAAATAGCACTGCTTCACCTGCACTAGGAGAAGAAATACAAAGGGTATCAGGTTAAAGAAGACCAATTTTTTCCAAAGGATAGAAAAATAGAGTTTTTTAAGGTAAAAAGTCAGGTTATGAGTTATTGTCAAAGAAAGGGCAAAATGTGACCTCGATTTCTGCATCTCAACGATAGGCTCCCAACAAAGGGCCTCCATGCCAAAAAAATATTGCTCCCCAAAAGATTGGCAAAGGCAAGAATAAACATGTTTTCCGAGAAATATTTAAAAAGGGTGTTCACAGCAAAATTACACATTGAAAGATAGGAGACCCCAACTTTACAAAAGTGGGTTTGGGCTTTTTAAATTTATTTTTCAAATCAAGTATAAAGGCCAAGTTGAACCTTCCCCATGCATCATTTGCCCTTTACCGAGGAGAAGAAGCCGTTGAGAGGAAATTTTTTGGGTTTTTGGGCAAACTGTAAAAATTTGGCAGGCGATACGCGCTGAGCACGATGCTACACCCCTAGACTTAGACACTACGCGCAGAGGCGAGGCAGGCAGTGTAATATTACACTGCGCTACGCACTCGCGGGTTGGCGCTGTGCGCAGGCACATGAACGACCACCGAAGCCTGTCTTTACACCTGGCGCTACACCCTGACGGCCCGACTGGCTCGGCGCTACATGCTGGCGCTGCGCCCCTGGCAGCACTTCAAAAAATTATGCCAAAGGTTTTCAAAATCGGTTTTTGCCTCTACAAACCCTCTGCAAGTTGAAACAAGGTTAGTCAACCTTTCTTTCCTTTTCCCAAATATTGATTATCAAAGAGGTCCTCCATGATTAGAGATTAACCAAAACCCTAGATTATGCAAAAACAAATTGTCATTGTCTTTGAAGTAGGGTTATAAGAAGGATTGGTTTTCATACAAAGAGAAGACTGAGTTGTATAAACCTGACCTCTACCACCAAGTCCAAGCTTTGAAAGCTGTCCTCACCCTAGCTTCCCTCTTTGCAAAAGTTTGACCTACACCACTTATTTTGCTCCAGATACCCTAAGGAAAACTCAAGGTTCCTTCTGCTGCTTGGACCAGCCATCATGTCAGAGAGTGATAGTCACACTAGTGGTGATGAGAGTCATACTCCCACCAAGCCAAAACATCATGGGGGAAGAGCTAAAAGGTTTGAGCCCCTAGACACCACTCCAATCACTTCCTCTCCAAAGATCCTTTCATGCTTCCAGGATGTAGGATGCTACCATTTTTGTGAGAAGGTCAAGCAAGTTGAATACCATCCAAACTTAACCAGGTTGTTTTCTTGTAGCCTACAAAACCACCAAGTTAATCTAGCAGGGGTCCAACTTGAGCTTTCATCTGAAATCATTTCCAAAGCAACCGGTATACCAGATGTTGGTGAGCTTTGGTTCAAACAAAGGAAATTGGATTTGAGTTACTATGGGCCTTATTTGAAACTCACCTGTCAACAAAATTGCAAGGCTATTTTTCCTTTTTCTTATCTGCTAGAGAGGTATGCAACATTAATGAGGCAGATTATCAGTTTCTTCACATGTGAGGGAAGGTATTCCGGCTCTATTCATATCATATCAGATTGCTGATGCATTTCACCAAAGCCAAAATGATGAACCTACCTTATTACCTTTTCCGGAGTATTGATAAAATGGCCTCTGCTGTCAAGAGGAAAAGCTATGACCACCAAATGCCTAGCCTCTTTCATCGCTCCCTGATCAAGATGATTGTCCTATACCAGCTAGAGAAACAAGGTATATCTTGGGAGACCTTCATCTCACATGATGTGCTTTCAGACCCCCGGGCCTTCATCCAGCAGAGCTTTCCTTCCACTTCACAACCATCTACCTCCACACAACCATCATCTCCCCACGCGCCTTCTCCACAAAGAATTTCACCTATTACTTCCTCCCCTGATTTACCAAGTGAAGGGGCTGACAGTAGCCCTAGTGAAGGGAAAATAGGGGGCAACAGTGAAGAAGAAGATGAGACAGATAATGATGATGAAGGAGAGGACAGTGAAGAAGAAGTTGATGAAGAGGAAGATGACAAAGATGATGAAGAGGAAAGTGGCCAAGAAGAAAGCAGCAATGGCCAAGGGCAGCAAGATGATCAAGAGGACAGTGAAGAAGAAAATGAAGAGGAAAGTGGCCAAGGGAAGCAAGATGATGAAGAAGAAAACAAAGATAAAACCAGTGATGATAGTCACAAAGACAAAAACAGTGAACATGATGATGAAGAGGAAGATGACAATAATGAAGAGGAGGAAAACTGTGAAGAAGAAGAACAGGCAGATGAGGAAGGCAGCTATCTAAGTGCCCAAAACAGTCTAAGAAAGAGTCATGACAGTCATCACTGTTTTGACAAAGATCAGTCCATAGAAGACATAGAAAAATCAGAGCATAGTGAAGGACAAATTGATGCCAACATTGCCTTTCAGACTCCCATGATTTCCCCTCTCTCATGCACTTAACATAGAGGGAAAAGGAGTGTGTTTGCTGCCTCTAAAAGGCAAAGGGCCACCTCCTCACAAAATACCAAAGCATCGGACAAAGGCAAAGAAGAGATGAAGAGTGTTGAGCCAAAGGCACCAATCAGGAGGAGCAAAAGGATTAAAAAGGTTTCTCAAGGCCCACTCTTTGTTGATCTAGACAGTGATAATGAAGACCAAGGGATAAACACAAAATTACTCCTCCTAGAAAAAGATGCCCAGCTTCAAAAATGGGAAAAGGATTTTGAAAGAGCACAAAGGGTCATCTACTATTACAAGCAGGAGCACAAACATTTCAAAGGGGTCAAGAGGGGCCTTGCCTTGCAGAAGAAAATGGTCAAACAGTATGCAAGGAAGAGCATGATTGCCAATGCTAAATTGAGGCAAGCCCTCCTAGAGCTAGAAGAGCTATAAAGGCCCAAAGTTCATGACAGCCTCGAGATCTTGGCTAATGCTTCTCAACAGGTGTCTAAAACCCCTTGAGGGGTCTACCCACCAATTTTGAAGAAAATCCGGACACTTTTTGTTTTTTCCAAATTTTGGCCCCTAGGAGCGCAGAACCCTAGGCGCTACGCTCTTTTTTGGGGCATCCTCAGCTGCTAAGGTTTACATTTTTGGGTTTTTCATGTCTCCAGCAGTCTCCACAAAAAATTTCAGATCATTTGGAGCATTTTTGCCCCCTCAAAAGGTCAAAAAACACCTCAAAAATGACCTTTCTGCCTCCTTTTCAGGCCTGGCGCTGCGCGTTGAGCAGTCATGGGAGATTTGATTTTTGAGCAAGTAAATGGCATCCATTCAGCACAACTCAAGTATTTCTAGAAAGTAGACTTTCTAAGCTTTCCAACGAGCTATCACGGGCCCGAATCCGATGCTGGGAAGGGGTCCAAAACTCAGCTGCAACAGACCCCAATTTTTGCTGATATGGAGCTATGCACAGAGACAACTTTTTGCCAAAAAGTCAACAAAAGACACTAATTAATGGCAAATTAGTTTTCTAATATTTTCTTGGATAAAACACTCCTGATTTGATTAGGGAGTTAGGTTTTGGTGTGTGTTGTGAACCTAATTCATAACTAAAGTAATAAATATAGTCATTAATAAAATAAATAGAATAAATATAATTACTAATTAATCAAATAGGAATTATGTAAATTAGTGATTAAGTTAACTGAAAAGGCATGTCCAAAAGACATGCATGTTTATGAAAAGGTACCTGCATAGGTATAAAAGCGGGACCTCATTGTAATAATTCAATCATCTTATATCTTATATCATATCAATAAATATTTATTATTATAAATACCTCTTGTGTATTTTTATAATTAAAGCTATTTCTGCTATTAAAGTCAACAAATCTACAACTTCCGTTGCTACAGTGGTATCAAAGCCATATTGAGGACAAGTTGAAGCAATGGCACATAACATTGTTCTACAAGCCTACGAACGTAGTTTACAAGCCTATGGACATAGGCTACCACACTATGTGCCATTATGTGAAGATTCCAAAAAAATTGAGCAGATTAGAAAAATTCAAGAAAAGGTTCAGTAATTAGAGAATTCATGTGCAAAAGTCACAAACGGTTATAAAAAACTTTCTGCAGGTCTTAAAAAAATTTCTGCAAAAATCCATAATAGAGAAGATGAAAAATGTTGTAATAATGAAAAGGCAGTTAGTTATGCCAAGGGAAAATCAAGTAGAACATCCATGGTAAATTCAAGTAAATACATTCCCCCACCAATGCATAATAAAGGAAAACAACCAACTAATATTGAAAGTAAAGGAGGAGGAAAATGTTGGAAGTGTGGAGACAAATATTTCACAGGACATAAGTGTGCAATCCAAAAACATTATAACTGCGAAGCAAATTATAATGATGATGTAGATGTTAAATGTAAAAAAGATTATGCTAGCCGGAAAACTATTGAAGAAGCTGGAAAAAGTGACGAACAGCGGAGTGTTTCATCCTCTGTTTTGAAAGAAACTTGTGAAGAAACAAAACAAGGTGAAGCAAGAATGGTGACAATAACACCAGAGCAACCGATTCATGAGAAAAGCCGAGACAACATCAATGCATATAGTTCATCAAAGATACACGGATTTGTCTCTAATGCTCACTACCAGTCACTAGAGACAGCATCAATGAAACCTGGTGAAAATTTGATTGAGATATCAGATCTGGACAGCTTTGCTCAAACTGCTTTTGAAGGATACAAAACACTGAACCGCATTCAAAGTCAGATATTTCCAACAGCAAACCATAGCAATGAGAATCTACTCGTAGGTGCACCCATTGGAGCTGGCAAGACTAATATTGCAATGATTACTGTTTTACGTGAGATTGAACAACATATTAAGAATGGTATTTTACACAAGAATGAGTTCAAAATAGTTTATGTTGCACCTATGAAGGCTTTGGCAGCAGAGGTGTCATCAAGCAAAAACGATTTACTAGCAAGGCATTTCAGAGAGAGTGCCCAACAAGGATCTCTGGCCTATACGAAAGGGACCAAAAATGCAGTTTCTGCAGTACAAGTAATTATGACCTACATTCCTCCATCAAATGAGGCACGGCAAGAATTGTTGGCAACAGTTCGTATGTGCTTGGTTGAAGCAGTTGCAGAAATATAGGTGCCAAATTGGAGCATTCCTGTTATGAATGCTGTATCTCAGGTAGCACGGATTGCTGCATATAAATTGGGTATGTCTATTCGACTGCTAAAGCCCTACGACCACAAGCATAAGCATGGAGCTCACCATTTTGAACTGAAAAATAAAGAGGAGAGGAGTTTAAGAATGGCCAGCCTTTTGGGATTTCGCTGTAATTTGGATCCAGCTAAAACGGGCAACAAATTAGAAATGTTGTCACGCTCGGCCCTTATTTCTAAATTGGTTTCCAAAGGTGTAATGACATATGTTCCGCAAACAGTCAAAGATTTGTATCAAACCATGAATGCCACAGCCTTTCCGAGGATGATACCATTTTCTGATTTTGCTGCCGTAGAGAAGCTCAGTGTGGATGTTGTGAAGTGCAATTTCTTACCCTTGAAAATTGACCATTTAAAAGGCATTGTCCAAGACAGCAACGATAATGGTAATAGGATTGTGAAATTGCGGAGCTCGGATGGGCAGATAATGGAAGTGAGGCGGTGGCCTTTTTTTCTGGGCTTATAAAGTCGGTGACAGAGGACTTGGGCACTCACAGTGCCATTCCTCTGCCTAACGTTTCCACCGCCATTCTAAAATTAGTGATGGAGTATTCCACATGCCATTTGTTTAACAATCCTGAATATCGTCCGAAGATTTACGAGGACAAGGAACCATGGACAGTGCAGACCAAAAGGATTTACAATTTACGGGTGTTTGAATTAAACGACATGGTGTTTAAATTACAAGGCATCATGTTTGAATTAAACGGCACAGTGCTATGTTATACGGTGGATCGTGTTTATGTTATAATAATCGCATATCATTTATTATATGTTTTCACTTCTAAATACTACCTGGGCTGGTGCGATACACATAATATATACAGTAATCGGATATCAAGTCCCAATTCGCTAATGAAAATAAAAATCGTTTACAATGAAAAGCAATCTGTGAAATATCTCGGTTCATGTTTTTGTTGGCATCCAAATCCTGGAAAATGATACACTGGTACAAGACGGGTTGCTTACTTGCCGAAGAACAAAGAAGGAGAAGAAGTTCTTGAACTCTTGAAGATTGCTTGGAATCGTCGTCTAATCTTCGTTGTGGGAACATCTGTGACAACTGGAAGAAGTAACACTGTCGTCTGGTCAGGGATCCACCACAAAACCCAAACATATGGAGGTTCCAGTAATTATGGTTATCTAGACGAGGGCTATTTTGACCGGGTGAAGAAAGAACTAGCGCTTGTTAATGTTTTTAAAGCGAGAGATTAATTGTTTCCAAAGCGCAGCGTTCTGGAGAGGCGTTAAGAGATTAATTGTTTCCAAAGTGCAGCGTTTTGGAGAGGCGTTAATGTCTCAGTCTCCAAGCCGCCCTATGCAAAAGTTTTCGGATAAAGCTTGTTAAAGTTATTGCTTAAACATTAATTAAGAAGTTAATATTCAGTGTAGGAGCGAATATTCATATTAATTCATTTTCCTTTGGTTGTGTCACTGGACCATCGATATGTTCAGTCGGTATTATGACAAGGAATATGCTAATATGGATTGCAATATTTAGGAATTGCATTGTAATA
This sequence comes from Pinus albicaulis, assembly GCA_034641835.2. Classification (NCBI taxonomy): domain Eukaryota; kingdom Viridiplantae; phylum Streptophyta; class Pinopsida; order Pinales; family Pinaceae; genus Pinus; species Pinus albicaulis. The sequence continues at coordinate 1,426,273,407 of CM076572.1, forward strand.
GATATTAAATATCGTAGCAGTGGTTCCCTTTCAATGCAATTCAAAGAAATAATAATATTGTAGTGTGAGTAATAAAAAAAAAAAAAAACCAATAAACCAATTTGACTATTCGGCACAACTATTTAAAAAAAAAAAAATATATATATATATATATATATAAGAGGAAAAGTAAAGAGAGCAATAGAGTGCCCAGTTCAAGACAACATTACTGGAGAATTATTCAAGCCAAGGTATCAATGATGAATTACATAACCCAAGATGACAAATGCGAGATGAAGGAAATTGTCAGAATTAAGCTTTGAGGACAAAGCTTTTCGAGAATGAGGCAATGTTATGAACCTAATTCATAACTTAAGTAATAAATATAGTCATTAATAAAATAAATAGAATAAATATAATTACTAATTAATCAAATAGGAATTATGTAAAATAGTCATTAGGTTAATGAAAAGGCATGTCTAAAAGACATGCCCATTCGTGAAAAGGTACCTGCATAGGTATAAAAGCGGGACCTCATTGTAATCATTCAATCATCTTATATCTTATATCATATCAATAAATATTTATTATTATAAATACCTCTTGTGTATTGTTATAATTAAAGCTATTTCTGCTATTAAAGTCAACAAATCTACAACTTCCGTTGCTACAGTGTGTTTCATTTATTTCCTTATCTCTTATGTGTCTTGGGCCTTGCATGGTCATTAAGCACATTTATGACATTTATGGCTGAATTAGGGTTTCTGGAAGCCTCTTAGGGTTTCCACCTCCTCATTTGCTCCTTAAATAGAGCATGAGGCTCTTGTATATTTTGTTGGATGTTGATGACTTATGCTGAAGTAATACATAGTCCCTTGAAGCCTTTGATGAGAAATTGATGTTTTGGAGCTTATTCATGATCTGATTCACTTCTTGATGGAGAAGGATTGTTTGCAAGATCCATAGGCCTGGTTGATGGTGAAGTTTTCTCTTGTTAATGTTTTCTAAGTTTCTCATATGTTTTCCATCCATCTATGTTGCAGTATGACAAAAAATTTAGACTAAGATATGTTTGTTGATGGCACCTTAGATCTGTTTGTTTCCTTCACTACCTAAATGTTTTCCTCTACTTAAGATATGTTAGAGAATTCATCTTTTGCTCTCTAATAAGTTTTTGGCTTGTCTATTTTCTTGAATGATTTAGATCAGTTAGTATCAATTATGATTTATGGCTAACCCTGCATATTGTTACCTCTGAAATACTCTGTTCTTGAAATCCTCTTTTGAAGCAGCTTTGCCTATAGTTTGTCAAAGAAGTCTGTCTTAATCATGCTCTTTGTCTTACTTAGCTAAAATTGTCTCAAGGAACTCTCATAGCTGTCACTGTGGATGCTAGGGTTTGTCTCTTCTTCTATGGTTATAGTTACTTGTGCAACTTAAATGTTTTTCCTGCTTTTGATGATAAAACCCATGAAAGATTCAATAAGTTTTTCCTTTCTATGTTTTATCTAAATGTTGTCTTGGTTGATTATCTGCTTTCAGTCTGAAATCAAATGGATCAATTTTGCTTAAGCCTTTGATTCTCTTGCTATGCTTATAAATCTTCTAACTCCCTCAGTTTACAAGTATATAAAGGATTATGTTTCTGCCCTTTTATTAGCTTGTTGTTCTCAAGTTTAATGTCCATCTCATGATCCTTCACAACCTTAAAGATACACCAACCAAGTTAAATTGCCCTGCAAATGCTTTTGACACCATTAATGAACTCATTCATGACCTTGTTTGACTCCATTGCCCAATGACTTAACAATCTTCCTTGTTTTCTATCTAAATCTATCTAAGCATCATACCCAACCAAAAACAATCAAAATACCCTGCACTTAACATCTAGCCTAAAATCAACCCTAATCAGCACATAAGCTCATGTCTTGCACCTACTTGAGAGATCCCTCTCCGAATCCAGGAAGGCTAGGTCCTAGGATTCCAAAGCTTGGTTTGATGTTACCCTATACCTTTGTATCTCAATCAATCTAGCAAATTACGAGGAGCTAACATAATGGCGATCACGGTGGGACTGAGTTCATAGTAGCCTGACAAAATCTTGTAGACTCATATCCATCCCTAGTTTGACTTAAAAAACCAACCCATAGCCAGAGTAGAAACTAATTACTTCACCATCCTGGCAAGATGATGACTTAGCTAGGGGATACTCATTTACCTTAAGGCTGCATAAAGAAACTAAAAACCCAAAAAGGTACTCCCTAGATTGATTTTTTATCAAGGATTTGGTGGTGGACCATTGTATACATATCTTCAAAATTTCAAAAAAAAAATCCACCTGGCGACTCCACTAGCCCCCAGTAGGCCTTCTTCATCCTACTAGTCCCATAGGTTGTTCTAGGATTGTGTCAAATCAGTCCTAAACAGTTTTTTCAGGCCTAGTTGTACCTTATGTGAATAGAGAGATCTGGCTTCACAAAAGATCTATACCAGATCACACCCGGACCCAAATCCCCCTACCGTAGTTGATAACCCAGAAAAGATTTTTTGGAAAAATCCTAAAGCTGGAAACTCACCCACTGTTAGGACCATACATAGAGCAAGTTCTGCACCGGAGCACCTTACAGTTTCACAAAATCTTCAGTTTGATTTGCACCATACCAAGAACATATTTAGGACCAAATCACAAACTAGGGTTGACCAAGCTGACTTTGAGCCCATATATTTGTAGCAAAGCTGTGGTAGAGAAGCTTCTCCTTCCACTCCACCTGATTCTTAGCTTCTCCATCACCTCAGCCCTTTTCATCTCAAATCTACTCAGAATCAGTCTTCCGATCCAAGTACCTCAGCTACATCCATCCATACCATCAGTGTGCAAACTACCTCACTCCATCCTCCTCCGCCTCTCACGAATCCTCCCCTTGTAAATCAGCCCTTGTTTCCTTTCCCTCCCATCATGGCAGCCTGGTATGCTCCACTAGCTCTACAACAACCACTATTACCTCTGCCAAATTACTATCAGTCCAAAATCCCTCACTTCTTAGGGACTAATCCATCACTGCTCAAAAACATGTAGATAGAATTAATGATGCTTTTGACTATATGGAGATAGAAGAAGAAACCATAAAAATGAGGAATTTTGCTTAGAGCCTAGGGGGAGAACCCAAGAAATGGTTTAAAGACTTGCCTTCCGACAACATTCATGATCTCTCTACTCTATACCAAACTTTTGTGAACAAATGGAAAATCAAGTAAAACCCCCTCCAAATTCTGTCCGAATATAACAATCTTAAGAGAAATCCGGGAGAAAGTGTTCATGACTACTCCACTAGGTTTAACAGTATTTACAATGGTCTCCCACCTCACATAAAACCTCCACAAGGCTTGGCCTTGGTGAAATATCCCGAAGGCTTTGATGCTGATATGGCCTATCAACTAAGGGAGAGAGATTACCTAACTCTAGAAGACATGCAAAAGGGGGTTGTGAGTGTAGAGACCAATTTGATTGAGAAGAGGGCTAGGGTAAGATCAGAAAAAAGGGTGACTTATAGAGATGACACGACACCTGCTCCCTCCTCTTCCGACACCAAACTTGACTCCATAGTTAGGACAATGGAGAGGATGATGGAAAAATTCAGTTTGAATGAGAGAACAACTCCTAGGGAAAATCAAGCCAATCTTCAAAACATGAATAGAAATCAAAATTTTAGAAGAGACCCTCCTCCAGTCAGACAAAGAGAGAGTGACCAACAAATCAGACCCCCTTTCCAAAACAACTATGTAGATGAAGAAAGAGAGCCTGAGCAGTTGGAAGAAGACCAGGTAAATGTCATAGGTTCGGATGATGAGGATAACACATTCCTTACCGAAGAAGAACAAAGGATGTTTTCCTCAAAACCACATGAGAAATCGTATGAAGATTCCGAAGACTATAGATTAGGATTTGAGAATGCCATAATGGAAGTTCATAGGCAGTATGACCTTAAGAGTAAAAAGAGTCAAGATATTCCTAAAACCAGTCAGCCAAACACTGCTGTTAGAAAAACCTCTGAACCTATCCCTAAAAAGACAGTAGAAAATACAAATATTGTGGCTAAGAAAATTGAACTAAACATACCAAAGACTAGTCAACTTAACAAAGATTCAAGCTGCCCTAGTACTTCAACTAGTGGCCCTGAAAAAATCCTGCTTTCCAAATCATTAAACCAGAATCAACAAATTAAAAATGTAGAAAAGTTCATGGCTAATAAAACTGATGTAAATGCAATAAAGACAACTACACCTTTCAGTTTTGAGGGGGAGATTGCCAAGATCAAGATAACCATACCCCTTACTGAGCTGGTAACCCAAGAGGGGTATATAGATCCCAGATTTTCAAAGTTTTAAATATAGGGAGTGATACCGATACTTTAAACTTAACTGATGATAAACCGGAATTGTTGTTTGGTCCTGAAGTGGAGGGAAAATATCAAGAAGGAGTTGTCCCTCCTTTCTATGTAAGTCTGAACATACATGATAAAATGTTGCATAATGCTATGTTAGACTCCGGTGCCTCACACAACCTCATGCCAAAGGTTGTGATGGAGAGATTGGACTTAGAGATCACAAAACCCTACAAAGATTTGTACTCTTTTGATTCCAGTAGAGTCAAGTGTCTAGGCCTAATCAAGGATCTGTGTGTCAATTTGGCACAAATCCCCGCTAAAAGTCTAGTCATGGATATAGTTGTGGCTGACATCCCCCCAAAATATGGCATGCTTTTATCTAGATCATGGGGGGCCAAACTCTAGGGAAGCCTTCAAATGGACATGAATTATGCCACCATCCCAGTGTTCAATCAAAGAAGGAGATTATACCGGGAATCCCACATGAAATACATGGTGAGTAACATAGATAGGCCAAATAACACACCGGTTTATTCCATTCACTCAGACCTTGACTCCTTCATCCTGTACAATGAAAATGACATAGATGAACAAATAGATGACAAGGAGAAAGGACTAAGCCCCTCAGAACAACCAAGCCCGTCCTCTGACCAAGAAAATGACACCCCAAATCCTAGTAGCCCCAAAGTGTAGAATATTGACAAAACTGAAATTGACACCCTTTGGCATATAAGCTTTGATGGCTCCAATGGTAAGGCTCGTTCAAGAGCAGGGGTTTGGTTCCACAACACAAATAAAGGCCATTCCTATAGGCTAGATTTCCAATGCACCAACAACGTTGCAGAATATGAGGCTCTCCTTATTGGTTTACACCTACTTAAAGACCTCAAAGCTAAGAAAATCTTGGTTCAAGGAGATTCAGAACTGATCATAAATCAAATTAAGGAAGAATATTCAGCCAAGAACCCTAGGTTAAGGGAATATAGAAATGCTGCCCTAGACCTTCTCAAAACCTTTGAGAAATATGAGCTCACTTTCATCCCTAGGGCCCAAAACTGCCTTGCTAATGAGCTTGCCTTTGCTGCCAGCGATTTCTCTTTACCTTATGAAGAGAATCAATGCCTCATCAAAATAAATAACAAGCCTACTGTACCGGACAACCTAAACCATTGGCAAGTGTTTGACAATGATGACCAAATAGATGATTTTCTGCAATCCAAAAATGACTTTGCAAGTACAAAACAAAGTTTGAGCTTTGAAAGAAATACTTCTGCTGAAAAAGAAACTCCCAAAACAGAGCTACCCTTTGATGACGATATAAACCACCTTCAAAACTCTTGTGTTGTAGAATTATTTGATAAATCTGATCAAAAAGAATTTGAAATTTTGCAGTACAAAAATGACACCTTGCCAAGAGGCCTTACACCACTAGAAGAGTTGTTTGATTTTAATGATGTAGCTAAAAAACCCAAGATGGAATCCACTGAAACAAATGTAGAAGAGTGTAACATTGGAGGGATGAAAGAGCCCAAAATAATCAAGCTGTCCAAAACTCTCCCATCTCACACAAAATAGAAATACATTGAGCTTTTTAGAGAATTTAAAGATGTGTTTGCTTGGGGGTATGAAGACTTGAAATCCTATGACACCAAAATCATCCAACATAAAATTTGTCTCAAATAAAATCAAAAACCATTTAAACAAAAGTTGAGAAGAATAAACCCCCTCTTGTTACCCTCAGTTGAGAAAGAAATAAAAAATATGTAGAATGTCGGGATCATAGTCCCTGTTTGATACTCAAAATGGGTGTCCAAGCTTGTGTCGGTTGGGAAGAAGACCGGGGAAATTAGGCTTTGTATTGAATTTAGAAATTTGAACAAAGCCTCCTTGAAAGAAAATTACCCCTTGCCTAAAATGGATCACATACTCCAAAAAGTAGTTGGTTCACAAAAAATCTCATTTCTAGATGGCTTCTCAGGTTATAACCAAGTTCTAGTCTTTCCAAGTGACCAACTTAAAACTGCTTTCTATACACCTTGGGGTACGTTCATGTATGTTAAAATTCCATTCAGTTTAATGAATGCAAGGCTACTTTCCAAAGGGAAATGGACATAGCTTTTTCAGAAGACATAGGTTAGTTCATAGTCATATATCTTGATGACATCACTGTCTACTCTAAGACTGAGGAGGAGAACTTAGTCCACTTGAGAAAAGTATTTGAAAAATGTAGAAAGTATGGTCTGTCCCTAAATCCTAAGAAAACTTTGTTTGGCCTTTAGGAAGGAAAACTCTTAGGTCACATCATCTCTCAGGAAGGAATCAAGATAGATCCCAAAAGAATAGAAGGCATCTTACAAATCAGCCATCCCAGGAACATCAAAGAGCTGCAATATTTCATTGGAAAGATTAACTTCCTAAGAAGATTCATCCCTAACCTTGCTGAGCTCCTAAGAAATATCACGAATATGTTGAAAAAGGAAGTAGGAGTGAAGTGGAATATGGAAGCAAAACAATCTTTTGAGCTGGTAAAACAAGCACTCACACAAACACCAGCCTTAATTAGCCCTGACTTCACCAAGGAATTTTACATTTTCTCCTTTGCCTTTGAAAATATTGTGGCAGCAGTATTGTTGCAAAAGAACATCATGGGGCAAGAGCAGCCCATAGCTTTCTTCAGCAAAGCCTTAAGGGATGCCCCTCTAAAGTATAACATTATGGAGAAACAAGCCTTTGCCTTAATCAAAGCTTTGAAGGATTTTAGAGTTTATATTTTTCATTCACATATCATAGCCTTTGTCCCAAACACGGTTGTCAAAGATATACTTAATCAAGACCCTGATGGTAAAAGGGGCAAGTGGATTGCTACCATTTTAGAATATGATTTGGAAATCAGACCCACTAAATTGATTAAAGGACAAGGACTTGCAAAACTTATGGCTGACTCAAACTTCCAAGCTCTAGACATGAATATGGTTGGCATGTTAGAAGAAACTGAAGAAAATACAACACCATACATTGAAGAAATGTTTCTAAATTCACCTTGGTATGCTGATATTATTTATGTGCTCCTTTATCTCAATGCTCCCCCTTCTTTGTCAAAAACTAAAGCAAGATTCTTAAAACAGAAAACATTAAATTTTTGCATTTTAGATGGAGTATTATACTGGAAGAGTTTTGTTGGTTTTATGCTTAAATGTTTGCTTGAAGATGATGCAAAGAAAATCATGCATGAATTACATGAAGGAGAATGTGGGGGTCACCTCTATTGGAAGACCACAGCGAACAAGATCCTTAGAGCTGGCTACTATTGGCCCACCTTGTTTTCCGATACTATCAAACTGGTCATAACTTGTCATAAATGCCAAATCTTTGATAGCAAAAGAAAGCTCCTATCTTTACCCTTGCACCCCATCAGTGTTGAAGCCCTTTTTCAGCAGTGGGGTTTGGACTTCATAGGAGAGATCCATCCTACTTCATCTGCCCAACATAAGTGGATCCTCACTGCCACTGACTATTTCACCAAGTGGATAGAAGCCATCCCTTCTAGAAACGCCACTGACTTGGTTATCATCAAATTCCTTCAAACCAACATTCTATCCAGGTTTGGTTGTCCTAAGAAGATCATCACTGATAACGATGCTACCTTTACATCTAAGAAAATGGTGGACTTTTGCTATAAATATCACATCACCCTCGGTCACTCCACTGCTTATTACCCACAAGGGAATGGACTAGCTGAGTCCTCTAACAACAGCTTGGTAAACATCATTAAGAAGCTCTTAGAACAAAATAAAAAAGCATGGCATAGCAAACTAGTGCATGCACTATGGGTTGATAGACTAACCACCAAGAAATCTATTGGTATGTCTTCTTATCAACTAGTGTATGGCATGGATGCAGTTTTTCCCACCTCTTTAGAAGTCCCAGTCATGAAGCTTCTTCAAGAAGTTCAATCAGAAGAAAATGACATGAAGAGGAGGTTGAACCAAACCATTCATTTGCAGCAATCAAGAGAAGAAGTTTACAAAAAGACACAAGCTATCCAGGACAATATCAAGAAAATCTTTGATAGAAGAACCAAAGCAAATGATTTCCAAATTGGAGACAAGGTTCTGAAATGGGATTCACGAAGGGAGGACAAAGGCAAACATGGTAAGTTTGAAAATTTGTGGAAAGGCCCCTATATCATTGATTCGGTGAGAGGCAACAACGCTTTCTTTCTGAAGGAACTTGATGGAACTGAAATGTTTGGAGGTCCTGTAAATGGGAGGATGCTTAAACATTACTTTTGTCAAGAACCTTAGTTTAAACTTTCTCATTCCTTGTACATACCATTGTTTGATGAAAGGATATAAAGACAAAAACCCTAAAAAATAGAAAAAGGGAAAAGAAGGCAGGAATTGAAAGATAGGCACAACCCCATACCAAAAAAAAAAAATGATGTTGCTGAAAGTGTGCAAGTCTAAATGCCACTACTAGTCTTTGAAAAACGAGTCTTGTTCGGTCATCTAGCCTAATCATGGCTGAACATGTTTTCAATTTATTTGCTGATAAGTTAGTGAAAGAGAGCTTGTTAAATCATTCAAACTTGACTTGTAAAACGAGATAGATTAGGGAATGAAAAGATACTGGTTCCACATGCTCAAAACAGAACCAAAGAGGAAGATAAGGATGCATAACAAATGATAGATCACAGCCCTTATCTTCCTATTTTACTTTTATGCAAAATAACATTTGTGTGCAGCTTGTTCTTATGTCACAACTCATGGTAAGTCAGATTGCCTAATCCTGATTTAAACCATGCTTTCAATTTCATGTTTATAACTTAGAGAACGAAGTTTGTCAAACAGCTTAATCTTGACAAATGATTAGACCAGGTAGAGAATAAGAGAGTTCATTAGCCTAATCTGAACTCTTGGAAGAAATAAGGGTATAATTAGATAGTTTGATTTGTGTTTTCAAAAAAAAAAAAATGTCAAGGGTTTGCCAGTTCAAATACACCCAAAGAAGGAGAAAAGTTAGGCAAGTAGGTTGAGTAGGTAGGGATGATGTTGATGATAATCATGTTTTTTCAGATTACTAAGATCACAGGTTCAAGCAAGCATCAGCAAGGGAAAGAGGTAAAAATATGCCCGATGGATGAGGCACTAGTCTTCATAAACCAAGAGATCTGAAAGTTCTGCACACCTCCTAAAAGGGAGTTGCCCTCCCCAAGTGGAGCCACTGTTAGTCATCCCTAATTGTCATACCTCAAGATGACTAAGCATTGTTTCCAGATTTCTAGAAACAAATTTCATGAGCATTGTGAGTTGTAGAAATCTCACAGCCTTCATTACCCTTAGGATAATTTTTTCCTATCTTTCCATCATCCTATCTAGCCATCACTAGCCCACCACTCCTGGAAGACCCATCATGCGTTCAAGCCATATTATTTTACCCCAACTGTCACTCATTTTTCACCATGTCTTGCCTTTTGGCCCAAATCCTCTGTTTTGCTTATCTACAACATTCCCTACTACTGATCAAACCTACTAATCCAATAATCTTGATGACTCTTCCATAATATTCCCAGACACTGATTGTCTCTAAAAACCCTCTAGATAATCAAAATGCTAGATCCTACGTCTTCAAAACACACTAAGCTTATCACAGGTCCTATCTTATACTTGGTAATCCCTAAAGTCTAAATGCCTATCCAAAATCCAAATCCAAAGGTCCCCATTAGGTCACCAAAGATTTCACTGAGTTATAGGATGGATTTGGTGCCCAGCAAGTTATGCCTTCCTGCATAAAGAGGATTGCACTCAAAAGGGCCCCCTTGGCTTAGAGTACAAACATTGCAAGGGACAGCTGCCCTTGTTCACATTTTTTTAGCCAAGATGACCACCAGCAACAAGAGGAGGCAAAGTAATAGGGCATAATCATCACCAAGAGGCAGACCCAAACAAGACAAAAACAACAAGCATGTAGGTAAAAGAGTATCAGAGTTTGTTTTGGTGGATTAACAAAACATTGATGACAAGCACGGAGCCATCTCAGAGATTTCAAGAACAGAAGCCTCCTCCTTAAGGTTTTTTCCAAAATAGCACTGCTTCACCTGCACTAGGAGAAGAAAGAGAAAGGGTATCGGGTTAAAGAAGACCATTTTTTCCCAAAGGATAGAAAAACAGAGTTTTTTAAGGTAAAAAGTCAGTTTATGAGTTATTGTCAAAGAAAGAACAAAATGTGACCTCGATTTCTACATCTCAACGATAGGCTCCCAACAAAGGGCCTCCATGCCAAAAAATATTGCTCCCCAAAAGATTGTCAAAGGCAGGAATAAACATGTTTTCTGAGAAATATTTTAAAAGGGTGTTCACAGCAAAATTACACATTGAAAGATAGGAGACCCCAACTCTACAAAAGTGGGTTTGGGCTTTTTAAATTTATTTTTCAAATCAAGTATAAAGGCCAAGTTGAACCTTCCCCATGCATCGTTTGCCCTTTACCGAGGAGAAGAAGCCGTTGAGAGGAAAGTTCTTGGGTTTTCGGGCAAACTGTAAAAATTTGGCAGGCGCTACGCCCCTGGACTCCGGCGCTACGCGCAGAGGCTTGGCAGGCAGTGTAATATTACACTGCGCTACATGCTCGCGCGGTGGCGTTGCACGCCAACACAAGAACGACCACCGGAGCCTGTCTTTACACCGGGCGCTACGCCCTGACGGCCCGACCGGCCCAGTGCTACGCGCTGGCACTGCGCCCCTGGCAGCACTTTAGAAAATTGTGCCAAAGGATTTCAAAATCGATTTTTGCCTCTACAAAACCTCTGCAAGTTGAAACAAGGTTAGTCAACCTTTCTTTCCTTTTCCCAAATATTGATTATCAAAGAGGTCATCCATGATTAGAGATTAACCAAAACCCTAGATTATGCAAAAACAAATTGTCATTGTCTTTGAAGTAGGGTTATAAGAAGGATTGGTTTTCATACAAAGAGAAGACTGAGTTGTATAAACCTGACCTCTACCACCAAGTCCAAGCTTTGAAAGTTGTCCTCACCCTAGCTTCCCTCTTTGCAAAAGTTTGACCTACACCACTTATTTTGCTCCAGATACCCTAAAGAAGACTCAAGGTTCCTTCTATTGTTTGGACCAGCCATCATGTCAGAGAGTGATAGTCACACTAGTGGTGATGAGAGTCATACTCCCACCAAGCCAAAACATCATGGGGGAAGAGCTAAAAGGTTTGAGCCCCTAGACACCACTCTAATCACTTCCTCTCCTATGATCCTTTCATGCTTCCAGGATGTAGGATGCTACCATTTTTGTGAGAAGGTCAAGCAAGTTGAATACCATCCAGACTTAACCAGGTTGGTTGCATGTAGCCTACAAAACCAACAAGTTAATCTAGCAGGGGTCCAATTTGAATTTTCATCTGAAATCATTTCCAAAGCAACCGGTATACCAGATGTTGGTGAGCTTTGGTTCAAACAAAGGAAATTGGATTTGAGTTACTATGGGCCTTATTTGAAACCCACCGGTCAGCAAAATTACAAGGCTATTTTTCCTTTTTCTTATCTGCTAGAGAGGTATGCAACATTAATGAGGCAGATTATCAGTTTCTTCACATGTGAGGGAAGGTATTCCTGGTTCTATTCATATCATATCAGATTGCTGATGCATTTCACCAAAGTCAAAATGATGAACCTACATTATTACTTTTTCCAGAGTATTGATAAAATGGCCTCTGCTGTCAAGAGGAAAAGCTATGACCACCAAATGCCTAGCCTCTTTCATCACTCCCTGATCAAGATGATTGTCCTATACCAGCTAGAAAAACAAGGTATATCTTGGGAGACCTTCATCTCACATGATGTGTTTTCAGACCCCCGGGCCTTCATCCAGCAGAGCTTGCCTTCCACTTCACAACCATCTACCTCCACACAGCCATCATCTCCCCACGTGCTTTCTCCACAAAGAATTTCACCTATTACTTCCTCCCCTGATTTACCAAGTGAAGGGGCTGACAGTAGCCCTAGTGAAGGGCAAATAGGGGGCAACAGTGAGGAAGAAGATGAGACAGATAATGATGATGAAGGAGAGGGCAGTGAAGAAGAAGTTGATGAAGAGGAAGATGACAAAGATAATGAAGAGGAAAGTGGTCAAGAAGAAAGCAGCAATGGCCAAGGGCAGCAAGATGATCAAGAGGACAGTGAAGAAGAAAATGAAGAGGAAAGTGGCCAAGAAGAAAGCAGCAATGGCCAAGGGCAGCAAGATGATGAAGAAGAAAACAAAGATAAAACCAGTGATGATAGTCACAAAGACAAAAACAGTGAACATGATGATGAAGAGGAAGATGACAATAATGAAGAGGAGGAAAATTGTGAAGAAGAAGAACAGCCAAATGAGGAAGGCAGCTATCTAAGTGCCCAAAACAGTCCAAGAAAGAGTCATGACAGTCATGACAGCTGTCATGACTGTCTTGACAAAGATCAGTCCATAGAAGACATAGAAAAATCAGAGCATAGTGAAGGACAAATTGATGCCAACATTGCCTTTGAGACTCCCATGATTTCCCCTCTCTCATGCACTTATCATAGAGGGAAAAGGAGTGTGTTTGCAGCCTCTAAAAGGCAAAGGGCCACCTCCTCACAAAATACCAAAGCATTGGACAAAGGCAAAGAAAAAATGAAGAGTGTTGACCCAAAGGCACTAATCAGGAGGAGCAAAAGGATTAAAAAGGTTTCTCAAGGCCCCCTCTTTGTTGATCTAGACAGTGATAATGAAGACCAAGCGATAAACACAAAATTACTCTTCCTAGAAAAAGATGCCCAGCTTCAAGAATGGGAAAAGGATTTTGAAAGAGCACAAAGGGTCATCGACTATTACAAGCAGGAGCACAAACATTTCAAAGAGGTCAAGAGGGGCCTGGCCTTGCAGAAGAAAATGGTCAAACACTATTCAAGGAAGAGCATGATTGCCAATGCTAAATTGAGGCAAGCCCTCCTAGAGCTAGAGGAGCTAAAAAGGCCCAAAGTTCATGACAACCTCGGGATCTTTGCTGATGCTTCTCAGCAGGTGTCTAAAACCCCTTGAGGAGTCTACCCACCAATTTTGAAGAAAATCCGGACACTTTTTGTTTTTTCCAAATTTTGGCCCCTAGGAGCACAACACCCTAGGCACTACGCTCTTTTTTGGGGCATCCTCAGCTGCTAAGGTTTACATTTTTGGGTTTTTCATGTCTCTAGCAGTCTCCACAAAAAAATTTAGATCATTTGGAGCATTTTTTTCCCCCTCAAAAGGTCAAAAAAACACCTCAAAAATGACCTTTCTGCCTCCTTTTCAGGCCTGGCGCTGCGCGTTGAGCAGTCATGGGAGATTTGATTTTTGAGCAGGTAAATGGCATCCATTCAGCACAACTCAAGTATTTCTAGAAAGTAGACTCTCTAAGCTTTCCAACAAGCTATCACGGGCCCGAATCCGATGCCGGGAAGGGGTCCAAAACTCAGCCGCAACAGACCCCAATTTTTGTTGATATGGAGCTACGCACAGAGACAACTTTTTGCCAAAAAGTCAACAAAAGACATTAATTAATGACAAATTAGTTTTTTAATATTTTCTTGGATAAAACACTCCTGATTTGATTAGGGAGTTATGTTTTGGTGTGTTTCATTTATTTCCTTATCTCTTATGTGTCTTGGGCCTTGCATGGTCATTAAGCACATTTATGACATTTATCGCTGAATTAGGGTTTCTGGAAGCCTCTTAGGGTTTCCACCTCCTCATTTGCTCCATAAATAGAGCATGAGGCTCTTGTATATTTTGTTGTATGTTGATGAATTATGCTTAAGTAATACATAGTCCCTTGAAGCCTTTGATGAGAAATTGATGTTTTGGAGCTTATGCATGATCTGATTCACTTGTTGATGGAGAAGGACTATTTGCAGGATCCATAGGCCTGGTTGATGGTGAAGTCTTCTCTTGTTAATGTTTTCTAAGTTTCTCATATGTTTTCCATCCATCTATGCTGCAATAGGACAAAAAATTTAGACTAAGATATGCCTGTTGATGGCACCTTAGATCTGTTTGTTTCCTTCACTACCTAAATGTTTTCCTCTACTTAAGATATGTTATAGAATTCGTCTTTTGCTCTCTAATAAGTTTTTGGCTTGTCTATTTTCTTGAATGATTTAGATCAGTTAGTATCAATTATGATTTATGGCTAGCCCTGCATATTGTTACCTCTGAAATACTCTGTTTTTGAAATCCTCTTTTGAAGCAGCTTTGCCTGTAGTTTGTCAAAGAAGTCTGTCTTAATCATGCTCTTTGCCTTACTTAACTAAAATTGTCTCAAGGAACTCTCATAGTTGTCTCTGTGGATGCTAGGGTTTGTCTCTTCTTCTATGGTTATAGTTACTTGTGCAACTTAAATGTTTTTCCTGCTCTTGATGATAAAACCCATGAAAGATTCAATAAGTTTCACCTTTCTATGTTTTATCTGAATGTTGTCTTGGTTGATTATCTGCTTTCAGTCTGAAATCAAATGGATTTGTTTTGCTTAAGCCTTTGATTCTCTTGCTATTGTTATAAATCTTCTAACTCTCCCAGTTTACAAGTATATAAAGGATTCTGTTTCTGCCCTTTATTAGCTTGTTGCTCTCAAGTTTAATGTCCATCTCATGATCCTTCTCAACCTTAAAGATCCACCAACCAAGTTAAATTGCCCTGCAAATGCTTTTGACACCATTAATGAACTCATTCATGACCTTGTTTGACTCCATTGCCCAATGACTTAACAATCTTCCTTGTTTTCTATCTAAATCTATCTGAGCATCACACCCAACCAAAAACAATCAAAATACCTTGCACTTAACATCTAGCCTAAAATCAACCCTAATCAGCAAATAAGCTCATATCTTTGCACCTACTTGAGAGATCCCTCTCCGAATCCAGGAAGGCTAGGTCCTAAGATTCCAAAACTTGGTTTGATGTTACCCTGTACCTTTGTATCTCAATCAATCTAGCAAACTACGGGGAGCTAACACACGCTGTGCATATATATATATCCATACTTACTTTTGTTCCTGCATCTGCATTTAGTTCACTGTAATCCCACAGAGATATCCGCATCCTTTCTTACTTCAGCACAGTCGGTGATACTTGTAGTTGATTCATAATATATCCGCGCTTAATGCCTTGTACATGTCCTTCAAATCCGCATTTTTTGTTCTATTCTAATTCAGAGAGAGAGACGCACTTGCTTTAGTGATGTTCGAATACTTGTTGCAATAATGCCCGCATTCCTTATGTACGCATTCCTTTTCGGTGATGTCCGCATTCCTTACTTGGTGATGTCTGCTATAGGTTCAGTGTAATCCGCACTCTTTTTGATTCAGACAGATCCGCATTCCTTCTTCAGAGATATCCGCATTCATTTTAGACCTATCCGCCATCCTGTCTCTGTGTGCACCGAAAAACTTGTGTCCAAATGATTCGCAGCTTTAAGTATATATATACATGACTGTTCTAGCTATTGGGCCAACCATCCAGCCACTTATAGAGCCGACTGTATCACTGATATTTAGGCCGACTAGAGAGAGGTAATTCCAGTGTTTGAGAGAGGTGATCTTCACGGTTTATATATCTTGACTTCCGTCGATGTTTGAGAGCTGTTTGTGAGCTTGTCTTTCAGCTTGACTTCCATTCTTCTACAAGGTCTTGGAGCATGTATTTCTAGACCCTTCATATATGACACTTATTACATTTATATCTAGAAGACAAAACCCTAGATAGACATCAAGAAGAAGTCTATTTAACCTATAATAAAATCTTGCTTAGCTCATGGAACCCATGAAGCAAGTACAAAATATATTTCTATTATCTTTGTCTTCTTCTTTATAAAATTCATAATTACATAGTCAATATGAAGACCGACCTAGTTACACTTTTCAACACTCCCTCTTAACTAGGGAGATATTCATACAGGTACATGGTCACTTTCAAACTGAAGAATCTCATAAGAAGAATCGGATTGGTAATCGCATCTGTATAGCATCATATCAACCAGCATTGTCCTAGCGCAAGGCCTTGACTAACAACCCCATCTCTCAACGAGACAATGGGCTACAATACTGGCGAGACACATGACTTATAGACACCATCGTCATTGTCTCTCCAAGGTACATACTCCACCTGAATGTTCCCAAAGTATGACCTTCTTGGACTATTCTTCTCTTGGGTAGCTAGCCCTCAAAGAATATCGATCCCCAACTACTCTTATCTTGAATGCCCTAATACATTTTCAAAGAGTATCGAATGCCAGATGATTTCCCAATCCTCCATTCTGTCTTCCCAAGTGAAGACCAGAATGATGTGTCTATCTCTCCCTCTGAACCAGAGATGACTTTTTCCACAAGGGAATGTACTCATTCCTATACAAGGAATGTACCTAAGCTCATTCTTAGGAATTACCAAGTTTCTTCCAAGTAAGAAACTTATCATCAGGCTCCCTCTTAACTAGGGACTTCCAGCAACAATGGTGAGACACCCAGTTGTTCATGAAGAATTCCTAGATTTCGATATTGAGGAATCTCCAACTTTTAGCTTCATAGAGCACAGATCATCCATCACTTTCATCCCGAGTCAAGTCAACTATCAGAAAGTGATTCATCAGACTTCCTTATCTGGTCCATTGTTATACCATGCTGCTTTCCTTCGAATCATCTCCAAGGATCATACACCCTTTCTCATGATTAGCAGCGCTGCACAAGTTCATCCAGATAAACATATACATATGAAATTTTAGAACAAAAGTTACCTTAGTGATGATCTTTCACCATGACATCTTCCTATAGGTATTGACATCCTTCATACAGATTGATACATCTCCTAATGACATGTTTTGTCAAGGGTCTTCTTATTTACCAGACATTTGTCAGAGTCTACATATCCTCCCAGGAGATCTCCTAGTCACATCTTCTTGGCTTACGGATGATAACTACCTCTTGACATGGTTGCATTTCATGATCTTCTTCCTCTCTGCACATTCCCGGGGACTTACAATCTTTCTCATTCATATACAACCACCTCATATTCCATGAGGACATATTATGTTGATTTCATCTGTCCGTGCACTGAGAGATACTCCTCCACAGATCATACTTCTAAATATAGAAGTTCATTACTTGCAACCATATGACATGACTTCACAACATCCAATGTTAGCATATAAATATATACATACCTTATACCCTTTTTCCCTTGAGTCATCCTGTAGCAATTTCTCAAGAATGAAGAGCTTCATTCTCTTGACCTGCTTCATCTATATGTCATCACATCCCAGAAATATGTTTCCATGATGACCCTTGTTCTTGATGACTGCTTTCCATTAGTAATGTTATTAGAGGTTTTCCCCGGAGTTGATTTACCAGGAGCTCCTACCATGCTTCAATCACGATGCTACACTGCCTCCCATCATATAATCAACATAAATCACTTAAAGGAGAAGATGATCTTAATCGTAGTGGAGATCCCTTGCTTCTTTCTTAGATTTCTTTGTATCAGGTTCTTCCTCATTTTCAGAGACATGGGCTTCTTCCCTATTTCTCTTGTCCTCTTTCAGATTAAGGACAATTTCTATTATAATACCCATTACATCATGCTTTCTCCATACTAATCTGAGGACCAAACTTATCGAATCTTCTTTTCTTTCTTGACGTGGCTGCAAAGGCTTGATTCCCTTGATCTTGTAACACCTTTGGCTTTCAATCTTGTTTCCTCTATTTTAGATAGAGACCTTAAATTGTGAAATGGTGTGACTTCTTTCTTCCCGTATAAACTTGAAGTGAAGTTTCCCCATTCATCTAGTAGAGCTTCCAACACCACTTTGGTCATCTCAGTGTCAAACATTATTTATCACACTTCCTGCAGATGATCTCAGAGAGATTGCTTCTTCTGCAGTACTCACAGAGAATAGCTCCACCAATTTCTCACATATTTCTTTTTCAATATTTTAGATTTGATACCTTGGAGATGAGAAAGTCTTTTATGGATTATGTAGGAATCCTTTGGCCTCTTATATCTCCCTTCATGTATTTGGCTTGATTTCATTGTACTTGTCTTCCATGCAGGAAAGTTTGAAACCTAACTAGTTTGTTGCTTTCCTTTCAAACAAGACATTTTGATAGATTTAGAGAAAGTCATAGATACTTACTTGAGAGAGTGACTTTCTCCTTCAGCGACTTCCTTGATAATTGTTTGAAGATGAAGTCAAGAGTTTCTTCTAAGATAGAAATCTTTAGTGTAGATGTTCTTGAATCCTTGAAGTCTTCCTTGCAAACTGATTTGACCTTTAAACCCAACTTTGATCTTCGTTTCCTGGAGAGTCTCCTTGTCAAGCAGCCCTTGAGTTCAGCAACTTAGCTCTGATATCATATTGAGAATTTGGAGGGTTGTAGGTTAATACAAATTCTCTTCTTGATAATTACTTGTGACCTTACTTGTGATGCTGATGTCTTCTCTTCTTTTAGTTTAGTTAATTTTTCATCAAGTTAATTATCAAAAGCACAAGACACGAAAGTTAGGCTCCTAGAGTCAGGGAAAAACCTCTCCCTCTTGGAGAGGAAAACCCGCAAAGAATTCACCTTATAGATCTTCAAATGACAAGTACCATGACCCAGACTTAGACCCTTAACCTAGATGTGCTTCCAAGACCTTGATCTTCAAAATGTCCTTAATAATTTGCTGACTGCTCTTGACTATTCGCAATCTTTCTTCCTGTACTTGACTGAATTCAAATGTTGCCCTAGTTCACAGCACTTGACCGCACCTATTGACTCCCTTTATAATTGCTCTTATTTATGAGTTCCACAATACTTGATTAGCACCTTGTTCCTTATATGCACTTATGCTTCTTGTATGTCCACGTCGTAGTCTTGATATATGTCCACGCTATGCATATATATATCTGCATTTATATCCATACTTCTGTTCCTGCGTCTGCGTTTAGTTCACTGTAATCCCACAGAGATATCTGCATCCTTTCTTACTTCAGCACAGTCAGTGATACTTGTAGTTGATTCATAATATATCTGCACTTAATGCCTTGTACATGTCCTTCAAATCCGCATTTTCTGTTCTGTTCTAATTCAGAAAGAGAGACGCACTTGCTTCAGTGATGTTCGAATACTTGTTGCAGTAATGCCCGCATTCTTGATGTACGCATTCCTTTTTGGTGATGTCCGCATTCCTTACTCAGTGATGTCTGCTATAGGTTCAGTGCAATCCGCACTCTTTTTGACTCAGACAGATCTACATTCCTTCTTCAGAGATATCCGCATTCATTTTAGACCTATCCGCCATCCTGTCTCTGTGTGCACCGAAAAACTTGTGTCCAAATGATTCGCAGCTTTAAGTATATATATACATGACTGTTCCAGCTATTGGGCCGACCATCCAACCACTTATAGAGCCGACTGTATCACTGATATTTAGGCCGACTGGAGAAAGGTAATTCCAGCGTTTGAGAGAGGTGATCTTCACGATTTATATATCTTGACTTCCATCGATGTTTGAGAGCTATTTGTGAGCTTGTCTTTCAGCTTGACTTCCATTCTTCTACAAGGTCTTGGAGCATGTATTTCTAGACCCTTCATATATGACAATTATTACATTTATATCTAGAAGACAAAACCCTAGATAGACATCAAGAAGAAGTCTATTTAACCTATAATAAAATCTTGCTCATGAAACCCATGAAGCAAGTACGAAATACATTTTTATCATCTTTGTCTTCTTCTTTATAAAATTCATAATTACATAGTCAATATGAAGACCAACCTAGTTACACTTTTCAACACTTCTTTTCCTCTTCCGACACTTTTCTGTCCCAGCAAACTGCTGCAGAAAATTGTGTCCCAGCTGAAACCACTGCACTGAAGCTGCCGCACTGCTCCCTCTGCCTCTAAAAAATCGCAATCTGGAAAATCTTCTTCTCTATCGACTCACTCAGAGAAAGAATTTTCCACGAAATTTTGTCCTCATGGCTATAGACTGCGCAGCCCCTCTGGTGTTTTGATCTTCTTCCTACATAGCCTTTTTGAAAATATTATTTTTGCTATGTGTTGGGTTCTTCCTGCTTCACCTGTGCTCTGAAACGATGTGGAAATTCGTAATCCCAAATCCCTAATGCAGCAACTGATATTATTTCTTCTACATGTTAATTATGAATCAAGTTATTTACAGTGTTACACAGTAAACATCGAAATAAATTCCACTGTAGCCTTCACAACATAAAAATACTGCGGAAACAAAATACTAAGCAAGAAAGAAAGAAATACACACAAGTACACTATTGCTTTTGGACTAATGTCCCCGGAAAAAATCCAATGCAAGAAAACCGGTGCAGCAGCTGAGGATTTTATTATTATTCAGTAGTTTTCTGAATACAAATCTTTGGATGCCCAAACTGGAAATCCGATATAGAGGCAAAGAGGTAGTGAGAAATTATCTCAAACTGTCATTGGCGATCCGACATTGATCCGAGCTCTGGATGGCTTGCCCCACGCTGCCTCTGTGCAATCACTATGTCACAACCTCCAGGAACTGTGTTACCCTTCCAGCTAATCATTTGCTGACTGGAAATTCGGATCTCTGACCCTCTAAGCTCACACCTCAGCTCTTGGCACTAGATCTCGACTATTCCCAAGCAAACCTACGAATCTCCTCAGAGGCTCTGCGATGCCTCATCGTACCTCTGCGCTGCACAACGTGGCACTGCGCAGCCTCTCTGGACCTCTAGATGCCTCCCCTGCAATGTACTCTCTGGATCTAGAAAATCTTCCTTTGGACAACTATCCCTGCCCCACTACAAGAAATCACTCGATCTCACTACGGCAACTATTGCGTTGCACTCTTGAGAATTCGACCTCTAGATCTCTCACTTGATGTGTTCTCCAAATGCCCATCGAGCTCCTTCTTATAATCTGCCAAGATTAAAACATAATCAAGGGCTACGATTAACTGGGAGTCAATCCTCGTCCTTATCTAGAAGATTCACATCTGAATTAATTAATAAATTTTAATTAATCACATTTCCTAAGTTTAGACTTAGGAATACCTTAAAAAATGAATAATTATTTTAATTAAGCCATCTTTGGATGGAATTTCCCGAAATGATTTATGGGTTTTGGGGAATCCATGTGTCCTAGCCTCTCTGCAAAATCTCGAGGCTAGAGCACATTCGATGCTACAAAAATCAACACATTGCACTTCAAGGACTCAACAAGGCCCTCCAATGGCCCCTCTACATCATGACGTCATCAATTCAACTAACTTATGGATGGATTTTTCATAACTTGTGATAGCTACTTGGTCAGATCGTGACCAAGTATTGTTCTTTGCAGAATATTTTATAATTTTTTGGAGCTCATTAGGCTAATTTGATTAGGAGAGACTCATATAAATAGAAATAAGTCCCATTTGTGAGAACTGATCATCATCACTTGCATTCTTCTCTTATAAAAGAACTCGCACTTTCTCTTTGGAGCTATTGGAGGTTTCTTCAATGCACTTTGACGTTTGGAGATGAAATTTTCAATCTTCTTTGGAGCTATCTCATGATTTGTGGATGGATATATCATTACTCCCATCTTGAAAGTGCTTCTTGTTGAATATCTTTTTTGGAATAATGTCTAATGTATGGAATTGTTGTAACTAGGTTAATGCTTTTCTGCCCTAATTTGTTGAATATCATTTTGGAAACCTATTTGGTGTGAAAATTTATGAATATCTCAAACAAAAACACTACTGTTAATTTTCAGATTTACTTCTCCTACTTACATTAATTTATTAATGTGAAATATTCAATATTAACGTCGAAGTAAATACATCAGTAGCCTACACATACAAATCTAAAGTGAATTCATGCACAATGACAATGTCCTAGTTCGTCGCACTCGAAACACTTGATCTTCGACAAATCCTGCTTCTTTCTCCATTCCTGACTCTTTGATGCCAAGGCTGCATCTTCCTCTTCTTCCTATGAAAATTTACAACCAGTTGCAGTGATAGATTTATTTCTCCTACTTATTATTTCAATAAGTTATTATTCAGAAATCTTCAGGCAAATATCGAAATAAATACTACTGCAATATTCACAATTATATATGCAGAGAAATAAACAGTAGAGAACATAAGCACAAGAATCAATCACATGTACACAGTTATTTTTTGGACAATTGTCCCTGAAAAAACCCAATGTGGGAAAACCGGCGCAGCAGATGAGGGTTTTATTAATTCTTCAGCAAATGATATCTTTACAGAGAAAATATTCAGCAGATAAATTCTGAACCACCTGAGACTGAATACCCAGCTTACTCGGACAAATTTATGATACCCAAATCAACCCCTGCAAGCCCCTGCGTCAGTCTGCGTGATTCTTTGTGCAGTCCCAGAGCTGGACTGCATGAATCTACGTGGGGTCTCTAAGTTGTAGCCTCAAGCTACGTTCAGTGACCCACTGCTTCTCTCTGACCCTGATCTCGATCACCCCTGACCTCCTCCTGCTTCTGCAACTTCTCGCCCTGCAACTCTCCCACTGATATTGAATTCTACATCAGAATGGATCTCCTTCGGGTACTTAGTGTGTGCCCAGCTTGTCTTCCAAGTGACCCTCAAGCCTTCTTTTATAATCTTCTTGTTGGAGAACCAACGGCCCAGATTAAAAGATTAATCAACGGCTAAGATTAAATCTTGACTTGATCCATGTTTTCTAGAATATTCACACTCTAACTTATTAATGTCCTTTGATTATTTCCTTTTCCTAAGTTTGGACTTAGGGTCTCCATTAAAATAATTAATTATTTTAATAAGTCTTGAACCAAGTGGAATTTCCACAAACTGTTTCTGGGTTCTTTGGAACGCTGTTGTCCAAGCCTCCTTGCAAAGTTTGAGACTTGGAACACTTCCGAATGCTACAAAAATCAACACTCCCTCTTAGCGAGGAAAGTGTTCCAACAATATGCCTGCTGCATGTTGCTCTGATTCTGAAGCACCCTCTACGCTATTGCCCCTTGTACTGTTGCTTCTGACACTGCCACTGTCACTTGCTGCATCTGTACCACAGCTCCCTCTGAATACTGAATCCTCCATTCCTACTACTAGAAGGGATTCTTCATCATCCCTATCTTCTCTCTGAAGTAGACAAACTTTGTCTTTCCCAGAGCCTTGGTAAGGATGTCTGCCACCTGTTCTCCTATTGGAGTGTACTGCAACTAAACAACTCCACGTTGTACCCAGTCCCTGATGAAGTGACACCGGAGGTCAATATATTTCGACCTATCATGAAACACAGGATTTTCAGAGAGCATTATACAACTCAGATTATCACATAAATGTTGGTTTCTTCCATTTTCTCCTTGAGTAGATTTACTAACAGTTTCCTAAGCCATATGGCTTCGCACGAAGCTGTGCTAGCTGCCATATACTCTGCCTCTGCTGAACTTAGTGCCACAGACTTCTGTTTCCTACTACACCAGGAAGTCATTCCTGATCCCAGATTGAAACAGTACCCACTAGTACTCTTCCGATCAACTGAACTTCCAACCCAATCTGCATCAGTAAAAGGATTCAACCTAACATCATTATCACGAGTGTACTTCAATCCAAGCTCGACTGTTCCTCGAAGGTACCTGAGAACATGTTTGGCTGCTGCCCAATGTGCCCTCTTTGGTTCCACCATGAACTGACTTAGGGTGTTAACAACACAACAGATGTCTGGCCTTGTATTTACCAGATACATCAATGACCCTATGAGCTGTTTGTACAACATAGGATCAACTTCATCATCATCGGACATGTTGATTTTCCTCCAGTTGGTAATCATTGGAGTGGTCATCGGTCTACAATCCTCCATCCGAAATCTCTTCAGAATCTCTATAGTGTATCTTCCTTGACGAAGGAAGATCTCCCCATTCTACTGCCAAACTTCCAACGCTAGAAAATGGTGCATCCGTCCCAGATCCTTCATGTCAAACTCCTCAACTAAATTCTTCTTGCAATCTGTGATGAGCCTGGATGAGCCTATCAAGAACAGATCATCCACATACAATACCAGTATCAATGGCTCACTCCCTACTCTCAGATAGTAGAGATTGGGATCTGCATCACTCTTGACGAATCCCATCTTGTGCAGATAGTTGTCAATCCGACCATACCAAGCTCTGGGAGCTTGCTTCAGTCCATATAATGCTTTCTTCAATCTGCACACATGATTATTCTGACCATGTGTCTCAAAGCCCTCTGGTTGTTCTATATACACTTCTTCTTCTATCACACCATTCAAGAATGTCGTCTTGACATCTATCTGGTGAATTTCCCATCCCATCTGCATAGCAAGGGATATCACGGACCTAATAGATGTGTATCTGGCTACCGGGGCGAAGGTTTCTTCATATTCTATTCCTTCCTTCTGAGCATACCCCTTAGCCACGAACCTGGCTTTAAATTTCTCGATGTTGTCGTCTGCAGCATGCTTGATCTTGTAGATCCACTTGGATCCTACAATAGATCTCTCCTGTGGTCTGGGTACTACTTCCCAGACATCATTTGTCATGATGGAACTGTATTCTTCCACCATTGCATCAACCCATACCTGGTCTTGAGCAGCTTCCCGAAAACTAGAGGGTTCTCCGACTTGAGCAACCAAGGCTTGATACCTCTCAGGCTGCTTATGTTGTCTCTTCTCATTCCGGGGATTTTCGACAAAATCCTCTGCATCCTTCAAAATCTATTGAAGTTCCCTGCTCGTTCTTCCACTAGTGGTGGGTGGATTTACCAGCTCTCCTTCTTGCAAATCCTCAGGAGACCCATCCTTTGGATCACTATGCCTTGGAGAGGCAATTGAATTTTCTGTTGTTGGTTGTTGGGGCTGGACCAGAGGCTCTTCCTCTAACTGCGTAGCAGAAGGAAATTCTCGTGATCTTCTGAAGGCTTTCACCTCCATAAATTTCACATCTCTTCGCACCACTACTTTCCTGCTCTCAGGAACGTAGATGCAATAAGCCTTTGCATTCTCACTGTATCCCACTAAATACCTCCTTTCAACAATCATCTCTAACTTCTTCCTCTTCTCACTAGGTATATGACAGTAAGTTGTACTGCCGAAGATCCTTAAGTGACTCACTTCAGGCTTGCTGCCAGTGAAGCCACTTTCTGGCGTGATCTTTCCTAGTGCAATGTGAGGAGTTTTATTCTGAATGTAGACAGTTGTATTACACGCTTCAGCCCATAGGAAATTGGGCATGTCTTGGTCATACAACATAGCTCTGGTTGCTTCAACAATAGTCCGGTTCTTCATTTCTACCACTCCATTATGTTCCAGATTGTATGGAGTTGTCCATTCTCTTTTGATGCCTTCCCTTGCGCAGAATCCGGTGAATTCTTTATCTATGTATTCACCTCCATTATCTGATCACAATACCTTGATCTGCTTCCCTATCAAATTTTCCACTAGAGCTTTGAACTCTTTAAATTGACTGAAGACTTCATCCTTGGTCTTCACGAAGTAGATCCAAGTTTTCCTGGAATGGTCATCAATGAAGGTGACGAAATATTCGACACCACTAAGAGCTCTCATGGACATCGGTCCGCAGATATTTGAGTGTATTAGATCCAACACACCCTTGGCCCTATTGTTGCTTCTTTGATATGCTGCCTTGGCATATTTCCCCAATATGCACCCCTTGCAGATGTCATCTCGTTTGGTGCTCAATTCTGGAACACCTGTGACAGTCTTCTGGAGAGTTCTAAACGCCCCATGATGCAAGTGCCCCATTCTTCTCTGCCATAGCTCATTCAGATCCGTTTCATTTGTGCTGCCAACCAGTGCCATTAGGGAATCAAGTTGTAGCTTGTACAGCTTGTTGCTTCTTACCCCGATTTGTGCCTTCTTCTTCCAACTGGGGTGCTTGACGTAAACTCTATTACCAATAAAGTAGACATCATATCCTCGGTTTTGAAGCTGTGACACTGAGAGTAGATTCATCCCCAAACCCAGCACATGCAGTACATTAGTGGCCCGGACTTTGTTCCCTACCACGGTCTGAAAAACTATGGTACCTTTCCCAATGGGAGTGCACTTTTCTTTATTACCCATGGTTATTTTGAAATTCATCTGCTCTTCTTGGTAGTTGGAAAAACAATCCTGTACTCTCGTCATGTGAGCAGAGGCTCCACTGTCAATATACAAGACATCAGAGGATGTAGTGCTTGATACACAAGCAAAATCTTCCTCTAATCTGGATGCCAATACAAATACATCGCGATCCATTTGTTCTATCGTGCTTCTTCCCCCTCCTGGTGGGCTGCGTGAACCCTTCTGCGTTGTTGCCCTGGAGAACTGCGTAGATCTTCGTTCACTGAAAGATTCCCCTCTCTGTTATTCATCTCTGGCTCTGATACCATGTGAAAATTTATAACCAGTTGCAGTGATAGATTTATTTCTCCTAGTTATTATTTCAATAAGTTATTATTCAGAAATCTTCTAGCAAATATCGAAATAAATACTACTGCAACATTCACAATTATATATGCAGATAAATAAACAATAGAGAACATAAGCACAAGAATCAATCACATGTACACAGTTATTTTTGGACAATTGTCCCCTGAAAAACCCAATGTGGGAAAATCGGTGCAGCAGATGAGGGTTTTATTAATTCTTCAGGAAAAGATATCGTTGCAGAGAGAATATTCGGCAAATAAATTCTGAACCACCTAAGACTGAATACCCATCTTACTCCGACAAATTTCTGATACCCAGATCAGCCCCTGCAAGCCCCTGCATTAGTTTGTGTGATTCTCTGCGTAGTCCCAGCGCTGGACTGCGTGAATCTGCGTGGACACTGTGTGGGGTCTCTGCGTTGTAGCCTCAAGCTACCTTTAGTGACCCACTGCTGCTCTCTGACCCTGATCTCGATCACCCCTAACCTCCTCCTGCTTCTGCAACTTCTCGCCCTGCAACTCTCCCACTAAGATCGAATTCTACATCAGAATGGATCTCCTTTGGGTACTGAATGTGTGCCCGGCTTGTCTTCCCAGTGACCCTCAAGCCTTCTTTTATAATCTTCCTGTTGGAGAACCAACGACCCAGATTAAAAGATTAATCAATGGCTAAGATTAAATCTTGACTCGATCCATGTTTTTTAGAAGATTCACACTCTGGCTTATTAATGCCCTTTAATTATTTCCTTTTCCTAAGTTTGGACTTAGGGTCTCCATTAAAATAATTAATTATTTTAATAAGTCTTGCACCGAGTGGAATTTCCACAAACTATTTCTGAGTTCTTTGGAATGCTGTTATCCAAGCCTCACTGCAAAGTTTGAGACTTGGAACACTTCCGGATGCTACAAAAATCAACACTTCCTTCTTCACCTTGCTCGACCCGACGCTGTACTATCTCTTGGTGATCCGACGGATTTCTTCTTGCCAGAGGATAGCCCACATATTGTCCCAATTGGGAAGGTCCGCTCTGCCCAAGAGACTTTGGACAAAAGTTTCCCAGACCTCTGTGACCGCATTGAGAGCATTCCTCTACATGACATCGTCCTCAACCTTCACCCCCATGCCAGTCAGCTAATCCCTGTGTGGAGGGACTAGAGTACACTTGATCTATAAGATCCAGAAATTGATTTGGGAAATTTCATCTAGTTTAGGAGATATTAAATTAATTAATTATTTTAATGTATTTCCTAAGTTAAAACTTAGAGAACTTAAATAATTAAAGTTAATTTAATCAAACATGTGATGAAATTGTCTTAAGTCACATGGATAAGGCTTTCTTTTAATCTTAGCCATTGATTCAAGATATGATTCTGACCATTGGTTTCCCAATGAGAAAAGTATAAAGGAAAGGCTTCGGATCATTTATAAACACACACAATGGTAGAGCACCGAAGCTAAGCTGAGATTCTAGGGCAGGTTTGCAAAGAATACTCAGAAGTGTTTCAGCTGCAGAGAGAGGAATTTAGGCCAAGGGGATGATCTGATCTCGAGGTCTAGAATACACAAGAGGCAGAGATCATCTCAAGGACAGCGCAGAAGAGAAGGGAAGCTGCAGCGGCAAGGACAGCACAGTTCCTCCAAGGACAGCGTGATTTTCAGCAGGAAACCATTAGAGAGTTACGCAGAGACCCCAATGGGCTGCCTAAAGACTGCGTCACCCAGTCTTGGGTAACGCATTCCCTTCCGGAGCAGCGCTGAGGGTGAGAGGGGCTTTAGAGGCTAACGTAGAGCCTTTCAGGGGCAGCACTGGGGTTTCTAGGCCCTAATCTTGGCTGAGTTCTGTAAATCCTGTTTGAGAATATGGATCAGTCATTATTTTGGCCCTAGATCAGCCAGTGAGTTGTAGATCTAGTATTTCTCTGTTTGGTTTTCCAGATCTGGAACCCAGGCTTGTTGTATTCAGAAAATTCTTAATAATAAAACCCTTCAGCAGCCAGAGACCGATTCTCCCGCATTCGGTTTTTCCGGGGACTATTTGTCCAGAAATAACTGTCACTTTGTCTATGTGTGCATCAACTTGTTCTAGATCTCAATTGGTGGAGATCTGTTATGTGTTTTTCTTTGATTTTAACTTGAATTTATTCAGTTAATAACTTGTCTATGTAGGAGGAGCATTACCAGATTAACAGTAATAATTTCTGCATAAAGTGTAAAGATTCAGAAATTTCCACATGGTATCAGAGCAATTGTAGATCTAGGAGGGTCACCAGCAAGAGACTGAAGGTTCTAGTTGCAGAACGCAGTTGGAAAGCAGCAGAAACGCAAATCTGAAGGGAGTGCAGTTTTCAAAGGCAGATTCACGCAGAGGGAAGGGTACGTTGTCTAACATTGTGTCCTAGCAAGCCCACGCAATTACTACGCAGAGACAGCTCAGAAATAGCGTTGGATTGGTCTGAAACCAGCCAGTTGGATTCAGATCTGAATTTGTCAGATCCAGAAAAGACTGCAGAAAAGCTGCATAAATTCAGAAGGTGCTGGTGGGGTTAATTTTCTGAAGTTTTCAGATTTTTAGCCTTAGCACAAGTGACAAAGAGCAGGAGGAGATCAGCTTCTCAGAGAGTTTCTAGCCAAAGGAAACTTGCAGTTTGATCAGAGGATCAAAGAAGACGTTGAATCATAGTTGATTTGGTAGATTTCCAAGAAGGGAAAATCAGTTGTCAGAGGGAGCAGAATGTGCCTGTTTCACCAAGGGCATTAGATCCATTTCTCTCGCAAAGAGAAAAGGAAGTTCCGACACATTCTGAGAAGATGGCTCCTCATGGACTACGTGATCAGGATAGGCTGGATGGCCTCTCAAACTTTTCAGTTTGGAAGGCAAGGATCCTGATAGTCCTTAAGGCATACAATCTTAGAGACCATGCAAAGCAAACTCTGGCCACATCGATAGATCCAGATCTCCTTCAGAAGCATAAGCGGCTGATTATGGATGGAATCAAGGACCATATTGTACCACACGTAGCTGAGAAGAAGACAGGTAACGAGATGTGGAAGGCCTTGACCTCCCTGTATGAGGGAAAGTATATCCAAAGAAAAATGTTGTTGGAGACTCAGATGAGGTCATTCATGATGACCAAGGGGGAAGACATGGAGCATTTTCTTCTCAAATTGCAGACAATCAAAGATCAGCTGACTGCAACGGGTGCAACAGTGGATGATGATGTGATAGTCAGGACTGCCCTCAATGCAGTCACAAATGAGTGGGAAACCTTTGTCCAAAGTATCTTGGGCAGAGAGGACCTCCCAGATTGGGACAGCTTGAGGTCAATTCTGCGTCAAGACGAACTCCGCAGATTCACCAAGAAGCAACACAGCCTTGGATTGAGCAAAGTGAAGAAAGAAGATGAGGAAGATGCAGTCTTGGCATCAAAGAAGCAGCCAAAGAAGAAGAAGGATCTCTCAAAGATCAAGTGCTTCCAGTGCGGTGAAATGGGACCTTTTGTCAACAATTGTCTTTTGAAGAAAAGGGACAAGGAAGCATCTTCTTCCAAAGCAGGTGTGGCAGATGATGGGTCAGGAGATGATGTAGCCATGAGTGCTCATGAACCACGGAGGTGGGGTGACATGGGCATGTAGAGGAGGTACATGGAGGAAAGGCGGGATCCCTGAGTAGCTCATCTCTTGGATCACATGCGAGCTACCGCAGCCTTAACACAGTACCGGGACAAGTGGACCAGTGGATGCATAGATCACAGATGAGACAGAGGCAGAGGCAGATCTAAAAACTGAAAGGAGCAGCACAGAGCAAGGCAGCAACAGCGTAGAATCAGTAGCAGCGCAGAGGCTCATGTGACTTCAGCAGCGCGGAGCAGAGCTGCTTACGAATTGCAGAGTTGTAGTAGCGCAAAAAGCTTCAGAGTGACAACGTAGTGCAGCAGCAGCGAGATAGATTTTAGCACAAGGGGCTGATGTGACTTCAGTAGTGCAGAGGGAGTCTGATTACGCAGGCAGAGCTGTAGCTGTGCATCGTTCTTTAGATGCCAGCACAGATCTATAGCCTATGGAGCTTCAGTGATGAGGATGCAACCCATTTGACTTGTCTGTCAAATATTGGGTAGGAGATTCAGTTGTTTCTCTCAACAACTGAAGTTGCAATGTAGCAGACCTGCAGTGGCAGTGCTATGAGCAGCATAGATGCAACATATTAGAGGGAGCTGCAGTACAGTGGTTGCAGTGGCAGCAGCAATGCAGAGTCATGGGCAACAGCAGTGCAGAGTTGAGTGGCAGCTGGCCAAGCATCAGCAGCACAAAACCAGTGCCCAAAATTTATGTAATGCATAAGTGCGATGTATTGTTAGAGCACACCCTTGATGCTAAGGGGGGGTGTTGAGATTTTGTGTATTTGGGGTAGCATCAGTTATGCTCTAGCTCCCAAATTTTGTGGAGGGACTAGAGTACACTTGATCTACAAGACCCAGAAATTGGTTTGGGAAATTTCATCTGGTTTAGGAGATATTAAATTAATTAATTATTTTAATGTATTTCCTAATTTAAAACTTAGGGAGCTTAAAAAATTAAAGTGAATTTAATTAAACATGTGATGAAATTGTCTTAAGTCACACAGATCAAGCTTTCTTTTAATCTTAGCCATCGATTCAAGATCTGATCATGGCCGCTGGTTTCCCAACAAGAAAAGTATAAAGGAAAGGCTTGGGGTCATTTGTAAACACACACAGTGGCATAGCACTGAAGCTAAGCTGAGATTCTACGGCAGGGTTTGCTAAGAATACTCAGAAGTGTTTCAGCTGGAGAGAGGGAAATTTAGGCCAAGACAATGATCTAATCCCGGGGTCTAAAATACACAAGAGGCAGAGATCAGCTCAAGGACAGCGCAGAAGAGAAGGGAAGCTGCAGCAGCAAGAACAGTGAGGTCCCTCCAAGGACAGCGTGATTTTCAGCAGGAAACCCTCAGAGGATTACGTAGAGACCCAAAGGGGCAGCGTAGAGACTGCGTCACCCAGTCTTGGGTAACAGAGTCCCTTCCAGAGCAACGCTGAGTGTGAGAGGTGCTTCAGAGGCTGACATAGAGGCTTTCAGGGGCAGCGCTAGGGTTTCTAGGCCCTAATCTTGGCTGAGTTCTGTAAATCCCGTTTGAGGGTGTGAATCAGTCATTATTTTGGCCCTAGATCAGCCAGTGAGCTGTAGATCTAGTCTTTCTCTGTTGGGTTTTCCAGATCTGGAACCCAGGCTGCTTGTATTCAGAAAATTCTTAAAGATAAAACCCTCCAGTAGCCAGAGACCGGTTTTCCCGCATTGGGTTTTTCCGAGGACTATTTTTCTAGAAATAACTGTGTCACTTTGTCTATGCGTGCATGAACTTGTTCTAGATCTGAATTGGTGGGGATCTGTTATGTGTTTTGCTTCGATTTTAACTTGAATTTATTCAGTTAATAACTTGTCTAAGTAGGAGGGTCACTAGCAAGAGACTGAAGGTTCTAGCTGCAGAAAGCGGCTGGAAAAGCAGCAGAAATGCATATCTGAAGGGACAGCGCAGTTTTCAGAGGCAGATTCATGTAGAAGGAAGGGTGACGCTATCTAACAGTGTGTCCTAGCAGGCCCATGCAATTAATATGCAGAGGCAGCTCAAAAACAGCGTTGGATTGGTCTAAAGCCAGCCAGTGTGATTCACATCTAAATCTGTCAAATCCAGAAAAGACAGCAGAAATGCTGCAGAAATTCAGAAGGTGCTGGTGGGGTAAATTTTCTGAAGTTTTCATATTTTTAGCCTTACCACAAGTGACAAAGAGCAGGAGGAGATCAGCTTCTCAGAGAGTTTCTAACCAAAGGAAACTTGTAGTTTGATCATAGGATCAAAGAAGAAGCTGAATCATAGTTGATTTGGTAGATTTCCAAGAGGGGGAAATCAGCTACCAGAGGGAGCAGAAGGTGCCTGTTTCACCAAGGGCCTTAGATCCATTTCTCTAGCAAAGAGAAAAGGAAGTCCCGACACATGTTGAGCAGATGGCTCCTCATGGACTGCGTGATCAGGATAGGCTGGATGGCCTCTCAAACTTTTCAGTTTGGAAGGCAAGGATCCTAATAGTCCTTGAGGCATACAATCTTAGAGACCATACAGAGCAAACTCTGGCCACATCGACAGATCCGTATCTCCTTCGGAAGCATAAGGAGGCTGTTGGGCATGCCAAGCGGCTAATTATGGATGGAATCAAAGACCATATTGTACCACACATAGCTGAGAAGAAGATAGCTAACGAGATGTGGAAGGCCTTGACCTCCCTGTATGAGGGAAAGTCTGTTCAAAGAAAAATGTTGTTGGAGACTCAGATGAGGTCATTCATGATGACCAAGGGAGAAGACATGGAGCATTTTCTCTTCAGATTGCAGTCAATCAAAGATCAGCTGACTGCAACGGGTGAAACGGTGGATGATGATGTGATAGTCAGGATTGCCCTCAATGCAGTCACAGATGAGTGGGAAACCTTTGTCCAAAGTATCTTGGGCAGAGCGGACCTCCCAGATTGGGACAGCTTGAGGTCAATTTGCGTCAAGAAGAACTCCGCAGATTCACCAAGAAGCAGCAGAGCTCTGGATTGAGAAAAGTGAAGAAAGAAGATGAGGAAGATGCAGTCTTGGCATCAAACAAGCAACCAAAGAAGAAGAAGGATATTTCAAAGATCAAGTGCTTCCAGTGCGGTGAAATGGGACATTTTGCTAGCAATTGTCTTTAGAAGAAAAAGGACAAGGAAGCATCTTCTTCCAAAGCAGGTGTGGCAGATGATGGGTCAAGAGATGATGTAGCCATGAGTGCTCATGAACCACAGAGGTGGGGTGACATAGGCATGTAGAGGAGCTACATGGAGGAAAGGCAGGATCCTTGAGCAGCTCATCTCTTGGATCACATGCGAGCTACGACAGCCTTAAGACAGTAGCAGGACAAGTGGACCAACGGGTGCATAGATCACAGATGAGACAAAGGCAGAGGCAGATTTGAAGACTGAAAGGAGCAGCGCAGAGCAAGGCAGTAGCAGCGCAGAGGCTTATGTGACTTCAGCAGCGCAGAGCAGGGCTGCTTACGCAGTGCAGAGCTGCAGCAGTGCAGAAAGCTTCAGAGGGACAGTGCAGTGCAGCAGCAATGAGATAGATTTTAGCACAAGGGGCTGATGTGACTTTAGTAGTGCAGAGGGAGTCTGATTATGCAGGCAGAGTTGTATTTGTGCAGCGTTGTTTAGATGTCAGGACAGATCTGTAGCCTATGGAGCTTCAGTGATGAGGACGCAGCCCATCTGACTTGTCTATAAAAGATTGGGCAGGAGATTCAGTTGCTTCTCTCAACAACTGAAGTTGCAGTGCAACAAACCTGCAGTGGTAGTGCTATGAGCAGCACAGATGCAGCATATTGAGAGGGAGTTGCAGTACAGTGGTTGCAGTGGCAGTGGTAGAGTCATGGGCAGCAGCAATGCAGAGTTGAGTGGCAGCAGGCCAAGCATCAGCAGCACAGAACCAGTGCCCAAAATCATGTAATGCATAAGTGTGATGTATTGCTAGAGCACACCCTTGATGCTAAGAGGGAGTGTTGAGATTTTGTGTATTTGGGGTAACATCAGTTATGCTCTAGCTCCCAAATTTTGTGGAGGGACTAGAGTACACTTGATCTACAAGACCCAAAAATTGATTTGGGAAATTTCATCTAATTTCAGAGATATTAAATTAATTAATTGTTTTAATGTTCTTCCTAAGTTAAAACATACGGAACTTAAATAATTAAAGTGAAGTTAATTAAACATGTGATGAAATTGTCTTAAGTCACACGAATCAAGCTTTCTTTTAATCTTAGCCATCCATTCAAGATCTAATCATGGTCGTTGGTTTCCCAACGAGAAAAGTATAAAGGAAAGACTTGGGGTCATTTGTAAACACACACAATCGCCAAGCACTGAAGCTAAGCCGAGATTCTACGGCAGGGTTTGCTAAGAATACTCAGAAGTGTTTCAGCTGTAGAGAGGGGAAATTAGGCCAAGGGGATGATCTGATCCCGGGGTCTAGAATATACAAGAGGCAGAGATTAGCTTAAGGACAGTGCAGAAGAGAAGGGAAGTTGCAGCAGCAAGAACAACGCAATTCCTCCAAGGACAGCGTAATTTTCAGTAGGAAACCCTTAGAGGGTTACGCAGAGACACTAAGGGGCAGCGTAGAGGCTGTGTCACACAGTCTTAGGTAACACAGTCCCTTTCGTAGCAGCACTAATTGTGAGAGGGGCTTCAGAGGCTAACGTAGAGGCTTTCAGGGGCAGTACTGGGGTTTCTAGGCCCTAATCTTGGCTTAGTTCTGTAAATCCCATTAGAGGGTGTGGATCAGTCATTATTTTGGCCCTAGATCAGCCAGTGAGCTGTAGATCTAGTATTTCTCTGTCGGGTTTTCCAGATCTGGAACCCAGGCTTGTTGTATTCAGAAAATTCTTAATAATAAAACCCTCCAGCAGCCTGAGACCGGTTTTCCCGCATTGGGCTTTTCCGTGGACTATTTGTCCAAAAATAACTGTGTCACTTTGTCTATGTGTGCATGAACTTGTTCTAGATCTGAATTGGTGGAGATCTGTTATGTGTTTTGCTTCGATTTTAACTCGAATTTATTCATTATTAGGAATTTGGCTTCTATGATCCATAAATTATGTATCAAATCTTTCGGTGAAAATCAGTTAATAGCTTGTCTAAGTAGGAGGGTCACTAGCAAGAGACTGAAGGTTCTAGCTGCAGAAAGCAGCTGGAAAAGCAGCAGAAACGCAGACCTGAAGGGACAGCGCAGTTTTCAGAGGCAGATTCACGCAGAGGGAAGGGTGACGTTGTCTAACGGTGTGTCCTAGTAAGCCCACACAATTACTGCGCAAAGGCAGCTCAAAAACAGCACTGGATTGGTCTGAAGCCAGCCAGTGTGATTCACATCTGAATCTGTCAGATCCAGAAAAGACTGCAAAAAAGCTGCATATATTCAGAAGGTGCTGGTGGGGTTAATTTTCTGAAGTTTTCAGATTTTTAGCCTTAGCACAAGTGACAAAGAGCTGGAGGAGATTAGCTTCTCAGAGAGTTTCTAACCAAAGGAAACTTGCAGTTTGATCATAGGATCAAAGAAGAAGTTGAATCATAGTTGATTTGGTAGATTTCCAAGAAGGGGAAATCAGCTACCAGAGGGGGCAGAAGGTGCCTGTTTCACCAAGGGCCTTAGATCCATTTCTCTAGCAAAGAGAAAAGGAAGTCCCGACACATGTTGAGCAGATGGCTCCTCATGGACTACGTGATGAGGATAGGCTAGATGGCC
This sequence comes from Pinus albicaulis, assembly GCA_034641835.2. NCBI lineage: Eukaryota > Viridiplantae > Streptophyta > Pinopsida > Pinales > Pinaceae > Pinus > Pinus albicaulis. Next base: position 1,426,309,577 of record CM076572.1, read on the forward strand.
TCTCAAAATTTTCAGTTTGGAAGGCAAGGATCCTGATAATCCTTGAGGCATACAATCTTAGAGACCATGCAGAGCAAACTCTGGCCACACCGACAGATCCGGATCTCCTTCAGAAGCATAAGGAGGTTGTTGGGCATGCCAAGAGGTTAATTATGGATGGAATCAAGGAACATATTGTACCACACGTAGCTGAGAAGAAGACAGGTAACGAGATATGGAAGGCCTTGACCTCCTTGTATGAGGGAAAGTTTGTCCAAAGAAAAATGTTGTTAGGGACTCAGATGAGGTCATTCATGATGACCAAGGGAGAAGACATCGAGCATTTTCTCTTCAGATTGCACTCAATCAGAGATCAGCTGACTGCAACGGGTGCAACGGTGGATGATGACGTGATAGTGAGGACTACCCTCAATGCAGTCACAGATGAGTGGGAAACCTTTGTCCAAATTATCTTGGGCAGAGCGGACCTCCTAGATTGGGACAGCTTGTGGTCAATTCATCGTTAAGAGGAACTCCACAGATTCACCAAGAAGCAGCACAATGCTGGATTGAGCATAGTGAAGAAAGAAGATGAGGAAGATGCAGCCTTGCCATCAAAGAAGCAACAAAAGAGGAAGAAGGATCTCTCAAAGATCAAGTGCTTCCAGTGTGGTGAAATGGGACAGTTTGCCAGCAATTGTCCTGAGAAGAATAAAGATAAGGAAGCATCTTCTTCCAAAGCAGGTGTGGCAGATGATGGGTCAAGAGATGATGCAGCCATGAGTGCTCATGAACCACGGAGGTGGGGTGACATGGACATGTAGAGGAGCCATATGGACGAAAGGTGAGATCCTTGAGCAGCTCATCTCTTGGATCACATGCGAGCTACGGTAGCCATCAGACAGTAGCAGGACAAGTGGAGCAGTGGGTGCATAGATCACAGATGAGGCAAAGGCAAAGGCAGATCTGAAGACTGAGAGGAGCAGCGCAGAGCAAGGCAGCAGCAACGTAGAAGCTATAGTAGCGCAGAGGCTCATGTGACTTCAACAGTACAGAGCAGAGCTGCTTACACAGTGCAAAGTTGTAGCAACGTATAAAGCTTCAAAGGGACAGTGCAGTGCAGCAACAGCGTGATAGATTTCAGCACAAGGGGCTAATGTGACGTTAGTAGTGCAGAGGGAATCTAATTACGCAGGCAGAGTTGTAGCTATGCATCATTCTTTAGATGCCAGCACAGATCTGTAGCCTATGGAGCTTCAGTGATCAGAATGCAGCCCATCTATCTTGTCTGTCAAGGATTGGGCAGGAGATTCAGTTGTTTCTCTCAACAACTGAAGTTGCAGTGTAGCAGACCTGCAGTTGCAGTGCTATGAGCAGCAAATTGAGAGGGAGTTGTAGTACAGTGGTTGTAGTGGCAGTGGCAGAGTCATGGGCAGCAGTACAGAATATCAGCACCAGTGTAGAGTTGAGTGGCAACAGGCCAAGCATCAGCAGCACAGAACCAGTGCCCAAAATCATGTAAAGCATAAGTGTGATATATTGCTAGAGCACACCCTTGATGCTAAAAGGGAGTGTTGAGATTTTGTGTATTTGGAGTAGCAACCATTGTGCTCTAGCTCCCAAATTTTGTGGAGGGACTAGAGTACACTTGATCTACAAGACCCAGAAATTGATTTGGGAATTTTCGTCTGGTTTAGGAGATATTAAATTAATTAGTTATTTTAATGTATTTCCTAAGTTAAAACATAGGAAAATAAAATAATTAAAGTGAATTTAATTAAACATGTGATGAAATTGTCTTAAGTCACATGGATCAAGCTTTCTTTTAATCTTAGCCATTGATTCAAGATCTGATAATGGCCATTGGTTTCCCGATAAGAAAAGTATAAAGGAAAGGTTTGGGGTCATTTGTAAACACACAGTGGCAGAGCACTGAAGCTAAGCTGAGATTCTAAGGCAAGGTTTGCTAAGAATACTCAGAAGTGTTTCAGCTGCAGAGAGAGGAATGTAGGCCAAGGAGATGATCTGATCCTGGGGTCTAGAATACAAAAGAGGCGGAGATAAGCTCAAGGACAGCGCAGAAGAGAAGGGAAGCTGCAATAGCAAGTACAGCACAGTCCCTCCAAAGACAGCGTGATTTTCAGCAGGAAACCCTTAGAGGGTTACGTAGAGACCCTAAGGGGCAGCGTAGAGACTCCATCACCCAGTCTAGGGTAACGTAGTCCCTTCCAGAGTAGCGCTGAGGGTGAGAGGGGCTTCAGAGGTTGACGTAGAGGCTTTCAGGGGCAGCACTGGGGTTTCTAGGCCCTAATCTTGGTTGGGTTATGTAAATCTCGTTTGAGGGTGTGGATCAGTCATTATTTTGGCCCTAGATCAGCCAGTGAGCTATAGATCTAGTATTTCTCTTTCGGGTTTTCCAGATCTGGAACCCAGGCTTGTTGTATTCAGAAAATTCTTAATGATAAATCCCTCCAGCAACCACAAACCGGTTTTCTCGCATTGGGTTTTTCCGGGGACTATTTGTCTAGAAATAACTGTGTCACTTTGTCTATGTGTGCATGAACTTGTTCTAGATCTGAATTGGTGGAGATCTGTTATGTGTTTTGCTTCGATTTTAACTTGAATTTATTCAGTTAATAACTTGTCTAAGTAGGAGGAGCATTACCAGATTAACAATAATAATTTCTGCATAAAGTGTAAAGATTCAGAAATTTCCACATGGTATCAGAGCAATTGCAGATCTAGGAGGGTCACCAACAAGAGACTGAAGGTTCTAGTTGCAGAAAGTAACTGGAAAAGCAGCAGAAACGCAGATCTGAAGGGACAACACAGTTTTCAGAGGCAGATTCACGTAGAGGGAAGGGTGACGTTGTCTAATGCTATGTCCTAGCAAGCCCACGCAATTACTGCACAGAGGTAGCTCAGAAACAACGCTGGATTGGTCTGAAGCCATCGTGTGATTCAGATCCGAATCTGTCAGATCCAGAAAAGATTGCAGAAAAGCTGCAGAAATTCAGAAGGTGCTCGTGGGGTTAATTTTCTGAAGTTTTCAGATTTTTAGCCTTAACACAAGTGACAAAGAGCGGGAGGAGATAAGCTTCTAAGAGAGTTTCTAGCCAAAGGAAACTTGTAGTTTGATCAAAGGATCAAAGAAGAAGTTGAATCATAGTTGATTTGGTAGATTTCCAAGAAGGGGGAATCAGCTGTCAGAGGGAGCAGAAGGTGCCTGCTTCACCAAGGGCCATAGATCCATTTCTCTAGCTAAGAGAAAAGGAAGTTCCAACACATTCTGAGCAGATGGCTCCTCATGGGCTGCATGATCAGGATAGGCTGGATGGCCTCTCAAACTTTTCAGTTTGGAAGGCAAGGATCCTGATAGTCCTTGAGGCATACAATCTTAGAGACCATGCAAAGGAAACTCTGGCCACACCGACAAATCCGAATCTCCTTCAGAAGCATAAGGAGGTTGTTAGGCATGCCAAGCAGCTGATTATGGATGATATCAAGGACCATATTGTACCACACGTAGCTGAGAGGAAGACAGCTAATGAGATGTGGAAGGCCTTAACCTCCCTGTATGAGGGAAAGTCTGTCCAAAGAAAAATGTTGTTGGAGACTTAAATGAGGTCATTCATGATGACCAAGGGAGAAGACATGGAGCATTTTCTCTTCATATTGTAGTCAATCAGAGATCAGCTGACTGCAACGAGTGCAAAGGTGGATGATGATGTGGTAGTCTGGACTTCCCTCAATGCAGTCACAGATGAGTGGGAAACCTTTGTCCAAAGTATCTTGGGCAGAGCGGACCTCCCAGATTGGGACAACTTGTGGTCAATTCTACGTCAAGAAGATCTTTGCAGATTCACGAAGAAGCAGCACAGCTCTAGATTGAGAAAAGTGAAGAAAGAAGATGAGGAAGATGCAGCCTTGGCATCAAAGAAGCAGCCAAAGAAGAAGAAGGATCTCTCAAAGATCAAGTGCTTCCGGTGCGGTGAAATGGGACATTTTGCCAGCAATTGTTCTGAGAAGAAAAAGGACAAGGAAGCATCTTCTTCCAAAGCAGGTGTGGCAGATGATGGTTCAGGAGATGATGCAGCCATGAGTGCTCATGAACCACGGAGGTGAGGTGACATGGACATGTAGAGGAGCTACATGGAGGAAAGGCGGGATCCTTGAACAACACATTTCTTGGATCACATGCGAGCTACGGTAGCCTTAAAATAGTAGCGGGACAAGTGGAGCAGTGGGTGCATAGATCACAGATGAGGCAGAGGCAGAGGCAGAGGTAGATCTGAAGACTGAAAGGAGCAACGCAGAGGCTGATGTGACTTCAGCAGAGCTACTTACGCAGTGCAGAGTTGCATTAGCGCAGAAAGCTTTGGAGGGACAACGCAATGCAGCAGCAGCGTGATAGATTTTAGCACAGGGGGTTGATGTGACTTCAATAGTGTAGAGGGAGTCTGATTACGCAGGTAGAGATGTAGTTGTGCATCGTTCTTTAGATGCCAACACAGATCTGTTGCCTATGGAGCTTCAGTGATGAGGATGCAGCCCATCTGTATTGTCTGTCAAAGATTGGGCAGGAGATTCAGTTGTTTCTCTCAACAACTAAAGTTGTAGTGCAGCAGACCTGCAGTGGCAGTGCTATGAGCAGCGAAAATGCAGCATACTGAGAGGGAGCTGCAATATAGTGGTTACAGTGGCAGTGGCAGAGTCATGGGCAGCAATATAGATTGGCAGCAGCAGTGCAGAGTTGAGTGGCAGTAGGCCAAGCATCAGCAACACAGAACCAGTGCACAAAATCATGTAATGCATAAGTGTGATGTATTGCTAGAGCACACCCTTGATGCTAAGAGGGAGTGTTGAGATTTTATGTATTTGGGGTAGCATCAATTGTGCTCTAGCTCCCAAATTTTGTGGAGGTACTAGAGTACACTTGATCTACAAGATCTAGAAATTGATTTGGGAAATTTCATTTGGTTTAGGAGATATTAAATTAATTAATTATTTTAAATTATTTTCCAAGTTAAAACTTAGGGAACTTAAATAATTAAGGTGAATTTAATTAAACATGTGATGAAATTGTCTTAAGTCACACGGATCAGGCTTTCTTTTAATCTTAGCCATTGATTCAAAATCTGATCATGGTCATTGGTTTCCCAACGAGAAAAGTATAATGGAAAGGCTTGGGGTCATTTGTAAACAGACACATTGGCAAAGCACTGAAGCTAAGCTGAGATTCTAGGGCAAGGTTTGCTAAGAATACTCAGAAGTGTTTCAGCTGTAGAGAGGGGAATTTAGGCCAAGTGGATGATCTGATCCCAGGGTCTAGAATACACAAGAGGCAGAGATCAGCTCAAGGACAGCGCAGAAGAGAAGGGAAGCTGTAGCAGTAAGGACAGCGTGATTTTCAACAGGAAGCCCTCAGAGGGTTACGCAGAGACCCTAAGGGGCAGCATAGAGACTGCGTCACCCAGTCTGGGGTAACGCAGTCCCTTCCGGAGCAGCGCTGAGGGTGAGAGGGGCTTCAGAGGCTGACGTAGAGGCTTTCAGGGGCAGCGTTGGGGTTTCTACGCCCTAATCTTGGCCGAGTTCTGTAAATCTCGTTTGAGGGTGTGGATCAGTCATTATTTTCGTCCTAGATCAACCAGTGAGCTGTAGATCTAGTATTTCTCTATCGGGTTTTCCAGATCTGGAACCCAGGATTGTTGTATTCAGAAAATTCTTAATAATAAAACCCTCCAACAACCAGAGACTAGTTTTCCCACATTAGGTTTTCCCGGGGATTATTTATCCAAAAATAACTGTCACTTTGTCTATGTGTGCATGAACTTGTTCTAAATCTGAATTGGTGGAGATCTGTTATGTGCTTTGCTTCAATTTGAACTTGAATTTATTCAGTTAATAACTTGTCTAAGTAGAAGGAGCATTACCAGATTAACAGTAATAATTTTTGCATAAAGTGTAAAGATTCAGAAATTTCCACACCATCTGCTCAGAAAAATTTGTCAGAACGAATCCTCCTCTCTATGCTAGAGACTTGGATCTAGGGTCCTTGGCGAGAAAGGCACTCTTTGCTCCCTCTGACAATTGACTCCCTCTCTTGGAATTCTGCCAAATAAAAAACGAAACAGCTCTCTTCGATCCTCTAATCGATCTTCAGACTTCTTTAGCTGGAAATCTTCTGAGAAGTTGTTCTCCTCCCACTCTTTGTGAGCTTGGCTTAGGTTAAATTTTGCACTGACAGAATTTTAACCCCACCAGCAACTACTGAAGTTCTGCAGCTCGGCTTCTGGCACTCTGAATCAGCAATCAACTTCAAGACTGTGTTACCCTAGCTGGCCTCCCCGTGAGCAGACAGTCTTAGCACAGCTTATGCGCTGCCTCTACACAGTAAGTGTGTGGGCCTGCGTGGATCTACGTGGAGACTGTGTCACCCTAGCCTCTGCCTGGCTCTTCTTCCTCCCACTGCTACGCTGCCCTCTCAGGTCCGATTTTCTACTGCTGCTGCTGCTCTCTGCGGCACAGATTCTTCAGTCTTCTTGCTGGAGATCCAGGCTAGAACTGCAATTGCTCTGATACCATGTGAAAATTCCTGAATGTCTCAAACATAAACCGTACTATTAATTTTCAGATTTATTTCTCCTACTTACATTAAGTTATTAATGTGAAATATTCAGCATTAACATCGAAGTAAATACATCAACAACCTACATGTACAAATCTAAACTGAATACATACACAATGACAAAGTGACACACAAGGATTTTCTGGACAACTGTCCCTGGAAAAACCCAATGCGGGAAAACCGGTCTTCTTCTCCAACTGACCCCAAGCCTTTCCTTTATACCTTTGTCGTTGGGAAACCAACGGCCGTGATCTAATCTTGAATCGACAGCTAAGATTAAAATAAAGCTTGATCCTTGTGACTCAAGTCATTTTCATCACATGTTTAATTTAATTAACTTTAATCTTTTAATTTTCCTAAGTTAGACTTTGGGCCCTGAATTAAAAAGATTAATTAATCAAATATCTCTTAAACAGGATGGAATATCTTAAATCGCTTTATGGGTCTTGGAGATCTTATGTACTCTAGTCCATCCACAAAGTTTGGGAGCTAGATCACATCCGATGCTACCCCAGCAATCCAAAAATATCAACATTTGGTTGTCAATTGCATATGTTACTCATTGGACGGAAAATGATGAATGTTTCTAGTGGATAAAGTTTTGTCTTTCTTCCATAAAATTCCATAAATTTTGAGTAGGTAAATGTTGAAGGTTGGTAACTATTGAGAATATGGAGGGGTTATAAATTCTCATCATGATAATTACTTGTGAGCTTGTTTTCTTATGTATTCTTCTTAATTAATCTTTCATCAAGTCAATTACCAAAATGTACAGGACACAAATGTTTTACGCAGAAGTAATACTTTTATTATAGGAAGGTAAATCACAGGTTTACCTTCCTTTCATTACATCTCAGAATTCATCACAACCCTTGCGATATCTGTACTTCAACCTTGTACGTATTCTCACTGTAATCTTCTCAAACTAGCCTTCAGTCACTTCCGAAGTGTTATAACTTCAGTCTATAACTTCAGTTACTTTATGCAATTTATACCCTTTAGAATATTCCGCAATCTGTAGTCTTCAATATGCACTAAACCCTGTCCTTTTGATCCGCACTTAATCTCAGAGAAACCTCAAACAAATCCACAAATTTTTCTGTCTTTTACCGCAGCATATATAGGGGTATAAATAGTTGTTCCTGTCAAATATTAAGCCGACTTCAACACAGTTTTGTAGGCCGACTTTCACACAGATTTGTAGGCCGAATTCCTTGTAGCAATTAGACTTATCTTCAACATTGAATATGGGCAGTCTTGAAGGCCATTCCTCCGCATTGTCTTGGAGGATATTCTTCCATTTTCATGGCTCTTAATTACAATTTCCTTTTCATAATTACATAGTCAATCATGAAGACCGACCAAGTTACATTTTTCAACACTCCCTCTTAACTAGGGAGGTATTCATACAGGTACAAGGTTACTTTCAAACTAAAGAATTTCATAAGGAAAATCGGATTGGTAATCACATCTGTATAGCATCATTTTAACCAGCATTATACTAGTGCAAGGCCTTGACTAACAGCCCCATCTCTTCAACGAGACAATGGGCTTCAATGCTGGCGAGACACATGACTTATAGACACCTTCGTCATTGTCTCTCCAAGGTACATACTCCACCCGGGTGTTCCCAAAATATGACCTTCCTGGACTATTCTTCTCTTGGGTAGCTAGCCCTCAAAGAATATCGGTCCTCGACTACTCTTACCTTGAATGCCCGAGCACATTCTTAAAGAGTATCGAATGTCAAATGATTACCCAATCCTCCATTCTGTCTTCCCAAGACCAGAATGATGTGTCTATCTCTCCCTCCCAGGGAGGACCTATTCCACAAGGGAATGTACTCATTCTTATACAAAGAATGTACCTAAGCTCATCCTTAGGAATTACCAAGTTTCTTCCAAGTAAGAAACTTACCATCAGACTCCCTCTTAACCAGGGACCTCCAGCAGCAATGGTGAGACACCCAGTTCCTCATGAAGAATTCCTGTCTTTGATGTCATGGATTTCGATATTGAGGAATCTCCATCTTTTAGCTTCATAGGGCACAGATCATCCATCACTTCCATCCTGAGTCTTGTCAGCTACCAGAGTGATTCACTAGACTTCCTTATCTGGTCCACTATTGTGCCATGCTGCTTTCCTTCGAATCATCGCCCAGGATCATACATCCTTTCTTATGATAAGCAACCCTGCACAAATTCATCCAGATAAACATTTACATATGAACCCTTTTAAAACAAAAGTTACCTCAGTGATGATCTTTCACCATGACATCTTCCTGTAAGCATCGACATCCTTCATACAGATTGACACATCTCCTAATGATATGTTTTTCCAAGGGTCTTCTTCTCTACCAGACTTCCGCCAGAGTCTACATATCTCTCCAGGAGATCACCTAGTCACATCTTCTTGGCCTCTGGATGATAACTGCCTCTTGACATGGTTGCAATTCATGATCTCTTCCTCTTTGCACATTCTTGATTCCCAGGAACGTACAACTTTCCTAGTTTCTTGTTCATATACAACCACCTCATATTCCATGAGGGCATATTATGTTGATTTCATCTGTCCGTGCATTGAGAGATACTCCTCCATAGATCATACTTCTAAGTCCAGAAGTCCAGTACCTGCAACCACATGACATGACTTCAAAACATCCAATGTCGGCATATAAATATATACATACTTCATACCTTTTTCCCTTGAGTCATCCTGTAGCAATTTCTCAAGAATGAAGAGCTTCATTCCCTTGGCCTGCTTCATTAATATGTCATCACATCCCAAAAATATGTTTCCATGATGACCCTTGCTCTTGATCGTTGCTTTACATTAGTAATGTTTGTCGGAGAGGTTTTCCCGAAGTTGATTCACCAGGAGCTCCTGCCATGCTTAGATCAGGATGCTACATTGCTTCCTATTTTCTTGTAATGTCCATAAGTCTCTCACTTAAACTTTCCTTTTTCTTCTGTGAATGTTTGAGTCTTTTATCCTCCAACATTTTTTCCCTTGATTGTCTTTTTCCATCTTGCATGGAAACCACAAGTTGAGTGATGTAATCTTCTTGTCTATTTGTTATGTTGTTCATCTTATCATCTTTTCCAGATCTCACAGTTGAGATCTTATGAGGATATCCCTTCCGTCTTTTGATAATTCAATTTAGTGTAAATCTGGTCTAAGTGACATAACCTTTCTTTCTTCAAGAACTGTCATTATTCTTCTCATGCAAGGAATCTTGGTAACCCAACCAGCATATAGGTCTCCCTGCAAAACCAAGTCATTTAACCTCATTGATTATAGAATGAAAGATACTAACTTGATAAGTGAAGATAAAGTCTTCTTTTCTGCACTTTATTGCATTAGTCCTAGGAAAGCTCGGTTCCTAGTTTTTAGGCAATATGCTTCCTTGACTAAGTCTGAGATCCTTTATAGTGATGCTTATTTTCGCACTTCTGCTTCAGATTTGATTTCTTCTCTTCAGCACTGATTTGCCCCGACTCGCACCATAACAAGAGAACTTGGTCTCTATTCGTATTCTTCCTTCTTTGACCTTGTCCACTTTTTATCATATCATAATGATACCTTTATATATGGTTCTGTTCTCATACTATAACATAGTTCCCTTTTAACCAGACTTCCTACGCATCACATTACAATCATGAGCTTGCACTGTAAGTTAGCATATACCACAGAATCATATGCCCAAACCTTAGCTTATATGTTATATATATAACATCTTTCTAACATCTTCAATGCGCAGCTCTGTCTCTTCTAAATGAACAGTCTTTTCTTCAATAAATGAGATTGTTGCCTTTTATGATGACAACATCTTTAGATCTGGCTTCCTTTGTTGATTTTGATTGACACTTCTTCGGATGATCTTCTTCAATGTGTAAGGAGGGGATCCTTCCTGCAATAGTAGAGAGATAATAATGCCTTTTATCCTGCTAGCCTTATAACTGAGTTAGATGTCATATTGCCAAGACCAAGATCATCTTTGCTGTTGATATTATTAGACCTTCTCTCCAAACATGACAAGGAACCAAAACTGTGATATTGTTCTGTTAGTGTCTTTACAGAGATCTGAAGGAAGCACCGAATTAGATAAGGGATAGAACCGAAACAAAACATGTGACTGTAGCATTGAATATGCCCTTGTCCGAACATGCGATCTACACTAGGTATGCCAAGAGCATTGCTATGAATTCACTGATCTGAAATTGACCTGAGATTTCCTGAGGATGATCCGAATTGTAGGTTGTGATATTTGGACTCTGATTGCCTCCCAAAATCTCAGAGAAATAGCTCTTTGAACTTATCCCTTCTGCGATGAACTTTGACTAGCTTATATGCTTTGAAATCTTATCCTTGCGTGTCCCTTAGATGCCCTTCCTTAATTGTCACCTTAGCTCTGAAACCATGTTGAGAATCTGGAGGGGTTATAAATTCTCTTCTTGATAATTACTTGTGAGCTTGTTTTCTTATGTATTCTTCTTAATTAATCTTTCATCAAGTCAATTACCAAAATGTACAGGACACAAATGTTTTATGCAGAAGTAATACTTTTATTATAGGAAGGTAAATCACAGATTTACCTTCCTTTCATTACATTTCAGAATTCATCACAACCCTTGCGATATCTGTACTTCAACCTTGTACGTATTATCACTGTAATCTTCTCAAACTAGCCTTCAGTCACTTCCAGAGTCTTATAACTTCAGTCTATACCTTCAGTTACTTTATGCAATTCAGTCTATACCTTCTCAACACTCCCTCTTAGCATCAGGAGTGTGCTCTAGCAATACATCACAGCATGTATCACAAGACCTTGAGTATTGGATCTGTGTTGTTGATGCTTGGCCTGCTGCCCTCCATCTACTACACTGCTGCTCTCTGTACTGCTGCCCATGCCACTCCACTGACACTGCCACATCTATACTGCAACTCCCTCTCAATTTGTTGCATCATGCTACCCGTAGCACTACCACTACTAATTGTTGCATTGCAACTCAGTTGCTGAGAAGTAAGCAATTGAATAACTCTGCCCAACTGCTTGACAGACAAGTCAAGTTGCCCTCCACCACTAAAGCCCCTTGGATGCTGAATCGCAATGTCCTTCTGGAGACATTGTCATGCTGCAACACTGCATTGCGTGAACCTAGCTTCTCTGCGTTGCTGAAGTCCCATCAGCCTCTTTGTGCTGCCACCTCCACGCTTCTGCTGCCTCTACATTACGTTGCTCCCTCTTCGGCTTTTCAGCTCCCTCTTCCTCTTTAATGTGTTCATCTGCAACCATCTCCCGACTCATCCTGCTACTGTCTTAAGGCTCCCATAGCTCGTATGTGATCCAAGAATAGGGCCTACTCAACGATCTCGCCACCAAAATATGGATACTCTATATATCCATGTCACCCCACCTCTTCTCTCGAGGTGCATGAGCATCATCGCTGCATCATCATCAGAGCCATTGACATTTGCTACTACAGCCTTGGAATCAGAAGCTCCTTTGTCCGTCTTCTTACGACAATTGCTGGAAAAATGACTGAGATCACCACAGTTAAAGCACCGGACCTTAGAGAGGTCCTTCTTCTTCTTCCCTTGCTTCTTTTCCCTTGATGCAAGGGCTGCATCCTCCTCCTCTTCTTTCTTCACTCCGGATGATCCACTTCCTCCACTGTTGGATTGCTTCTTGGTGATCCTCTTGATCTCCTCTTGGCGAAGAATAGCCCACATATCTGCCCATGACGGTAACGTTGCCCTTCCCAGAATGCTATGGACAAACGTTTCCCATTCTTCAGAGATAGCATTCAGGGTCGTCCCCACTAAGAGCCCTTCATCTGGATTAGCACCCATGCCAATCAGCTAGTCACGGATAGCTTGAAGTCTGAAGAGGAATGGATCTATCTCTTCACCATTCATCATTTGGAACATCTACATCTGATTCTCAAGAAGCATTCTTCTTTGCACAAAGCCTCCTTGGTACATCACTTCCAAAGCTGACCACATATCATTTGTTGTATTCTTACCAGTAACATAAGGAATCACGTGGTCCTTGACTCCGTCTATGATCAACCGCTTCGTCCGCGCTTGATTTTCTTCATACTTCTTGAGTGGATCTGCATCGGTTGGTACAAGTGTCTTCTCTACATGATCTTTGAGACCATACTCATCCAGAAATGAGAGGATTTTGGTCTTTCAGATAACATAGTTGGACATGCCATCCAATCTATCTTGATCTCTCAGTCCATATCGAGCCATCTTTGCTCAAATCTGAAAGAAACAGTACTTCTCCCTCTAGATCTGGGTTTCTTAGTGACTAGAAACCCTCTAGTAGCTGCTTTTGCTGAAAACTGACTTCCCTCCTAGAAATATTCCACCAAAACTCAAAAATACAGTATCCTTTGATCCTCTTGATCGGATCTCAGATCTGCTTGGCTCAGATTTGTTGAATGACTGTCTTCCTCCCGCCTTTGTTGCCTTAGCTAGGCACAATTCTACACCTGCAGAATCTCTACCCCACCAACACTGCTTCCAGATCTTGGCAAAATTTTCTGAAACAAGAGAAGTGACTGGACAACGTCCTCTTAGCTAGCCCAGCACAGTCCCAGCGCTGCTCAGAAGTGGACTACGTAACCCCAAACTGGGTGACGCAGTCCTTACGATGCCCTGGGAAGGGTCTGCATAAGCCTAGAGGCCTTCTGCAACTTCGGCACTGTCTCCTGGATCTGCTTTCCCTCACTGTCAAGATGCCCTTTCTGGATCTGCTACTTCTTCTGCCACCATGCAGAAAAAAAAATTCTTCAACTGATTGCTGGAGATTTAGCTTGATCTGTTATCGCTTTGATACCATGTGAAAAATTCTATTGCAGTGTATTGGTTTATTTCCTCCTACTTGATTTAATTTATGCAAGTTATTTCCAGAAATTAGATTCAGAAAATACCGAAAATAAACGCAACTACAGCCTACACATGCAGATCATTTATTGAATAATTCACTCATGCAACAAAGTGACACATGGATTTTTCGACATAAGTCCCCAGAAAAACCCAAAGTGGGAAAACCGGTTCAGCAGATATGAGGGTTTATTATTAAGTAGTTATGAGTACCACAAATATGAGTTCCAACCTTGGAAAACCCGACAGAGAATAAAAGATATCAAATCTGCCACTAACCTAAAGATCTAGTGCCAAATATCTGACTGATCCACACCCTCAAACGAGATTTACAGGACTCAGCCCGGATCTAACCCTAGAAACCCTCAACGAGCTTCTGAAGCCCCAGTGTTGCCCTAGAAGGCCTCCATCAGCCTTTGCGTGGCCCTAGGAGGGTCTGCGTCACCCCTGGAGGGTCTACGATGCCTCTGCTAGGCCAGCGTTAGCCCTGCATGGCCCTACCTGCCTCTGTGTTGTCTCTGCGTTGCCCCTACTACTCTGTGTGGCTCTGAAGCCTCTTTGCGCTATCCTTGAGCTGCTCCTCTTGCCTCTTGCTGTCTCTTGGCCCTGGAATCAGAACATTTCCTTGGAAAATACTACCCCTCACTGCAGGAAATCCCTTCGGAAATTCTTAGCAAACCCGCCCTAGAATTCCAGATCTATTCCTCAGTTCTACCAACATGTGTGTCTTCAACTGACCCTCAAGCCTCCCTCTTATACTTTTTCATTGAACCCTTCAACGGCCGAGATTAAATCATCCATCAATGGCTGAGATTAAAAGACTGTTTGATCCATGTGACTTAAGACAATTTTAGCACATGTGTTAATTAATTCACTTTAATTATTTTATTTTCCTAAGTTAGACTTAGGAAATCCATTAAAAATAATTAATTATTTGAATAACTTGAACACAACTTGAAATTTCTCAAATCCATTTCTGGGTCTTGTAGATCAAGTGTACTCTAGTCCCTCCACAAAATTTGGGACCTAGAGCACAACTGATGCTACCCCAAATACACAAAATCTCAACAAGTTCTTGAGACTATACGTCTGCAACAAAAATGCGAGTTTCCTAGTTATATGTCTACGATAATGCTTCCCTTATGTGATTTGAGATAATGTGAATTCTTCTGTGATAGAAGATCTTTCATATACGACTTTCTTGTGATAGAAGATTCGAAACATATGTGAGCTTCCTGTGGTATAAGAGTTATTGTGGTTGAGATTAGTGTGATCTCCGATGACTGAAATTGATGGATTCTATCATGATGAAGTAGAATTTGGAAGGCTTGACTTGGCTTCTTGGAGGTTGGAATTGGGTCTTGGATTTCTCATTTTGATATGATTCTATAAGAAGAGGAGGTTTTTTGGGTTTTCCTCTTTGTGGGGTTTTGACCCTGGCTTTGAGAGCCTACATCTTGTGTTCTTTGTTTCTTGTGATCTTCTTCATTTATATTTTGGTAATTGCTTCATGCAAGAAGAGAACATAATAATAATAATAAAGCCAACAAATTCATAAGTAATTACCATGATAGAGAAATCAACTCTAATACATAAGCACATTGATTTCTCAACATGGTATCAGAGTAAAGGTTGGTAGTTTTGAAGATCCCTTTTTGTTGGCAACCTTGAAGTAGATTCATCATCATTGTAGCAGTAATAAGGAGATCACCATTATGTCTGAAGTGTGTACATCAAAAAGGTCTGAAACATATACTCTTTGTTCAATATTTGAGCTCAAGAAAAAGATTACAGATGTACTCATGCACTCACTCTAGTATTCTTGCACTTAGTCTAGTATGTAGAAAGAGGACAAAATTTTGCAAATTCATGATGTGCAGAAACTCTGTGGAAACCCTAGATAGAAGGTCTGAAAGAAATGGTTATGACAGAAGAATGGTTTTCCTTGTTGCTAATCATTTGAAGGTCATCTCCATGAACGATTACACTATCTGAAGTTCTAAGGCTACATAAAAGATCTCAGTTGTATTTTCTACATGATTTGAGCCCCTATGATATAAGCTTCTCCACATAAGGACCTGTGATAGTATTTTTATGTAATACGAAAATACCTACATAACAAAATTTATTGTGACAAGCAAGATAAAGAAATAAGCATGAACAATTACAAGTGACCTGCATCTATTTGTGGCATGTTACCCACCACTTTGTGGGTGATATCCATA
Organism: Pinus albicaulis; assembly: GCA_034641835.2. NCBI lineage: Eukaryota > Viridiplantae > Streptophyta > Pinopsida > Pinales > Pinaceae > Pinus > Pinus albicaulis. The sequence continues at coordinate 1,426,325,303 of CM076572.1, forward strand.
GGAGAAAATTTTCTCCTCAATGGTCCTCAGCCAGCAGCCAGCAGCTCCTCGCAACCACCAGATAGATAGATGTACCATTTTCTCTGCCACCTGAGCCAGCGATGTGGCCCTGTTGCACTCATTTTATCAAGGTTCTGAGGAAGCACATGTACTAATTATTTCAAAGGATCGAGATCATCAAGCCATCAGTATATTGAGTCATTGTAAACCCATTCTGCAAAATTTGTACTGTAAATGATGCTAGTAAGACCATGTATGTATGTAACAACCTAGATAAGCCTATTATTTTGGCGAAAATTTAATCCTAGGAGGTTTTTCGTCTCACTAACTCATCTGTGTTTCTAAACACAGATGGTCGGTAGATTTTTTCCCGCCAACCTCACCCCAAAGCTAAGGTGGAATTTGTCGTCAAAGTCTTAGGTGAGTCCTAGTGTTTTAGTTGAGTCTTATGTAAAAGTGATTTGAAAATAATTTAAGCTAATTGGCTAAATTATGTTATTACAAATTACTTGGTCTACTAGATCATATTGTGTCACAGAATTGGGCGTGTAATTTGAGGGTCTATATCGAACGGGTGTTCCCCCTTTGAGGGTTGAAATGTAATCATCTTATATAAAAAATATTTGAGTGCATGGTCCCTCATAATTAGACATGTCACACCATAGCTAAAATATTAGAGGGTGGGAAAAATAATTAATCCCCTCAAGTGTCAATTAATTAATTTTTCTGGCAAAAATTAAATTAATCCTAAGCCAAAAAATTAATAAATTAGAGTTAAAGTTAGAGTCCTAGAGAAATTAAATTCTCCAAGTGGAAAAATTCATGGGTATCAAGGAAATTAAATTTTTGAGGTCCCCCACCAAGGGAATATTGGAAATTTCAAGAAAAATTGGACCCTTGGATCTTGGTGATTAAGTAAAAGTTAATTTTTTGAGGAAATTAGCTCAAAATAATTATTTTTGAGCTAATAAAAAATGGGTTAAATGATAAATTTGAAAATTCCTCAAAAATAAATATTTTCAACGACAGAGATTAAAAGATCATCAAGGAATTATTAACGGTCGAGATTATTTTTGTGAAAATTTGATCTATTGCAGCAATTGGAAAATATTCTTCTAACTGTAAATTTAATCATGCAGTTTATTTGCTATGCCAAACAACGAATAAATTCACAACTGCAATTTTCACGATAAAATTATTGTGGAAAATAAATACTAGAAATCAGAGAAATTATAGCGCATACAAGAATATTAACACCCATAATTTGGACAATTATCCCTGGAAAAACCCAACTTGGGAAAACCAACGCCGAGGGTTTTCTTATTAATCTTCAGCAGCAAATATGAGTACAAGAATTTTAGATGCCTTAATGACAATCTAAACTGAAGGAAAAACTGAAAGAAATTTTGTGAGAAATTTCTCACACTCCACAGCAATTTTTTGCCTCTAAGATGGACCCTCTGCCTTTACGATGTCCCCTCTACGTCACCCTCTGCACAGTGACTGCGCAGAGATCCTGTGGACTTCGCTCTTCCTTCCTCTGCCTCTTCTAGTATTTGGAAAATCTTCCTTCTAGACTTTAGATGCTCCTTCTCTCATCTACTACCCACCCTCTGGCTATACTCCCTCTGCTGAAGACCCTTCTTTTCATGCGAGCTTGATGTAGACTTGATATCTTTCAACGTAGAAAACCTACTTCTCGGTTTTCTATCAATGAGTCTTCAATCCTTCTTGAAGTCTTCTTCTTCAATCCTTTCTTGAGAGTTTCCTTTTCCCTTCCTCTTCACAAATACCTCTTTCTAATGTCCTTTCAGCTAACTTCCTTGCTCACCTTAGCTCTAATACTATTTTGGAAAATGGATAGTGGCAGTTATTAATCTTATTTTCCTTAACCTTAATATTTGCTTGTGATCTTATTAGCTTTCTTCTGTTCTTTTAGTTAGATATTTCATCAAACATATATCAAGAATATAAACTGCAAAAATAGAGGACACAAATATTAGGCTCTCAGCCAGGGAAAAACCCCTCCAAGGGGAAAATCCGAAAACTCTTCTCTTCTTAGAATTTGCTCAAATGAGATACAAAAACCCAAACCCTAGATCAAGTCCTTCTCCTAGTACCAAGTCAACCATTCCTCCCTTGATTCTACACCAAACTGCTACACACTACAACTTCGACCTGCCAACTTCGATACTACAACTCGTCCTGCAACTTCGCCCCTATAATTTTGGCCTTGCAGCTTCTCTGGAAACCCTAATCCAGCCTTGTCCTGAGACCTTCCTAGAGCAAGACAGCTCTCCCAAGGTCAACGAGGTCAATATAGGGTTTTCTCCCTTCTAGCTACAAGATTTTGCACATTGTCCTACTGCAACCCGGACTTGCAACTTCGGCCTCATTCTGTAGCACCATAAACCCTAGATATTTGCACATGTGAGAGAGATAGAGCCCAGAAACAAGATATTTCGTCCTTCTTCCTTCTCCTAGACCTCCGCTCTTCTTCTTCTTGCGTCCCAACTATAGATCGAACCCTTTCTTGATAGATTGAACTTGTGAAGTATGTGTCACAAATGAAGTCAAACTGCTCCTTTATATAGCCTACTCAAGGGGTTGAATTCCGTCCTTTAGGCTGACTTAATGATCCCAAGGCCGACATGTACTCTTGGAGATTCCAGGACTTTCTAGACTCAAAAACTATTTTTTTTTACAATTACGAATTGCCCGAAAGAGTCTTCTAAACGAGTCTTCTAAACATGATGTTGACTCCATTGGCTCATGAGAATAAATCCTAAGACCTAACAAAGCCTAGAAGCACGAAGAACATGCTTTTACCTAGAAGACCATCAATAATGAGCACGAAACCCATGCTTTAATAATAATAACATTTCCTTTTCTTTTCTTGTTTGTTACATAGAATACATATTGAAATGAGTACAACAATTATGAAGATTGAAACTGGTTACATTTCTCAACAAAAAGAAGCTAATAAGAATTCAAATATATCACAAGTAATTATCTAGATAAGGATACTTTCTTCCTTTCTAATTTTCTAACATGGACCACCCAGTTTTAGTACAATAATGGTATGTTGACTAATAAATAAACTAATGCAACCATATAAATTAAATATCTAGTAACTGTTGATAGGCATCAAAACACTTATTTCATGATACATTATAGCTTTATTTTAATATATTATTATTATTACTATTATTAATGATAAAAATAATTAATATATAAGTTAAATATGATAGATTTAAAAAAAAAACAAGATTTTTAAACATGGAGATTCATCCCCACTTTATCATGAAGATTCTTAATATGTAAATACACTTTGTTACAATACCATGGCTTATCAATATCACATGCCCAAAAAGCCATCACTCATTTCCTATGATACTTTTTTAATTAATCAATTTAATTAAAGGAGAAAAAAATGGCATAACTGTTTGGAGAGAAATCTCAACCTTTGATTTGTTAATACTAATAAGAATATTCTAGAATATCCCATGGAGGTTAAATCCCTACCACCCATCAAATAAATTATTGATAATTAAACTAAAATTCTAGGATCCCTATTCCAAAATAGACATGCCTATTGGCATAATTATAATACGTTTACCCCAGCTTATAGGCTACAGATATAATCCTTTTTTTACATTATTTTTGTGCATTCAAATTTCACTCTATTGGTGTGCAAAAAGTGAGTAATGTATCATATTTAAACTTCATGTTATGTTATGATTGTGCATTTAGTCAATTGTAACTCCAGGCAACAAGTCAGAAATATGTATGTACTGTGTTTTATTTTTTGTGCATTTAGTTTCATGAAACTTTAGGTTGTGATCTGCAAGCCTGTGACCATCAACTTACTTTTGGTTCATAACCCCTCTCATGGAGTCGAATCCTGTGTTTTATTTCCTTTTCTTTAACATTTTTTAATCTTTGTAGGTGGGGCTATTCACATGGTCCTCTTGGATATCTCTCGAGTGTGAGTCTGTATATGTTTGCACTTGTGCATGCAAGTAGTGGTAATTAAAGGGTCTAAAAGGGAGAATGAGCAACACACCATTATCTGTACAAAGGCTTGGGGGTGGGCAAACAAGCTTCAAGTTATGCTTCTTTGCAATCTTATCAAGTTGAATTCGCACATAATGATTTGAAGCAACACCTCCTGACACAACCTGTTTGATACACGCATAAGATGATTAATATGCACAATTCCATGATTCAATATGTCTAGTAATTTTCTGAATAGCCTTGTAAGCATGCAATACTTAAACCAACCAAACAATTAATAGATGGTTCAATGCTTTGAGCCCATTCAACAGCTCGATCACATCTCTGCTCCAAATGCAAAACAGCAACTCTCTGTACAAAGGAATTATGTCCATTTAATAGTTATTGTTAGAAAGTGTAGCTAAAGGAGTTATTTGATTACCTCTCTGTATATGTTATTAACATAAAAAGAGATGCAAGACTGAACGTATCATTCCAACTTTATCATTAAATATGTTTGTATAATTGAGATTAAGAATGTCAACTCTAAAGTTGTTATTAACAAACCTCCTAGACTAATAATACCTGGAAAGAGGCAGCAATATCTGCCCGTAGTTTTCGGTCTTTAGTGCTTGCAGCAACTATCGGATCATTGTTTACATCACTGCACCAAAAAGAAAGACTCAGTGACCACAGTACCTGACAATTTCCCTCCCTTACAAAATCAATAAGATAGAAGGTGAAGTTTGAATAAACAAGCAACTAAAACTGTAGAGAAATGGGTTATCTTTTGACTAGTATAGTGATAACTCCAAGACTCTAAACTAAGAAAAGAGGGATCAAACCGGAAATTTCTTGTGTTGATTTTTACATGGTCTTCTATACAGATAATTATTTTTGATGATTTTTTATATTTTCACATTCTTATTCAATATTCCATCATTCAATAGTTATACATCAATATTTAAGACAGTAGGATCATAGAGAGACAGCCACACAAGAACACAAGAAATTTTACCCAGGGAAAACCCTCTGGGGAAAATGTAATATTCCAAATTGGCCGACAGCTAATTGGAATATTAATTTTGTTAAATTTTGTCTTTCTTATGTTCACCAGGAAATAATATGGGTGAGGGGACTCACAATTAAACTATATAGTTAGAATCACTTTCCTAAAGTCACTAGGGCAGATATTAGAGCAAAGGTGGGGCCCAAGAGGCCAGCTATTTGAAGAGGACAGCGTCCTAGTGGCAGCGCAGGAGAGGCAGCAGCATAGGCAATGCAGTAGCAGCGTGGGGACAGTTTGACAGAGGGGCAGCACAGCATAGGTGGGCCCAAGGGAACGTTGGAGGCTTACTTGGATAAAGAGGGGATGAGAGCAGTTCATTCAGGGATTCATTTCATCTACTGATTTTCTGTCTGATAGACCAGAAGCACGCTTGAGTTGTCTAGCCAAGTCTGCAAGTGTTGTTTAGCACAGAGATTTCCAAGTGGAAATCTCAACCTCATCCTCGGGGGACTTCGAGTGCCCTCTCAGGAGACGAGCCACATTCAGTTTTGGAGAGAGGCCTCACAGGTACGCATTCAGGCATACGCAGTCCTTCTAGGACAGCACAGAGGCCACGCAGTCAGCTAGAGGATTACATAGTCCAGCAGTGGAGCAGCTTTGGGAGAGAAGGAAGAAGGACAGATTTCAGCGAAGAGTTTTGTGAGGAGGTCGGCCACTTCCTAGCAGTGTTCTTGAGCAGAATCCAGCAGTTGTCTCCAGCAATTCAGCAAGAAACCCAGTGTGCCCATCAGAATAGTGTACCAAGCCCAAGGGGGTGAATTTCCGGGTTCAGCCTTTCGGGAAATACTTCGCGGGTTTTTCTGGTTTTGCTGAGGAGAGTCCAGTGTCCAAGTCCTAGAATTTTCTGAGTAGTAGAACAGCCTCAACACAGAGTCCCTTTCCAATCAGCAGCAACAATTCCAGCCAGGATAGCATAGAGGAGGAGCCACGCAGAGCAGCAGCGCAGCAAAGATTTCTAAGCAGGGATTGAGGGATTATTCCAGCCTGCCTTGTGCAGGCCAAGGTGCCATCTTCCTAAGCACCATTTTGTACCTTTCCCATTCAAAAAATTAATAAAATGGCTTAGAAGTTTTGGCTCATTCATGGTGTTTTTGATGTGTATTTCTGTTTGTTGTAGTTTTAATCTTTGTATGCTTTATATTATTGTTTGTTCCCAATTTGGAATATTACAGAAAAACCTAACAACCTTTTTCAATAGAGAATTCTTCAATTCAACAGAGATGCAGCTAAGTTAACAACTAGGTCAAACCTAGTCCATCCTCCTAGTCAAGTCATAGGTCTGTCTACTGATTAAGTCTACTTAGAATGTTTCCTTTTGCCTTCCACATAACTCGATCCTTCCTCAAAAATGAGGTATCTTCACAGAGGTTCGATCTACACAGAGAAGTTATCCTTCATCCGAGATTCGGTCCTTCCAAGAAATGCCATACACAAAAAGTTCAGTCTTGCATCTCGGAGAGAAGTTCGTCCTTCAAAACAATTCACTACTCAGATTTTGCTGCCTCAAAGTATGGCATTTCTCTGCCACAGAATAGGCCCTTCATGACCTCAAAGAAGACTTCTTTGCTACCCCTGAAGACGACCTATTCACTGCTTCAGATTGTCCTTCTTCGCTGCCTCGGACCATCCAAAATTACCTGAGAAGATGTGAGCTTGTCTTGGCTAGGAGGAATGAAATTGGTGCCTTTGTATAGTTTTTCTTGAGGCCGAATAGGTGTGTCCTTTGCTAGAGCCGACCTAACTGTTTGAGAAGGCCGACTTGACTAGGAGGAGGCCGACTTCACTATTTGGAGCCAAAAACTTTTAATTTCTAAAATTCAATTTTTTTCTTTGAAAGTCCAAATTTCTTTTCTGTATGGTTTTATTATTTGATGAAAACATGGGCGATAAAAGTACGCCCAAGACACATGCTTCCAACATTGTTTGTGATGTGTAGGATATAGGTTTGCGGTCCCAATGGATTTTTAGTGTTCTCATGACCTCCCCGTTCAAGTACATTGATCGTGCACTCCACAAAGAGCTCATGTCCCAATTGGAGCCAAATGTTACCCAACAAAAGTGGGTGACCCCATAAGAGAATCTTTCTCCTAGATCTCACTTCAGCGGACAGCCAATAGCCCCTGACAGTCACCAATGTAGTCGATGCATTGTTCCATTTGATCTTCTCTCCCTACATCAGTCATATGTCCCCTCGCCTATATGTCGAGAGCCTATGTTAGAAGGTGGGCAATCCAACCCAAAAGTTATGTTTTTCATTGTGCAATCAGGTGCTTATGTTTGTTTTTCCTTGGGAATCTTGGCCATGGATTATTCGGTCACTTGGAAGAAGGAAGGGCTTTGACCGTACTTTTGTTCCCTCACCCTAAATGGGGGCTTAATCGTCAATCCTAGTCCCGTGGGATCTCCCATATTGGCCCATGGCTTCAACAAGGGCACTACTTGGAAAACCCTGATTTTGGTAGCGCAATCCCATTTTCCCATTCCACATTTTTCACTCCCCTCCACACAATACAAGCCCTATTTCATCATATTCCTTCCCTGGGTCCACATGACCATTGGGTCGACAAGGCACTGGCACACCTCCTCCCCTTGTCCACAAGTCTAGGTCGAGCCTGGAAATGTTTCCTTAGAGGTTGATGCAACTAAAAGAACGTTAAAAGGATATCATGGCCACAAGCAAGAAACAATAGAAAATAATACTATAAAATGCAAAAGATGGTTGGGACATTTAATATAACACGTGGGCAAAAGCCAAACATGAGCTCAACCCCTTATTATCGTCGTCACCCTAGTTCCTAGGGCCCCCATGAGTGCCCCCACATCATTAAGGAACCCGTGCATGTCCCAACCCCTAGTGGGCGATGAACTGCCCCACCTTAAGGAGGTAATAATTGCTTACATCATACACAACATGCTCTCATTTCCTGAAGCACTAAGCACTAATATAAAGAAAAATCAAGAAAAGGCAAAAGGCAAATAAAGGAGGGTGGAAACAAAGGTCGTGGTAACTCATGCATCCACGATTGCTCCCTCCTACATCTATACACCCAATATGTGGACATCCATCATTATTGTTATCCTTGTGCCCATGCCATTTGGCCTTGAGACCCTGGTAACCCCATCCATCTCATCATCATTCATATGCCACCTATCAATTGAAGGATTTACCGGGGACATGTCTTTCCCCTTAAGGGTTGGGAACACCTAATAGGGTTGTTTATTAGCCACTCCTACCTAGGGAAATAACAATATTACAAGATTAAAGCACCAAATTTGGAAGGGAAGCCCAATATGAAATCTCAATGTGCCCTTGATTAACAAGCTTGGTTCACTTAGATGCACTAATGAATTATTGTACCTGATGGTAAGGATGTAGCACTGGACATTATATGTAATTCGCAGGTGGTTTCATCATAGGCTAGGAAAATTAATAGTGGCCCAAGTCCACTAGAGGATCATATTGACACCCCCGGCTGAAGTGTTGTGAGGCATAGGACTCTAATCATGTGTGCAACATCATTTCATGCGATGGGCACCTTCAGCAATCTACTCATTGCCCCACTATATTCACAAGATGATGCAATTGGACCAGTGTGCCCCAACCAACTTAGCAATGATCACATGGTTTGGCAATTGATCTAAGGCCTAAAAGGCCAAAAAGAGGTTTTCTCTCACCCCTTGAGACGTGGGAGCGCAAGCACCATTGTTAGAACCCTCAATATCGGAGCATTACAAGCTATTCCATCATCACAAGACCCATGAGACCAGATTTTGTGTTGGATGGTGTTGTCATTGATGTCAACCTTGGCGACTAACTTTGACTAAAACACTTGACATTGATGTCATACGATTAATGAACGCTCTTATATTTGTCTGAATTACATCAGGTTGTAAGCTCCACTGAAGGATGGTTGGAAACCCTAGTTCTAGTGTTTGGGTTCCCTAGACTAAGAATATACCCTGCACTTGTCAACAGTTTTTGAAGAAGCTAATAATTTATTTTGTCTCGGAGATCCTCTTCAATGCATTCTCCTCGTTAAGTTGATTCTAATGGTATATCGCATGCTCTAAGAGGCCTCCCGGTTTGAGAAATAATTGTGTTTTAAGTTGATGACTCGAGTTTCTAGGTTAAAACCCCAACACCTTGATAATGAAGCATGACATTAGGGATTAGCCTAAGGCACAATTTCTCCATGGTTAAAGCAAATTAAATGAAGAGGTTCAATATAATCAAAGGACAATTAAAATTAAAATTAATAATGATAATAAAATAATTATCATAGATTAAAAGGAAACATTACTAAACTATAATGTTATATATTAAGTATCAAAGAAATATTTATTAAACTATAAAAAATTTATTTTATTCAAATTAAAATTAAGGCTGACCTAAAATCCTAAGTCGGATTCCCTAATTCGACCTCTCTTAACATTTTATAAAGACTTGCCCTAATTAATGTAACTCAATGTGTGTACCTTAATCATGTAATATTCGTTCTAAACTTCAACAAAAATTTCAAGAGGTTAAGGTTTTCATTTTCTTTTGCTTTGGGAGGTTCGAAGAATATCTTTTCTTGTGCGGTGTAAAACAATAATCTAACGAAGGAAAGACACATCCTCTACTGTTATGTTCTTTGAGATCTTTGGCCCTAAGCATTACCTTGATGACATTAAACGCATTTCCTATATCTAACCAACTACGAGACATATGCCAATAGGCCTCCTTGCACGAAGTTTGAGATAGTTACAAGAAGGCCATAGAATAGACCTAAGACATCTAGGACTGAGCCTTTGTACCAGCAGCATATTGATTGATATCAATACAACAGCATCGGTTTGGGCAACTGCTCCATGAGCCTTTGAATGCATATTCATTCGTGAACAGTGTAGTACAGTGACATTGGCCATTGACACTGAAATCAAATTGATTACTTATAGCAGCAACAGTGGCAGTGTGAGAAAAGCAGTATTGTGCTGTAGTCAGTTGATGTAGAAGAAAACTCTAGGGTTTGATATGTAGTTTGTGCAGTGGCTTGATTTGGCATTGTGATTGAGCAAAGGCTGGTTTGGTGAACAGTGTTTGAAGTACAGTGTACAGTTAGAACAGCTTTGAGCAGTGAGGCTGCCAGGAATTGACTTTGATATCCATACCGAGCAAAGCAACAGAAACTTCATTACAATTTACTTATATTGATTCAGAGCATAGGGGGATACAGTCTGAAAATTGTGAAATGTGGTCTGCAGACTCTTTAGGGTGGTAGGGTGGTGCAAGGCAGGTGGTCGGAGTCACCTTCAGGTTGGAACCTGAGAACTCTGAAAGGTGGCAGGGTGGTGCTAGGGCAGGTTGGAACCTACACAAGACGTTGGAGCGTCTGTCTAGTTGCAGCTGGTACACAGGGTGTTTGGAGTATCCATCAAGTTGGAGCATAAGATCTAGGACATTGGAGTGTCCTCCCAGTTGCAGTTGGTAAACAAGGTGTTGGAGCATCCTACAAGTTGGATCCTGTAAATCAGGGGGTTGGAGCCTCCTTCAGTTGGAGCTGAAAACTTGATGTAATTATTTTTTAAGACAAATATTAAGAATCGTTCGATGGTTTTTGACCCGGTGGGGGTTTTCCACCTAAAAAGATGTGTCTACTGTCTCGATTATTGTGCATTACTGAATGGTGTTGTTTATTGTTTATGTTGATGAAATGTTAAAGATAATTAATGCTCTAAAAGATTAAAAATACTAGTTGATAAGAAATATTGATTCACCCCCCTCTCAGTATTTCCAACAATTGGTATCAAAGGAAGTTCCTTCAGTAGCAGCTTAACAACTCAAAGGCAGATCTCAGAGTACAGAAATGGGAAAATCAAAGAAGCAAGCAACTAAGTGTTCAAAGGAAGTTCCAGGTATTGAAATGATTTCAGATTGAAGCATTTTCAACTTACGTATAAAGTTACGGAAGCCACACAATGGGCCATATCAGAGTTATGGAAGCATTTTCAACTTTATACATATCAGATACCCAAACAAGAGACATATACTCTTTAACATTTTGCTAGGAACTTTCATCATAAACCCTAGACTACTTCATAATGTCTTTCATTCTTATCTAGGGTTTCAATGTTACTTCCAAGGTATAACATATAGCAAACCCTAGAACCAACATAGATATACAAGATATGTGATAATCTTTAAAATTCACATGATATACCTTTCACAAGGGATTCATACACATCCTAGATTTCACACAATAAAGTCAATCAAGATTAATCACAACTCAAACATGATCAACCTTCACTAGAGTTAGTTGCAGACACTAGATTTCAACCCAATTAACAAAATATAGCATGAAGAGCTTCTACTAGAGTTTAATATACATCCTAGAACATCATAAGTGACATCCATTAAGATTCGATGTAAACCCTAGATTCATCATCTATAAATTCTCAACATACATACTACAGAATTTAATCATTACTAGAATTCAATCATCCTAGATCTTTTCAAACTTTGACTAAGATTTGTTTCCAAACCCTAGATTTTTAGGAACATTAGAAAATAGGTCAACACATATATCTAGGAGATCACCATTATAAGCACATCATGTGTTAGTTAACATTTATACAATAGACACACATAGTCCTAGACTAGGCTAGGGATTCAACCAAGAGAACATATACCTAGGTTTACACTCCTAGGACTTTTCATAATAAGGATTTAGCCTATACACCTAACCAAAGCCCAAGGTTTTAGTGCATTGTCAAAGAACTTCCTTATTATATCAGACTTCAAGGTTCGAAATTTCGAACAGCATCATATTAACTCCAACAAGTTTGGAGCATCCACGATCTTATTAAAATCCCAAACTCGACATTATCAAAACATTAATCAGAATAGCAATTTTCACAAATAGCCCTAAATAGGTTTAGGGTTTCACATGTCAACAGCATACCCTTAGGTTAGGGTTTTCTAGAAAACCTCCTTAAGGTTATATATAAGCAATTTGAGGTGCATAAGGTGGGTAGATTCATCAAGTAATGAGTCATCCCAAATAAGAATCCTTTTAGGATTCAGTAGTGCTAGACATATCAAGAGTCAGTAACATATGAAATGGATATTCCAAAAAGAGTAATAAGACTATACAATTCAATACATACCTTTGATTCTTTCAGAAACCTTTTGACTTGTGTGGCCTTTTGTGAAAATTCTACTGCAGTGTATTGGTTTATTTTCTCCTACTTGATTTAATTTATACAAATTATTTTCAGAAATTAGATTCAAAAAATACTGAAAATACACACAACTACAGCCTACACATGCAGATCATTTACTGAATAATTCACTCATGCAACAAAGTGACACATGGATTTTTGGACATAAGTCCCCGGAAAAACCCAAAGTGGGAAAACCGGTTCAGTAGATATGAAGGTTTTATTATTAAGTAATTCTGAGTACAGCAAATCTGGGTTCCAACCTTGGAAAACCCGACAGAGAATAAAAGATATAAATTTGCAGCTAACCTGAAGCTCTAGTGCCAAATATCTTACTAATCCACACCCTCAAACGGGATTTACAGGACTCAGCACGGATCTGACTCTAGAAACCCTCAACGCTACTTCTGAAACTCGAGCGTTGCCCTGGAGGGACTGCATCAGCCTCTATGTGGCTCTAGGAGGGCCTGCATCACCCTAGGAGGGTCTACACTGACCCTGCGCTACCTCTACTTGGCCAGCGTCAGCACAGCGTGCCTCGCGCTGCCTTTGCGCTGTCCCTGCTGCTCTGCGTGGCTTTGAAGCCTCTATGCGTTGTCCTTGTGGCTGCTCCTCTTGCCTCTTGTTGTCTCTTGGCTCTTGGAATCAGATCATTCCCTCATCCAATACTACCCCTCACTGCAGGAAATCCCTTCGGAAATTCTTAGCAAACCCGCCCTAGAATTCCAGATCTATTCCTCAATTCTACAAAAATTGTGTGTCTTCAACTGACCATCAAGCCTTTCTCTTATACTTTTTCGTTGAACTCTTCAATGGCCGAGATTAAATCATCCATCAACGGCTGAGATTAAAAGACTGTTTGATTCATGTGACTTGAGACAATTTCAGCACATGTGTTAATTAATTCACTTTAATTATTTTATTTTCCTGAGTTTAAACTTAGGAAATCCATTAAAAATAATCAATTATTTGCATAATTTCAACACAACTTGAAATTTCTCAAATCCATCTCTGGGTCTTCTAGATCAGGTGTATTCTAGTCCCTCCACCAAATTTGGGAGCTAGAGCACAAATGATGCTACCCCAAATACACAAAATATCAACACTCCCTCTTAGCATCAGAAGTGTGCTCTAGCAATACATCACACCATGCATTACAAGATCTTAAGTACTTTGTTTGTGTTGTTGATGCTTGGCTTGCTGCCCTCCATCTATTGCACTGTTCCTTTCTGTACTGTTGCCCATGCCACTACCACTGACACTGCTACATTTGTATTGCAACTCCCTCTCAATTTGCTGCATCATGCTGCCCATAGCACTGCCACTGCTAATTGTTGCACTGCGACTCAGTTGCTGAGATGTAAGCAACTGAATAACTCTGCCCAACTGTTTGACAGACAAGTCAATTTTCCCTCCACCACTGAAGCTCCCTGGATGCTGAATCACGTTGTCCTCCTAGAGACACTGTCATGCTGCGACATTGCACTGCGTGAGCCCAGCTTCTCTGCACTGCTGAAGTCCCATCAGCCTCTCTGCATTGTTGCCTCCATGCTGTTGCAGCCTCTGCATCACGCTACTCATTTTTTAGCTCTTCAACTCCCACTTGCTCTTCAATGTGGTCATCTGCAACCATCTCTCGACTCATCCCGCTATTGTCTTAAGGCTCTCGTAGCTCATATGTGATCCAAGAGTAGGGCTGACTCTAGGATCCCGCCATCCGTCCATGGATACTCTATATATCCATGTCACCCCACCTCTTTTCTCGAGGTGCATGAGCACTCATGGCTGCATCATCATTAGAGCCATCTTCATTTGTTGTTGCAGCCTTGGAATCAAAAGCTCCTTTTCCATCTTCTTAGGACAACTGCTGGCGAGATGACCAAGATCACCACAATTAAAGCACCGGACCTTGGAGAGGTCCTTCTTCTTCTTCCCTTGCTTCTTTTCCCTTGATGCAAGGGTTGCATCCTCCTCCTCTTCTTTCTTTACTCCGGCTGACCCGCTTCCTCCACTGATAGACTGTTTCTTGGTGATCCTCCTGATCTCCTCTTGGCAGAGCATAGCCCACATATCTGCCCATGATGGTAACGCTACCCTTCCCAGAATGCTCTGGACAAACGTTTTCCATTCTTCAGAGACAGCATTCAGGGTTGTTCTTACTAGGAGCCCTTCGTCTAGAGTAGCACCCATGCCAATTAGCTGGTCACGGATAGCTTGAAGTCTTAAGAGAAATGGATCTATCTCTTCGCCCTTCATCATTTGGAACATCCGCATCTGATTCTTAAGAAGCATTCTTCTTTGCACAGAGCCTCCTTGGTACATCACCTCCAAAGCCTTCCACATAGCATTTGTTGTATTCTTACCAGCAATATGCGAAATCACGTGGTCCTTGACTCCGTCTATGATCAACCACTTTGTCCGTGCTTGATTTTCTTCATACTTCTTGAGTGGATCTACATCAGTTCGTACAACAAGTGTCTGCTCTGCATGATCTTTAAGACCATACTCATCCAGAACTGAGAATAATTTGGCCTTCCAAATGACATAGTTGGGCATGCCATCCAAACTGTCTTGATCCCTCAGTCCATATCGAGCCATCTTTGCTTAGATCTGAAGAAAACAGTACTTCTCCCTCTGAATCTAGGTTTATTGGTGACTAAAACACCCTCTAGTAACTGCTTCTTGCTCAAATTGACTTCCCTTTTGGAAATCTTCCACCAAATTTCAAACGGACAGTATTCTCTGATCCTCCTGATCGAATCTCAGATCTGTTTGGCTCAGATCTGTTGAATAACTGTCTTCCTCCCGCCTTTGTTGCCTTAGCTAGGCACAATTCTGCACCTGCAGAATCTCTACCCCACCAGCACTGCTAAAGATCTGAAGCACTGCTTCCAGAACTTGGTTCAATTCTTCTGCAGCAAGAGAAGTGACTGGACAGCGTCCTCCTAGCTGGCCCAGCACAGTCCCAGCGTGGCTCAGAAGTGGACTGCGTAACCCTAGACTGGGTGACGCAGTCCTTACGTTTCCCTGAGAAGGGTCTGCGTAAGCCCAGAGGCCTTCTGCAGCTTCAGCACTGTCTCCTGGATCTGATTTCCCTTGCTGCCAAGATTCCCTTTCCGGATCTGCTGCTTCTTCTACCACCCTGCAGAAAAATAACTCTTCAGCTGATTGCTAGAGATTCTTCTTGATCTACTATCGCTCTAATACCATGTGAAAATTCTACTGCAGTGTATTGGTTTATTTTCTCCTACTTGATTTAATTTATACAAGTTATTTTCAGAAATTAGATTCAGAAAATACCGAAAATAAACACAACTACAGCCTACACATGCAGATCATTTACTAAATAATTCACTCATGCAACAAAGTGACGCATGGATTTTTGGACATAAGTCCCTGGAAAAACCCAAAGCGGGAAAACCGGTTCAGCAAATATGAGGGTTTTATTATTAAGTAGTTCTGAGTACAAATCTGGGTTCCAACCTTGGAAAACCCGACAGAGAATAAAAGATATAAAATATGTAGCTAACCTGAAGCTCTAGTGCCAAATATCTGATTGATCCACACCCTCAAATGAGATTTACAGGACTCAGCTCGGATCTGACTCTAGAAACCCTCAGCACTGCTTCTGAAGCCCTAGCGTTGCCCTAGAGGGGCTGCGTCAGCCAAAGATGCGAACATCGGGATTAAATCGCGATTTTCTAAAAAAATTGTGATTTTTTCGCAAAAACGATTTAATGATCCGATCGGAAATAATCACTGGCCCTCAAAACAACGAGTTTTTAAGTTGCGATTTTGATTTTTTTTTTGTCTCATTTTTGTAGTGAGAGGTTTGCTAAGGAGAGCTAAGGAGGAGGATAAGTGATCTACAAGGGCAAGAGTGGACAAAAGTGAAGGATTTTAGCAAGCCAAGCCAACAAAATTCGAATTTGGACCAAGTTTCTTCGACAAAACGTTTTTTCCAGGTATGGGCATCAAATTTGACCCTTTTTTTTGTTTTTTTTCTTGTTCTTCCATGGGTTTCTATCACCCATGTATTTTTCATCATTTTTTATTGTATTTGGTTTTTTTTTTTTTTTTTTGAGAGGAGAGAGTTTATTTTGATAAAAAATGCAAAAAATTGGTTGATGAATTTATTTTTTATATTTCTTCTTGTGCTCCTAGTTTCTTTCCATTATTTTTGCTTACGTTTCAACATGTATTTTTTCCCATTATTTTTGCATTGAATTGAGGGATTTTTTTTGTGAAAAAATCAAAATGTTGTATGTAAAATTGTAATTTTTTTATTTTATTTTTTAACTTGCAATTTTTCTTGTGCCTTAGGTTCAAATTTCAAAGTTCAAAGTCAAAGTTCATCTTACAGTAAAACTCAAGAGTCAAGAGTTCAACAAATTTATAAACATGCCAAGGAAATTGGATCCTTTATGGGAATTTGGTGAACCTAATCAGAGGTTTGACCAATCAAACTTGAATTGCAAGTTATGTGGTCAACACATGACGGGGGGGTATACAGGTTGAAATACCACCTGGCACAAATTCCTGGACACGAAGTAGGCCCTTGCACAAATACCAATCCAAAAATAATCAAAAGAGCCATCAAATCATTGTAAGAAATAGAAACAACTAAACTCAACAAGGCAGCTTTGAGGAGTGAAATATCAGAGTTTAGAGGTGACCGTGAGAGTGGTAGTGGTTCTTTAGCATCAGCATCTTCTACACCCAACCCCGTAGCTGCCTCCTCATATTTTGTTCCTAGAACCACTCCCGGTGCACAGCCATTTATCTCCTCACTTATTAAAAAAAAGGAGAAGGAAAACGTTGACAGGTTGTTGGTCAAACTGTTTCTTTGGAGTGATATTCCTTTCAGTGTTGCTAGGAACAATCCATTTTATCAGGCTGCGATTGATGCTATCACTGTTGTTGGCCCAGGATACAAAACCCCTTCATATGATGACTTTTGAGAGCGCATTCTGCAAAATGAGAAAGTTGACTGCACCAAGAGATTGGAGGAGTTAAGGGCATCATGGGAAATCACAAGATGCACTGTGATGTCAGATGGTTGGACTGATCAAAAGGGTAGGACCCTTATTAACTTCTTGGTCAGTTGTCCCAAGGGGACAATGTTTATGAAATTTGTTGATGCATCTGCACATGTCAAAGATGCACGATTATTATGTGATTTATTGGATGTGTTCATTCTGGAGGTGGGTCCCCAAAATGTTGTCCAAATCATAACGGACAACGCTACAAACTATGTTGCTGCTGGCAAGAAGCTTATGGAGAGGCATCCGAGCATATTTTGGACACCTTGTGTTGCACATTGCATTGATTTGATGTTGGAGGACATACGAAAGATTGATTTTGTCAAAGATATTGTAGAATCATCAAAGAGCATTACAAAATTTATATATAATCATGCATCTATGCTTCATTTGATGAGAACATTCACCAACAAGGAGTTGGTGCACCCTGCTATTACACGGTTTGCCACTAGTTTCATATCTCTTCAATCCCTTTTGAATTCTATGTGGGATTTGAATAGAATGTTTCTTTCAGAGGAGTGGCGTGCTTTGACTATCAGCCGCAAACTAGAGGGAAAGGCCATCTGCAGGTTGATTTCATATCAGGAAAGATTTTGGGCGGGAGTGCAAGAGGTGTGCAGTGTTACCCAAATGTCCGCTCTGAAAGAGGGAAAAAGTGTAGAGGCAAGATCAGCAGATTGCATCTGTAGAGATTGACATGTTATCCTCTAGACTGGAGGAATATTTTTCCATGATCACCGACATACCTCCAGGGGTGAGGTATGTCCGCTCAGAAAGAGGGAAAAAGTGTAGAGGCAAGATCAGCAGATTGCATCTGCAGAGATCGACATGTTATCCTCTAGACTGGAGGAATATTTTTCCATGATCACCGACATACCTCCAGGGGTGAGGTGGGGTGATTTGGGTTTGTAGCTCCAGAGAGCTATAGGATGGGCAGGATCCTCAAGGATTCCACATCTCGGATCAATTCCTTGCTATGGGAGCCCATAGCAACAGTAGCAAGATGGACCAGTGACAGTTGGTGCAGTCACGTGCCAGAGTGACAAATGCAATGGCTAATATTGTTAGAAACTGAGCAGCGTAGAGTAGAGTTGGCAACAGTGCAGTTGGCACAGTGCAAAGTCAGCAACAGCGCAGAGGCTTCAATGATAGCGCAGAGACTAGCAGTAGTCAGGACTCAAGTGACAGATGCATCAAACTGAACACAGTTGGTTCAGTATGATGGACATCTCTCAGTTGCAGCAGCAACAGCTTAGAGACAGTTGCAGATGTTGCAGTGGCAGCAGCAACAGAGTTGCAGTGTGAATTTAGTAGTTGGCAATAGTATGCAAGGTCAGCAGCAGCATGGATGCAGCACAGAATCAGAGCTATGCAGTTGTTGGTGCGGTGTGAGGCCAAACATCAGCAACGCAGCAAGAGGTGATACAGAGTCAGTGTGATGCTTCAGTAGGTTGCAACACTAGAGCACATTTCTCGCTAAGAGGGAGTGTTGATTTTTGTAGCATCATATGTGCTCTAACCTTGATATTTTGCAGAGAGGCTACGACACATGCATTCTCCAAGACCTAGAAATCGTTTGGGAAAATTCCACCCGGAAGTGATTTAACTAAAATAATTAATTATTTTTAATGTACTCCTAAGTCTAATCAGGTGTGAATCTTCTAGATAAAGGCGTGGATCGAGTCCAAGTTAATCTTAGCCATCGATTAAGATCTAATCATGGTCGTTGATGTTGATTTTTGTAGCATCGGAAAGTGTTGCAAGTCTCAAATTTTGTAAGGGAGCTTGGACATCAGTATTACAAAGAACCCAAAAACTGTTTGTGGAAATTCCACTCAGTTCATGTTTTATTAAACTAATTAATTATTTTAATGGAGACCCTAAGTCTAAACTTAGGGAAATTAAATAATTAAAGGGTATTAATAGAACAAACTATGAATCTTCTAGAGAACAAAGATCAAGTCAAATTTTAATCTTAGCCATTGATTAGACTTCTAATCTGGGTCGTTGATTCATCAATGAGAATAAAAGAAGGCTTGAGGGTCATTTGGAAAGCAAGCCGGGCATACACTCAATAACCTGAAGGAAGTCGATTCTGAAGGAATAGAATTCGATTTCAAAGAGAGAATTGTAGGGCAGAAAACAAAGGTTATGACGTTTACTTCATTGGAAAAAAAGTATACGTCAAACACCTGAGTTGGAAGAAGAAGGCACAAATCAAAGTCAGGAGAAATAAACTCTACAAGTTACAGCTCGAATCCCCAATGGCATTGATAGGCAGCACTGATGAGAAGGATTTGAATGAACTATGGCACAGGAGAATTGGGCACTTACACCATGGGGCATTAAGGATTCTCAAGAAGACTATCACGGGAGTTCCAGAACTGAGCACCAAGCGAGACGATGTCTGCAAAGGGTGTGTATTAGGAAAGTATGCCAAGGCAGCGTACCATAGAAGCAACAATAAGGCTAAGAGTGTGTTGGGCTTAATACACTCGGACATCTGCGAACCAATGTCCACTAGAGCTCTTAGTGGTGCCGAATATTTCGTCACCTTTATTGATGACCATTCCAAGAAGACTTGGATCTACTTTCTGAAGACCAAGGACGAAGTCTTTGATCGATTCAAGGAGTTTAAAGCTCTGGTAGAGAATCTCACAGGAAAGCAGATAAAGGCACTGCGATCAGAATAATGGTGAACAATACATCGATAACAACTTCACAGAGTTCTACTCAAGGGAAGGCATCAGAAGGGCCTGGACCGCTCCATATAATCTGGAGCAGAATGGAACTATTGTCAAGGCTGCAAGGGCAATGTTGTATGACCAAGACATTCCCAAATTCTTGTGGATTGAAGCTTGTAATACATTTTTCTATGTACAGAACAGGATTCCTCAAAGTGCATTGGACAAAATCACTCTAGAAAGGGTCTTCACTGGCAGGAAGCCAGAGGTGAGCCACTTTAGGATCTTTGGCAATGCGGCGTACTGCCATGTGCCCGAAGAGAAGAGGAAGAAACTGGATAAGACTACGGACAAGGGATATTTGGTGGGATATAGCGAGAATGCAAAGGCTTACCGCATCTACATTCCTGAGAGCAGGAAGATTGTAGTACGGCAGGATGTGAAGTTCATGGAGAAAAGGGCCTTCAGGGAATCTCGAGAGATGCCTTCTGCTACGCAGTCTGAGGAGGATCCATTGGTACAACCACAACGATCTGCGGAGGGTAATGCAAGTGCCTCTCCAAGGCATGGGGATCCAAGGGATACATCTCCCGAGGAGTTGCAGGAAGGAGAGCAAGTAGATCCACCCACTACCAGTGGTAAGACGAGCAGAGAATTACGACAAATTTTGAGGGACGCAAAGGAGTTTGTCGGAGCCCCCAGGAATGAGAAGAGGCAGCACAAGCAACCTGAAAGGTACCAAGCCTTGGTAGCCCAGGTTGAGGAACCCTCTAGTTTTCAGGAGGAAGCTCAGCATCAAGTATGGGTAGATGCAATGGTGGACGAATACAGCTCCATCATGACAAATGATGTCTGGGAAGTGGTTCCTACGTCTCATGACAGATTAGTTGTGGGTTCGAGATGGATCTACAAGATCAAATATGCTGCAAATGGCAGCATCGAGAAATTTAAAGCCAAGTTTGTGGCTAAGGGGTACACTCAGAAGAAAGGGATAGACTATGAAGAGACCTTTGCCCTAGTAGCCCGATATACTTCTATTAGATCTGTGATATCCCTTACTGCGCAGATGGGAAGGGGAATTCACCAGATGGACATCATGATTACATTCTTGAATGGGGTGATAGAAGAATAAATATATATTGAACAACCAGAGGGCTTTGAGACACATGAGCAGAAAACTCATGTGTGCAGGCTCAAGAAGGCCTTGTACGGAATGAAGCAAGCCCCTAGAGCTTGGTATGGTCGAATTGACAGCTACTTACAGAAGATGGGATTTGTCAAGGGTGATGCAAATCCCAATCTCTACTATCTGAGAGTAGGGGATGAGCCTCTGATACTAGTGTTGTATGTAGATGATGTATTTCTGACAGGATCATCTAGGCTCATTAAGGACTGCAAGGAGAATTTAGCTGCAGAGTTTGACATGAAAGATCTAGGGCTGATGCATTATTTTGTGGGGTTGGAAGTTTGGCAGCAGAAAGGTGAGATCTTCCTTGGTCAAGGAAGGTATACTACAAAAATTTTGAAAAGGTTTCAGATGAAGGACTGTAGACCCATGGCTACACCAATGATTACCAACTAGAAGAAAATTGACACGTCCGAAGATGATGAGGTTGATCCTACCTTGTATAGGTAGCTCATAGGATCTCTAATGAATCTAGTCAACACAAGACCAAACATCTATTATGTTGTCAATACTCTCAGTCAGTTCATGATGGAACCGAGGAGAGCTCATTCCACAGCAGCCAAGCATGTTCTCATATATCTACAAGGAACAGTCGATATTTGACTGAAATACACCTGAGGCAATGAAATCAGGTTGAGTGGGTTCACTGACGCAGATTGGGTTGGGAGCCCAGTAGATCGGAAAAATACCAGTGGGTACTGTTTCAGTGTTGGATCAGGAATGACTTCCTAGTGCAGCAAGAAACAGAAATCCGTGGCTCTGAGCTCAATAGAGGCAAAATATATGGCAGCAAGCACAGCTTCGTGTGAGGCCATATGGCTTCAGAAATTACTTATGAACTTACTCAAGGAAAAGATGGAGACGACCAACATTCTATGTGATAATCAGAGTTGCATCAAGCTCTCTGACAATCCTGTGTTTCATGATCGGTCGAGGCACATTGACATCAGGTTTCACTTCGTTAGAGACTGTGTCCAACGGGGAGTTGTACAATTGGAGTACACTTCAACAGGAGAACAAGTGGCGAATATTCTCACGAAAGATCTAGGAAGACAAAGTCTGTCTACTTCAGAGAAAAGATGGGGATGATCAAGAATCCATTTCAGTAGCAGGAATGGATAGGCTCAAGATTCAAAGGGAGTTGTAGTACAGATGAGTCAGTGACAGTGACAATGTCATGGGCAGCAGTGCAGAGGGCAGCAGCGCAGCAGATGAGGGGCAGCAGTACAGAGGGCAGCAGCGCAGCAGATGATGCTTCAAGACAGAGCAGCGTGCAGCAAGCATATTGCTAGAACACTTTCCTTGCTAAGAGGGAGTGTTGATTTTTGTAGCATTGGAAAGCGTTCCAAGTCTCAAAATTTGAAAGGGGGCTTGGACATCAGTATTCCAAATAACCCAGAAACCGTTTGTGGAAATTCCACTCGGTTCATGTTTTATTAAAATAATTAATTATTTTAATGGAGACCCTAAAGTCTAAACTTAGGGAAATTAAATAATTAAAGGATATTAATAAAATAGAGTATGAATCTTCTAGAGAATGAAGATCAAGTCAAGTTTTAATCTTAGCCATTGATTAGACTTCTAATCTAGGTCATCAATTCATCAATGAGAAGATTATAAAAGAAGGCTTGAGGGTCATTTGGAAAGCAAGCCGAGCATACACTCAGTAACCCGAAGGATGTCGATTCTGAAGGAATAGAATTCGATTTCAGAGAGAGAGTTGCAGGGCAGAGGAAGCAGAGGGCATTAGCAGTGACAGGGGTCGAGGAAAAAAGGAAGGAGAAGGTCGGAGAAGGCAGCACAAAGCAGCAGGGCAGAGAGCTCAAGCACGGTGACGCAGTCTCACGTAGGCTCTGTGCAGAGAGACACGTAGAGGGACGCAGAGAGGAGCTGTGAGTCTCCCAGGTGTTAGAAATGCTCCAGAGGGTTCGTTAGGATTTATCTCAGGTGTTTTCCAAAGAACTCTGTCATTATTTTCCTTGTAAAGAATTTCATTGCTGAAGAGTAATATATAAACCCTCATCTGTTGCACCGGTTTTCCCGCATTGGGTTTTTCCAGGTACAATTGTCAAAAAATAATTGTATCTATGTGATTGATTCTTATGCTTGTATTTCTTACTGTTTCGTTCTCTACATATACTTGAGTAAATAGTGCAGTAGTATTTATTTTGAAATTCACCGGAAGAATTCTGTAAATAACTTATTGGAAATAATAAGTAGGAGAAAGAAATCTATCACTGCAGATGTATTTTCAGGATTGAAATTTTCATAGTTGATATGTCAACGAGAGATTATAAGAAAGAGCTCGATGGGCACTTGGAGAACATACTTGAGATTTGCAGAGATCGAATTCTCAGAGAGGCAGCACTGAGTTGCTAGAGAGAGATTGAGTGAGATCGCTGCAGTGAGGGGAAGAGATAGTAGACCCGAAGAAATTTTCCAGATCTTGGGAGTGCAAAGCAGAGAAGTTGAGAGCCACAGAGAGGCAACGTAGTGCCATGCAGAGCTTCAAAGGGAGTCCGTCATTTTGCTAGGAGACAGTCAGGATCTAGTGTCGAAAATCAGAGTGCGAGTCAGGAGGGCAAGAGGGTCGAGTTTCCAATCAGCAGGAGATAAGAAGGAGTGACACAGTCCCAAGAGCTCTAACGCAGTGATTGCGTAGGCAGATGCAGTTACTGTGTAGAGACAGTGCAGGGAAGCTCTTCTCCTGTCGAGATCAGTGTTGAATTGCCCGTGACAATGTGAGATTTTCTCACTATCTTTTTGTCAGTATTTCTCTGTATCGGATAGCCAATTTGGGCATCCAATGATTTGTACTCAGAATACTACTTCAAAATATTAATACCCTCAGTGGTTGCATAGTTTTTCCCAAGTTGGGTTTTTCCGAGGACGATTGTCCAAAAATAACAGTGTACTTGTGTGTGTGTGTTTCTATCTTTCCTACGTTTTATTTTCCGCAGTATTTTATGTTGTGTAGGCTGTAGTGAATTTAATTCGATATTTGTCTTAGGAAACTGCAAGTAAATTGTTCGTTTAATTAAACAATTAGAAGAATTAACATCAGTTGCTACAATAGGATTTGGGTAACCAAATCTTCACAGCAGGAGGATCAAACTTTGGGATCAGAAAGGAAAAACGAAGTGAAGGATCAGTTTGGGTGACTTGACTTGGAGGAGAAGACCAAGTTTGACCATAGGTCTAAGTATGTCTCTTATTGAACAGGAAGAATTTATCTATTGAAAAGCTTGCTAGGTTTTTCCTCATAGTGGGTTTTCCCAGGGTAAATCTTGTATCTCTTTTGTACACTATGATCTCTATTGTTCTACTCTTTAATATGGCTGAATTTCTGAAGTCTAATTTTCAAATGATAGAATTGGAATAAGATAAAAGAAGATCTACATCAAAAGTAATTATCAAAATTTCAGAAATATTGTGTTAACCCTAATTGCACTAGAAAATCAACATAGCGGAGAACACCTTCCTCGCTAAGAGGAAGTGTTAATTTTTTATGGATATGGCAGTGTCGGACAGGTGTTCTAGTCTCTAAGGTGTCAGAGAGGCTAAGGAACACGAGATCTCCAAAACCTAAAAAAGTTTCAAGATAAAACACTTAAAAACCTCTCAATTAAATAAATTGATCAATAGTTAAAAAATTCTTAAGTCTAACTTTGGAAAATTGATTAATAAATGGGTATTAATTGAAGAAATTGATTTTTCTCTAGAGACTTCTGAAAGTGACTTGACAGAGTCTAAGATAATTTGAGCCATCGATCATGATTAGATATTGATCGTTAAAGCTTCGGCGAGAGATTATAAGAGCAAGTCGAAGGGGCTTAGAGAAGACACAATTTACATCAAGTGAGCAAGGAAATTCAAATCACCTAGTTGCAAGTATTCATCAAGGGCACAGTTCAAGCAAGGGAAGAGACAGTAGCAAGGGTTGCAGCCGTGAAAAATTCCAGAGAAATTCTCATGAGGTTTTCTAGATTTCCAGAATCAGGAAAGGGAGGCAAAATTATCCAGCAGGGAGGTCATATTCTGCAGTGTGAGTTTCCCAATTTGCCAGTGCGAGTTACCGGAAGGAGGATCGATTCAGCAGGTAGTGCCCAAATCTATTACTTGGAGGTTGAGGGAATTGTTTCCGGAGGCAGAGGACGGTAGGACAACTCATCTGGAGGTGTTACAGAGGCACAACGAATTTTCTCCAGCAAGCAGTATGCATTTCCAGTCTAGTAGTGTGAATAAGCTGGGAAGTGCAAGTCAAAGAGGCCAGATCAAGTAGTTGTGAGGGAAAAGAAATTTCCCAGTATATTTCTAGTGGAGAAAACAATTGTCAGAGGATAGCCAGTTGGGCATCGAGTTGTAATTCTCTATATTTGTTGCATAATAATAAAACCCTCATTTGTTGCACTGGTTTTCCCTTCAGAGTTTTTCTAAGGACTATTGTCCAAAAATAACAGTGTTATATTTTGTGTGTATCTATTTCTCAGTTCCAGATTTTATATTTCTGCAACGTTTTTATTGTGAAGAATGCATCAGTGATTTAATCGTTATTTATCGTTAATAATTAAGAGAAGACAAATAAACCGCTAACAGTTATAAGCTAAGTCACCTGACACGGGGACACGAAAGACATGAGGTTTCGAGTGTCGGACATGGACACATTGACCCCTGGAACAAGACACGTTAGGACACGTTATATATTATTTTATTAATATATATATATATATATATATATATATATATATATTAAAAATTAGATATTTCTTACACAAATTCTCATTCATGATACAAATTCATTGATTCAAACATATATTTTCATCTAGATGTAAGTTTTGCAAATTAACATTGCGCATACAAATACAATTGTGACATGTTCATCAATGATCCAACAGGAGGAAGACAAGATACTACAATTTTCTCATTAAGTCATCAAAATCAAAATGTGTTACATAGGTAGTAGAAATTCCAATGGCAAATAGAAACAAATACAAAACAACTACAAGCTTCAAAGCAGTGGGTAGCTCATGAGTCATCAATCCTCATCATCAAAATCAACATCACTATCATCATCATGCTCACCACTGCTCTCCTTTGTTGCATCCTCCTCCTCTGTTGCCTGTCCCTTGCTCTCTTGTGACATTTCCACAAGGGATATTTGTTATCTTGAGACTGTTGTCTTCCCTCAATATTTGAAGTTGTTGTTGCAGCCCCACTTCCAATAGAGGGAACACTTGCAAACCCTAATGAAATTGGAGTAGGAGGGGCATCTCCAAAGGGGAAATTCTTCCCCTTCCTTTGCCCCTTCCCTACTGCCCTTGATTGAGCCATGAATGTTGTAAAAAAATAAAGAAAAAATGCACAAATTTGTAAAAAAAATGCACATGCAAACTGCTATAATAAAAATGGAAAAAAAATAGAGACAAACTGCACTTACCTGTTGCTTGAATCGCCTCCAAAATGCTCCTACGCCCTTTTCTCCTCTCTCCTACACACCCACAGCAAACCCACATCAAGAGAGAGTCAAATGTGAAGTTGAAATGGGCCAAAACGACCCTTTATGGGTCGTGTGGCACTCATAAAAGCTGGACAAGTGTCCCAAAATTAGGACACGATCAAGACACGATGGTGTCCTAATGGGACACGACCGAGACACGATGGTGTCCTCAGGGAACACGATCGAACACGACCGGAGGACATGTGTCCCACCGAATCGTGTCTGATTCGACTGATTCGGGACACGACGGGGTTGAGGAACGAATCTGGTTTCATAGGTTATAAGATTAAACTCCAATTGTTGCATTCAAGGATTTTTCACAAAGAATTTCAGATCTCTTTTGTGGCAAGATAATTCGGGTCTATGGCATAAATCTAAGGCATGAGAAGGCGAGTTTCCTGTGACATATTCCTCTCTCCGATGTCAGGATTTCTGAGGCTGGTACTATGGAAATAGGTCAACTTTGAGGCCTATAGTTCTGTGCAAAAGGAGGTTGAGACCTGAGGTTGGTGTTGTGGAAAGAGGCCAAGATCTGAGGCATAATTTTTTGTGCAAGCAGGTCGAGACCCTGAGGTAATCTTTGATGTTAGAGGATCAAATTTGAGGCCTAGATCTTTGTTTTAAAGGGTTGAATATGAGGCCTAGATATTTGTGTTAGAGGGGCTAATCTAAGGCCTAGATCTTTGTGGTAGACGGTCGAATTTCTTAGGCCAACCCTGTGACAAAAGGGCCAAATTTCTGAGACTAAACTCTATGGCTAAGGGTCGAGCCTCAGGCTTATATTCTTTGTGGTTAAAGTCAAGCCTGAGGACAATCTTTGTAGTGCATGTGGCCCTTTCTCCCCGTGCCAAGGTTTGATATGGTAGTGACCTTGATGTATGGCAGTGACAGTGACCTTGATATGGCAGTGACCTTGATGTGGCAATGACCTTGATGTATGGTAGTGACAGTGACCTAGATGTATGGCATGTTGATTTGGGGTAGCATCGGATGTGCTCTAAGTCTCAAAATTTGCAAGGAGGCTTAGACACATGTATTCCAGATAACCCGGAAATCATTTGGGGAAATTCCACCCGGAGAGTATTTTATTAAAATAATTAATTATTTTTAAAGGGAACCTAAGTCTAAACTTAGGAAAATAAAATAATTGAAGTGAATTAATAGAATATGGGTGTGAATGTTGTAGAAAAGGCGGATCAAGTCAAAAGTTTGTTGATATTTTGGGGTAGCGTCGGATGTGCTCTAGCTCCAAAATTTTGTGGAGGAACTGGAGTACATGAGATCTCCAAGACCCAGAAAACATTTGGAGATATTCCATCTGGTTTGATAGTTATTCAAATAATTAACCTTGTTAATTAAGGACCCTAAGTCTAACTTAGGAAAATTAAAAGATTAAAGTGAATTAAATAGCATGTGATGAGAATGTTCTAAGTGACGTGGATCAAGCAGCTTCTAATCTTAGTTGTCGATTAGAGATTAGATCATGGTCGTTGGTTTTCCAATGAGAAAAGTATAAGAGAAGGGCTTGGGGTCAGTTGGAGAATGCACACATTGACAGAGCACTGAAGCTAAGTCAAAATTCTAGGGCGGGGTTTGCTAAGAATTTTGAAGCAAGTTTGCAGTGCAGTGAGGGGCAAAGATTGGCAAGGGATGATCTGATCTGAGGCCAAGAATACAACAGCGACAGAGAGGCAATGTACCAGGCAGCGCAGAGGCCAGCCAAAGACACGCAGATCAGCCAGAGCCACGCAGAAGGCAATGCATAGGCAGTAGCAACACTTCAGGGGTGACGCAGATCCAACCACGGCAGCGCAGGGGCAGAGAGAGTGACGCAGGCCCATCCAAGGCAGCGCAGAGGTTGACACAGAGGGTTGAGGGGCAATGCTGGGGTTTCCAGTGGGCAAGAAAGGGCTCAAGTTCTGTAAATCTCGTTTGAGGATGTGAATCAGCCATATTTTTTGTCTCTGAGTAAAAGAGGTACTACTATCGTATAATTTCTCTGTGTGGTGAACCATTTTGGTGCCCGGATATCATTGTATTCAAATTCAGCATAATAATAAAACCCTCTAGAGCTCGCTGCACTAGTTTTCCTACATGGGCTTTTCCGAGGACATTTGTCCGAAAAATCTGTGTCACTTTGTCATGTGTGTGTGATTTTCAGTAAATGATCTGCAAATGTGTAGGTTGCAGTTGTGTTTACTTTGTTGATTTTACTGAATAATCAGAAAATTAACTTCTAATTTAATTCAAGTAGGAAAAGTAAATCAAGACACTGTAGTAGGATTTCTGTTTAGAAATTTTCACAAAGTTAACGTTAGCCATTGATTAGAGATCTAATTTGGGTGGTTGAAGTTTCAACGAGAAGACTATAAGAATGGCGTGAAGGGTCATTTGGAAAACACATTTGGTGGAGTAAATATCAAGAGATCGATTTCTTTAGTGAGCAGTGCCCAGGGAGAAACTTCGGTCGAGAGATATTTTGCAGAGAGGGGCAGTAAATCTGGTTGGAAGCATTCCTGAGCTGAAAAGTGCATAGCAAAAGAGACATAAGAGCCACAGAGGCAGCGCAGAGCCAGTGACACAGTGCTTGTGCAATGACTGCGTAGAGCTTGAGGAGAAGTCATAATTTTGCTAAGGAGATAGCATTGGGCCAGTGCCAGATCCCGGAGAGAATTTTCGGAGGCCAGAAGGCCTCAGTTTCCAAACAGCAAAGAGACCAGCGCAAAGACAGAGGGCAGTCGTAGTTATGATGCAGAGACTGCATAGAGTGACACAGAGGCAACACAAAGCAGTCCGTTTTGGGTGTTGATCAGTGTCGGGTTCCCACGGAAGAGTGAGGTTTGTCTCACAAGATCTTTCTTGTCAGTTTCTCTGCATGATTTGACAGAACAGTCAATCATAGACTTGTACTCAGAAATAATTACTGCATAATAATATAAACCCTCAGCTGCTGTATCGGTTTTCTCGCCTTGGGTTTTTCTGGGGACATTGGTCCAAAAATAATTGTGTCAGATGTGTGTGATCTATTTTTGTTCAGTTTTGTTTCCACACTTGTATTTTCTTTCACAGTTTATTTGTGAAGGTTGCAATGTGATGTATTCAGTGTTTGTCGTAGGAAACTGCAAATAAATTGTTAAGTTAAAATTAACAATTAGGTGAATATCTTCCAATCGCTGCAATAGGATTCCAGATTTTCGGAATTTTGACATGGCAGTGACAATGACCTTGATATGGTAGTGACCTTTATGTATGGCAGTGACAGTGACCTTGATATGGCAGTGACCTTCGGTGTATGGCAGTGACACTCTGATGTATGTTTGTGTCTCTATACGACAGTGATGTATGACAATGATTCTAATTTAGTGATGTGTGACAGTGATCCTTGTTAAGTGATGTATGACAGTAATCCTTGTTCAATAACATTTGTGCCTATGATAGTGGTGAATGATAGTACCCATGATGGATGACAATGACATTTTGTTATGACAGTCCATGATATACAAAAGTGACTCGTGCTCCTATGGTGATTACATGTATGCTATGTGAGACAGGGATATCTGCTACTTACAAGGGACATGGATGCAGCCTTATGGTTTCATTAGAGAGGTTTTGTGAGTGTCTCTGAATGCTCTTGTTTGCTGCCATGTCATGAGGATCTGGCATGATGCAAGATTGGCCCTAGGAGGTCTAATGTGATTGTTATTAAAAGACTTGTGTCTCAATATATTTGTACATTGTATCTCAGCTGAACATTTAATGAATATCTAATAAAAGAAGAAGAATTGATTATAGGTTTTCCCCCTTGTGGAGTTTTGCCCCGATCTCCAACCAAAAACCTAGTGTCTCTATTGTGTATGTTTTTCTTCTACTTTCCCTTGTTGTTCCGCTGCATTGTTTATGTTGATGTTCTCTCTATATAATTGCTTATGATAATATGGGGTGAATGTAATGTGATAAATTGTTGAAAAAGTTTAAAAATGCAATTATCTACAGCAAAGAACAATCTAGCCTTAAAATTAACAGATCCAATATAGCCTTTGTAAGGCTTGTACTCGGCCTCTTTATTGACTAGCACTATAAAGAAGCAATACCCTCCAACAATGACAAAATATTCCACATATACAAATCTCCAATATAGAATGCTTCATGAAAGAAGGAATTCCGATGACCTCCATAAAATCTTCCAAGAGAACTCGCTCCTCATTATATGTGCAAACAACTACCTCCAAGTTTCTCCCTCTTCAAACAATGGTAACAGCGGTTGAATAACTTCTTCAAACCAGACTTTTCTTTACAAAATCATCATTTGCAACCTCTTTCCATCATTGATGGCCTTCTGAGGCATTCCAGTCCTGTATTACCAAGAGTTTGAGGCCTCTCGTTCCTTTCTAGGTCTACAGCCTAGTCCGGTCAGCTTCCGAGGCTTTTCAGCCTTGTTCAAGCAGCCCTGAGGCCCTTCTGTGGTCAATCCTGAGCCCTCTCTGTCCCCTGCAACCAGACCTAAGGCCAACTGGCCGATCTGTAGTTAGACTGAGGCCTTCTTGACCTCCAGTCATTAGAATTTTGTCCTTCTTCGGTCTCAAACAGCAGACAAAAATTTGGGAAGCCTTCTTCTTGACAGTCTTAGGTTTCCTGCCCTGAACTAGGGCTACAGAACTTGGACTAGGGCTTTTAATCTCAAACAAAATTTGTGTGATTGGTCTCTTGAATAACTTGAAAACAAGCTTTCTCAAACTTGGCTTCTTCAAGGCTTCTCTTTCACCTAGGCTCTGAAACCATGTTGATTTTTCATGATCTTCTATTCTGATAATTACTTTCCAATGATTTAATAGCCAATTCATCTTATGTCATATATCATTAAGCAATTATACATAGAAAATTTCAACGAAAACGCGATAATGACAGTATAATCATAAAGAGACAGCCAAGGACAAGAGACACAAAATTTTACCTTAATGATTTAATAGCCAATTCATCTTATGTCATATATCATTAAGCAATTATACATAGAAAATTTCAACGAAAACGCGATAATGACAGTACAATCATAAAGAGACAGCCAAGGACGAGACACAAAATTTTACCTTGGGAAAACCCTAACTAAGGAAAACCCAGCAATCTTTTCTTAGGAGAAATTCTTCAATTCAACAAAAGTACAATCTGAGTTTCATAAGACAGCCTGGGAACTCCTAGGGCTAGACCAGCCCTTCTCCCATTAACAGCAATCCTCAAATCACCTTCCTGTGGTTGTTGCTGGCCTCTCCACAGGCCAGAGCCAGCTCAGTCTTCTCTTCTTAATGTCTGAAGCTTCTCGGCCCCCTTTAGACCTGAGGCCTGGTCTCAAAACAGACTGCTGCCTTCCTCTTTCTTATCTCGCCTGGCCAGAATTAAGTTAAGGTCCCTTCTGCTCACAAACTGAAGCCCTGGGCCTCCTTTAGGGCTTCGGCCCTCCCACAGACATAAAACTTCACCCCCCTCAGACTTAACCCAGAAATCTTCCTCTTTGCATATGTGAACAGGAACACTAGAAGCTGATGATCATCCAAATTGTCTCTCAATCATGGAGATCGAGTCCCAATATATACGGTTCTTTTGGTGCCCAATGGACACGTCCTTATGCTGGGCCGACTTTACTTTTGGAACCAAAAATAAATTCAAAATTTAAATTTTAAATTCCCTCCTTTTATTTCGTTCACAGGCCAACTTGTAGTGAAGAGTACCGACTGCAGCTACCAAAATTCAACAAGATCTGTATGGAATAGGTGACAGATGCAGATCCCGTACAGTTCCAGACCATTTCTGCACTAAATATGGATCAATATGGATCCAAAAGGGAAGTTGATTGGGTAACATATCTATGATGGCGATTGATGCTTATATATGAGTATCATGGTGCAAATTCAATGGATTTTCAAGTAAGATAGATAACTGTAGCTTCATGTTCCCCCAAAAAGAAAGTATGTCTCATTCGGGACAAGAGGTGAACACTAGGAACCCGCCTATTGTTGATAATATCAATTTATGAGGTGTACAACTTGTGCTTCCTTTACATTTTTACTTTGCGAAATTCTCTTGTGCTTGCCAGGGATGCTTAAATTAGAAGGATGCACATATGGAATCAAGGAATTAGTGCTCAGAACCATCTGGCTAAGCCAATGAGAGTTTTACCAAAGGAAAATGGAGTGTTTACTGACCTCTTGCCATTAGTGTAAGCCTTGTAAACCTGCAAATTTGCTTGACAATACTATAATGCTTAAGATCTTCTTCTTGACAATACATGTGTCAAGCTATGACATATTCACAATATCCTTCAAAACAGGTATTGCAAAAAAATTCTGCATTATGCTTTTTGGCATTTTTTAGCGTTAAATTTTTTTTTTCAAATGAAGAACAACAAACATTTATTTTGCATCTGACAACCTTGGCAATCTTGCTATAGAACATAGCATCAAAGTTCATTAAAGCTTTCACTACACCATTTTAAAAGTTCCTGTATAGTTGGTTTTCCAGCTTCCAAGTATCAAGTCAACATAAACATAAATCTAAATCCCATCGTACATGTTTTTGGATTCAATTGCCCTCCGCACTTGTGTTTTCAAGCCTGCATATGAGAAATTACAATCCTTGTGTTGCTGCATGGGTACCTAGATCACAGTCAGAATTAAGTGCATGCTTTAGGCATACAAACATTTTTAATAGATATTAAAAATGATCTCTAACATACGATCAAATATCAGTATGCATGCAACTATTTACATAGAGAATGGCAAGAAGAAAATAATTCCAATGCAATTAGATCACATAAGGTAATAAATCCCAAACATTCCTTAAACTCACCGAAAGCTTAATAGCATGTGGATCACCTTCCAGCGCAAGCTCTTCTAGAGCCGGACCACCACCTCTCCTCATATCAAGTCCAAGCCACCTTGCTGTCTTGTCATATGCCTCTCCAATCGCATCATCTATTGTTGTACCTAGTTGTACGTATCGACCAACACTTTGCGCTAGGATAAGAAGATTGTGACCACCTGACACATTTTCCATAAGATCATAATAGATACATACAATCATTGCTCTTGACTCACGTGAATCCAACCTTACACACTACGAGATATATTAATCACTTGTATGTTAATCCTTAAAACAATATTCAATGTAATCCTTAAAGAATATTCACAACTATCATCATTAGAAGTGAAAAGGTATCCCAATAACAATAAACATCAAGAATGGAATTAATGTGTCAATAGGGCTTCGTTAGATGGTAAAGCAGGGGTGTTTTATACCCGCCACCAAGATTTAAAATTCAAATACCACCTGAGACATGTTTCACCCCACATGGGTCATTGAAACGAATAAGGTTTGTATACGCAGCAGAGTAATCTTCAAAAGACTTGGAAGACGTAAACATCCATAGTAGGATAGTAATTGTATATTAAATATTATATAAAAATTGATGAGATATGAGATGATTACAATGAGGGTGAAGGCCTGCTTATATACATTAAGCAGGTACCTTTTCACCAACGGTTATGTCCTTAGGGACATACCTTTTCATTAACTAGTTACTAATTAATCATTATTTATTATTATTATTAGTTTACATTATATATATATATATATATATATATATATATATATATATATTCATAACATTGCCTTCCTCTTCAAAAAACTTTGTCCTCAAAGCTTACTAATGAAAGGGCTTGATCTCCTTTCCCGTTTCAAGTACCTTATTGTCTCAATACTTTCATCTTCGTTAATACAAGACGATATGATGCTCCGAGTGATAAACAAAATTGTCGGACTGAGAATGGATCTAACCATCCTAGATTAATATTCTGTGGAACCTTTCGGTGACTAGGAATTTGTAGTGAATTGTTATCATAGGATTGGCTTTTGCAAACTTCATCATTCCTTGGAACATAAATCTGTTGTTTCCGTTCCGAATGATTCAAATATATATATTGACTTAGTTGTGTGCTCTTGTGATTCGACTATTGATAAGGAGCTCTTGCAGTTTGATCTTGTCCTAATATGTTTGTGGAGATTTCCCGACTTACTTCTAGTACTATTGTTGTTGAATTGCTGACTGAATCATCACTTGGAATTTCCATTGTTTGAACTGTCACATTTGAATTAGTTTGAACTTCTATAGGTTTCTCTTCTTCTTGAGTTGTGATATTGACAGGATCGGTATTTGTTCCTTTATCTTCGACTTGGACTGTTGCAACTGGAGACTTCAATACTTCTTCTTGAAGTTGTTCTAACTTGTCATTTAGTGACTTCTTGTCGCTTTTAAGCTTCTTTAGTTGTGTAAAAAGGGCTTGGTTATGATTCCTTTAGCGTAAAAGCTCTTCATTTTTTGAATCGTTGACTGTGTCTTTGATATCCTTCTCTTTATCGTTTATACATTTGATTTGTTCTAATAATTTTTTATTAAGGTTTAAGCGTAAATTTTCCTCTTCCTTCTCTGATAGACTTTCATTGAGCTTCTGGTCAAAACTTTCTTTTTCTTGTTTTAGTCTCTATTTCTTAACCTTATATTTCTTGATTTGTTCAAGTAATTTTTTATTATGGTCCCTTAAGTGCAAAAACTCTTCATTACTTTCTGTTGATTTTTCATGAAAACAATCTTCGATATTTTTATATTTCTTCTCTACCACTTCGTTCTTTTATTGAAGTTTTGTGATTTCATCCTTGAATCGTTTTATTTGCATATGCTCATTGTCTTGATGTTCTTCTGAACTAAAAAATGTTCCACACCTTGGACATCTTAAATTGCATTTTTTTAAATATAAGTTTATCCAATTTCGTTTAAACAAAATGGACATTTAGTCAAAAATAATGATTGTTGAGTGGGACTCATCTTAACTACTTCCTTCATTATTTTCTAATTAGGCTCCATTTATCTTGACTTGATAACCTTCCTTGGTAATTTACTTATTTATTTTTATTTATAATAAATAAATAAATATTCTCAACAATTATTTTCTTAAACTCTCTTCTTCTTTTTTTATAATTTTTTTTTAAATTTCTTTTTCTTTTTTAACTTTATTTTCTTTATAAACTTTCTTTTTCTATATATATTTTTTTTTTAAATTCTTTTTAAAAAGTTACAACCCTAGTGAAAAGTGGCTATTTACCTCTTTGTGGTATAATATAAAATATATTTCCACTTATGTGTCTTTGACTTTGTTAATTTTCTCCACGTAAAAAGTAAAACTTACCATTCACATACAGAGATTTTGTATTCATTTTATTCTTCTTTTACCTTGAAAATACCATGGGTTGCTAAAACCACGAGCTTGTAAACCACTTAATGAATAATCAAGATAGTTTTATCTACTCTTCCTTCTCTTACCTATAGTTTTAAAGATATTTGAAAAGATTCCCTTTTGACTTTATCATTCACTTTTTATCACTAATGTAGAACCTTTTTATATATATGAATATTCTCCTTCAAATTTTACATCAGACTATTTTTTTTATTAGAATCATTGAAATGTCAATGGCCAAAGGCCTTATTTATTTTTATTTTTATTTTTTAACTCTTTTTTTTACAATCTTTTTTCATTTTTTTTTTTTTTTATTCTCTTCTTCTTCTTCTTCTTCTAACTCTTTTCTTTTATAATCTTTTTTCGAATTCTTTTTTTCAACTCTCTTCTTTTCTTTTCTTTTTTCCTTTTCTTTTAAGTGGCCAAGGGCCTGACTGAAAATGGAGAAACTCCAACTCATGTAGCGAAACGCTTTAGTTGCGATGACAAGTTGATGGACAAAGGCCAATATTTGCCAACGTGACTTTGATACCAATGTAACGAACAAGGTTCGT
This sequence comes from Pinus albicaulis, assembly GCA_034641835.2. Lineage (NCBI taxonomy): Eukaryota > Viridiplantae > Streptophyta > Pinopsida > Pinales > Pinaceae > Pinus > Pinus albicaulis. Next base: position 1,426,361,809 of record CM076572.1, read on the forward strand.
ATACTCAGCAAAGTAATCTTCAAAAGACTTGGAAGGCATAAACATTCATAGTAAAATAGTAATTGTATATTAAATATTATCTAAAAATTGATGAGATATGAGATGATTACAATGAGGGTGAAGGCCTGCTTATATACCCTAGGCAGGTACCTCTTCATCAACGGTTTTCTCCTTAGGAACATACCTTTTCTTTATCTAGTTAATAATTAATCATTATTTATTATTATTATTGTTTTACATTATTTATATATATATATATATATATATAACAGTCATCTCCAATGTGCCAGCAAATCGTTTTGTGAAGCTGCGGCCAAGTGCAAGTCTTGGTTGACTTCGGCAAAATAAATAGCCCCCACACATAGCATTTTAGTCGAAGGGATCTTTCTAGGGTGTTATAAGTCAGCTACATTGCAATGTAATATTCCCATAGTAGGGAGGGCAACGCTTGTCGTATGGAAATAATACTAAGCATTTTCTTAGGTAAAAAGAAAAATAACAATAATGACAATGTAATTGATGCAGTATGGGAAACATCTTCAATTTATTGACTCTAATATATGAAGTTTCCTTCACAAATTTGAGACAAACATAAAGATAATGGAGTATAACCCCAAAGGAAAAACGGCAATGGCTACATCTGAACTTCAAAATGGCCAAGAAGCCAAAGTAATCAATCTTGAAAACAGACAAGTAGAAAACATTCTTTGACTAGTTGGGGCACTATCGCCCTAGTGTTATAACAGGTGATTGCATTGTAGTGTGCTTCGTTGCAACAAGGTTACATTGTTAGTTCTTTTTCTAGTGGCTTTCCCATTAGAATTTAATTCTATACACCCAAAACACTAGCGTAAAAAAGAAAGAGAAAATAATGCAAATTAACCTATAATGCATGTTTGCTTAGTAAACTATTCGGATATGATGATCAAGTCATGAATATCCACATAGGGAGAATCTTGCATCACGAAATAGGGGATCTTTGTTGTCATCCTAGTTCTCGTCTAGGAGAAAGGTGTGGAATGGCATCCTACATAGTAAAGGTAGCCCACTTAGGCAATGGTTATGTCCTAGCTAGTGGAGAAGCAAAAACAGTGATTTTTATAGTAAGGTTATGACAGTAAAGCTCAAGGCATAAGAGATATGAGGGAGACATAAGTAGAAGAGACTATAGTGCTACCAGTGCAAAACATGTAGTGTGCTTCGTTGCAACAAGGTTACATTGTTAGTTCTTTTTCTAGTGGCTTTCCCATTAGAATTTAATTCTATACACCCAAAACACTAGCGTAAAAAAGAAAGAGAAAATAATGCAAATTAACCTATAATGCATGTTTGCTTAGTAAACTATTCGGATATGATGATCAAGTCATGAATATCCACATAGGGAGAATCTTGCATCACGAAATAGGGGATCTTTGTTGTCATCCTAGTTCTCGTTTAGGAGAAAGGTGTGGAATGGCATCCTACATAGTAAAGGTAGCCCACTTAGGCAATGGTTATGTCCTAGCTAGTGGAGAAGCAAAAACAGTGATTTTTATAGTAAGGTTATGACAGTAAAGCTCAAGGCATAAGAGATATGAGGGAGACATAAGTAGAAGAGACTATAGTGTTACCAGTGCAAAACAAGTCATCAACATGAGCCTCACAATGGTTTGTTAGCTGAGTTACTCTCGAGGAGAGGCTCGAAAAAGCCCCTACACTACGAGGATCATTAGCTATTGAAAGAAAAAGATCCAATAAGAACGTTAGAGGTGAATCTTCTATAATACGATTGGACTGTGATCCTAGCAAACCATGGGAAAGAACCTCCTCATAGATAACATCCTTCCTTTTCAATCACCTTGTTGTTGGAAGGGTCACACAAGCAATATGCATTAGAAGTTTCATTGTAGTTCAATAGAGTGCAGTGTTGGCTTTTAGGTTGCTACTTGTTGCGCTTTTCTTTAGAAATATGGGGACCCAAAGACTTTAAAATGCACAATAGAGGGTTTATCACCATACCATTTCTCAAAAGGAATCATATTCCAAACATCTCAAGTAGGTGTCCAAAAATTATATGCATTACACAAAAAGTTGTCTCCCAAAAACATAATCTCCATTTTGTTAGTTTTTGTAACATCAGGTGTGTTCTAGCCACGAAACTTAATGAAGAGGCTACAATACATGAGATCTCGAAAACCCATAAATTGTTTCTGGAAATTCCGCCTAGAAGTGTCTCAATTAGATTATTAACCAATTTTTAAATATTTCATATGTCTAAACTTAGGGAATATGGTTAATTAATCAGTATTAATTGAGAGAAGGTGAGAATCATCTAGAAACTCACATGGATCAACAAGGAATTAATTGGGCCATCGATTGTGTTTTAATCATGGTCGTTGGTGCTCCAACAGAAGATTATAAGAAGTCGATGGGTAGATGGAGAACACACCCGTGTAGATACTCAATTGCCCAGGCAGTTCGATTTTCTCAGTGGCAGTGATTCATCAGAGAAGATAGAGCCAGAGGGTGAGTAGCAAGTGGTAGTGGAGGGTAGCAGCATTCCAGGAAGAAGATTTCCAAGTCCAGGAAGAGGCAAACGAAGGAAGGTTGAAATCCCCACAGGGTCTGTGTAAGCACTGCGAAGAGGGTGATGCAAGAGGCTTAGCGCAGAGGCTAGGGAGGTAATTTTGACAGCAGAAATTAGCTGTGGGGTGAGAGGAAATTCTCACAATAATTTTGCCAGTATTTTCCTCAAATTAGATTCCCAGTTGAGCATCTAAATTATTGTACTCAAAATTGTTGTCCAAGAATAATAATAAACCCCTCATCTGCTACACAGGTTTTCCCGCATTGGGTTTTTCCAGGGACAATAGCCCAAAACAACTGTGTCAAAAATTCTTGTGTGTGTGCTAGAATTTCTCAGTTTTAGTATTTTATTTTCCACAGTATTGTTATGGTGAAAATTACAGTTGTGATTTTATTCGTTGTTTGGCGTAGCAAATAAACTAAGCTGCACGAAACGAGTAAACGGAAACGAGTTTCCAAAACGAGTACGGGTACGAAACATGACCTCCCCAAATTTTGGAAACGAGGAAACGTGATATATATATATATATATATATATTAGGACATTGAAAAAATATGTGCAATCATAAAGCATACATGATACATTTTAATTTATTACATTATGATTAAATTGTCCAATGTCAACGCATAAACTATAAGTCTCTAAATTTACATGACATTTACTCATGAATGATCACATAATGAAAATAGCAATATCCAAAATCAGCCACGAGAAATTTCTAATTTCTTGTCTCGTGATTGATTGGGAGTCTCCTCCTACTCCTCCTACATAGTCGAATGACCTTAGTGCTCTTGATTAAATACAAGTTCCATACCCTAGTACCCTAGGTTCTCTTGATTATTGGGAGTCTCCCTTGCATAGAGGGCTTGGTTCTCTTGATTAAATAAAAGTTCCATACCCTAGTACATGACAAAATGCAATGGAAACATTGCAATCTCCCAAATCCTGAAATCCTGAAAAAAATGATACGCCTACTAGATTTTGAGTGCGATCTAAAATTCTACTTTCTCCATACGAAATCCAATGAGGGTGAAACCACTCTCAAATGTAAGGTTCCATACAAAGCAATTTAGTTTGAGGAATGTTAATCTAAGCATATATTTCAGCAGTAACGCATTTTAATGAAAATCAGCAGAAAAATTTAATTGAGAAACTATTCTATACATAAAAGAAATACCTGGAACACAGCAGATGATTTAATGGTGGCACTCCTCAGGCACTCCTCCTGTGATGCTGTGGACAGATTGAACAGATCACCAAAACAATATAATCCTCCCAACCGATCTAGGAACAATCCTAGACCCAGAAGATCACTCTTCTGCCCTCGTGCCCAGAATCCCGAGAACGGTGAAACTCCCTTCCAGAACTCTTCATATCCTTCAATCCTTTTGTTGGCCAGAGTGCAGAATTTTCCTCCTTCAAAAAAAAACCGTCCCCTTCCTCCTTCACATCCTCCCCCTTATATCAATTTCTCCACCGCCCTCAACTCCCGTAGATATTATCACATTTATGAGGGTCTGCAAACATTTAAGGAGATATTATCTTCATTTAAGGAGACATTTAATTTAAAGATAAGGTTTTGGGGTAAAGTGCATTAAATATCCCCACTGAGTCCTAATCTAGTTACGTAGATGTGATGACTTTATGGAAAGCTTAACTTGTATTATGTTTGTTTTAAACTTAATTAATTTGATTTAATTAAATTATTTTATTTATAAATTAGGAATGGGTGTGATGACTTTATGTTAAGCTTAACTTGTGTTATGTTTGTTTTAAACTTAATTAATTTGACTTAATTAAATTATTTTATTTATAAATTGGGAATGGGTCGTTACATACTTCCTCCCTTCAGAAAAACTTCATCCCGAAGTTAGGGTTCCATATACTCATATCGATAATTATGTTTTTAGAGGTTAGGGCAGATGTGAGAATATTTGTATTTTAAGATTGAATTCCGTCTGAAGTTGTAGGTTCTCCTTTTCTTCTTCTCTTCTCAACCACCTCTACAGACTATTCTAAAATCCTCCCATCCTTCCTAATCTCTTCCACTCCCATCCTATCCGTCCTCTACAAGAATATGACACGGCATCAGTTTTACTAATCCATTCACAGACCTTAAGGATATCAACGTCGATTACATCGACCTGATATGCTTGTAGGCATCCGGCAGTCATCATCACACGTCTAGGGGAGCGTGACTCATACAGTGCTCCCATGACTCTAGGTATTGGAGGATAAACAGTGGGCAACACCTCCACCCCTCCTAGTAGAATCAGGGTCAACACCCTATCATGGAATCACATGGAGTCTCAACATTCTGGGGATTCTGTCATCACGTCTATTGTTTCGGTAACCTGTGTTCTGCGAAATAATCACTGGTACACAATCTGCAATGTAAACACTCGTACACATATTACAGCATATGCATCTATATTGTTCATAACCAATTGTTACCCATATAACAACCTCTACATATTCAAAATACTTTGATATTTATGATATCAATCCTAGAACTTATATATAAAAAAATAAAATTTGTTCACATAGGTATCAATATGTTCAATAAAATTTCTCATTTCAGATGTTGTCTTTCTTTAGTTCATTCATGTTCTATTTATGATGCATTGCTTTAACCCTTTTCAATCTGTATACCAATATGTTTCACTTTTCATATTCAAAATGTAGTTACTCTTCTATTTCCTTTCTTTTGATCATATTTGAAATGAAATGAAATTCATCAACAGATAGTTTCATCTATAATATTTAATCTATGATTTCATATTCTTGCAATGTTAATTTAAACGACATATTGCAGATCGGTGTCCATGCACCAGTAAATTCTAAACAAACAGCATATATCTTGTATAAGTAAAGTGAAGTAGCATTCTATCTTTATGGGTATCCATATACCAGTAAAGTAAAACTCATCTTTACATAGTATTTCAAAATTTTAAGTGTCCAAAATAGAGCAGTCATATACATAAAAGTTTTCAATTCTCAAAATTTAGCATAAGCTGGGGTAATTCTGGCTGAAAGTTTCAGCATCCTCCCAAGTCGCTGATCCAGGACTATACTTGTCCCACTGGACTTTCACTTGGTCTATCCGGCGGTTCCTGCGCTGTCAAACCCTACGTTCCAGAATACGTAATGGTTCGACCGTTAGGATTCCCTCGTCCGATACCTGCAGTTCCTTCCATTGAAGGTCATGAGATTTATCAGCAATATAGTGTCGTAAGGCAAATAATGAAATACATTATGAATTTTGTGCAGGTGGGGTGGTAGTGCAAGACGATAAGCGACGGGTCCAACTTTTTCCAGGACTTCAAACGGTCCAATAAACCAGGGGGATAATTTTGTCCCCCTCCCAAACCGAATGGTGCTCTTATTTGGTCTGATGCGGATGAAAACCTGATCTCCTACTACATAGCTTGTAATATTCTCATTTTTGGTATCACCCATGACAGGACTAGGAGGGACTTCCAGAGTTAGGAGAAGACAGGTCACATGTACAGATTGGTGCTATCAGTGGGCTCAGGAGCTTTTCGGAGGAGTTTTGAGGAGTTTTCATGGTTTTCGAAAGCATTCGCTTGATATACTCCATCATCCGAGCAGTTTGGCTTTCGTTCCAATGCATTCCGACAACTTTCAGAATTTTGAGTTATTTATGGTCTTAACTCAGTTGATTATGCTCAAGGTGGCATTCCGGGAGGAATACACGATGGAACACCTTAGTGTACTAGCTCATTGGAACTGGGACGAGGAGACCTACACGATGGGACAGTTAGACACAGATTTCAGTGACCAGAGGAGGCATGGTAGCCGATTTACCCTTTTCTGCATTAAAAAGAAATATTTTATAATATTTTAATAAAAGGGAAAAGTGCTCCATGAATAAAATAATAATAAAATAATGCTCTAGAAGGCTCCAAGGGATCTATAAAAGAAAGGGAGGAGGCCATTGGGAGACATCTTTGGAGTAGATCATTTTCTTGTGTATGAGAGGTTTGAGAACGTGGATTCTCTACTTCAGTCGTAGCCCCAGGACGGAAACCCTCGGGTGAGTTGTGAGTGTTAGAAGAAAACCCAACTCTCTTTGAGGAGACTTCATTCAGAAGTTTCACAGAGCTTCAGTGATATTGGAGTGAGGATCATTCAGATCTTCAACGAAAGCTTCAGTGGATTCAGTGGTAGCTGTTGCCGAAGGGAGAGGGCAGCAGTGAGTTTTGGAGGCCATCGCCGTGTAGCAGTGCAGCAGATTTTCTTGAGGCCAGTTGTATTTCATTTATCTCAGCTATCTTTTATTTCAGCTTGTAACCCCAGTGATAATATAATAAAGCTGAGTTATATTCCTGCATTATGGTGTTATGGATTTGCATGTACTTGTATGTTTAATTTTACATGGCAATCTTCTGTAAGTAAATGTTGATTTTGCGACATTTTGTGGAGTTTATTTATTTATCTGCATTTTTAGTAAAAATATCCCATCCGGGATACTACAGTGGTATTAGAGCCTTGGTCTTGGCTCAGCTTGCGGGTTTTTCAGTTGCAGCTATTATTGTTGGAGGGTTTTGCCAAAGGAGCCAAAAGATTGATATTTCAAATGGGCCATATATTTTATTTATGAAGCCAAGTATGATGTCGTTGAAAATTTCAGAAGGGTCTGTGATTAATATTTGGTCAATTTATTTAAAAGACCAAAGGCCAAGATTATTAAAAAAGTGACCAAATTAAATTTTTATAAGGTCAAATGTGTGTTATTGTGGACCGTGGTTAGCTTTCTGAGGTAAGCAAGTCGTGGTCATTTTCCAGAAAGCCCAGCGTTCGATTGGGAGAGCACCGTGGAAAGGCAAAATCAACTCATGTGAAGGGGCTGCGGGCCAGATCTGAAGACAAAGAATTATTTTTCAGGGGTCGATTTATGCACCCACAAGCCATTCAAATAGAAGTTCCATTCATTGAGGCTAAAATTCGATTTATGTTTGCAGAGCCAAAGTCTGAGATCCATTTCTCTTGGAGGACCGAGAGTATTTGTCATCTGCTAAGTCTGAGGGCACGGGATTAATCGAGTCTTCTTTCAAGGCCCTAGATCCGAACTTCTTAACAGCAAAAGATCGAATTATGAAGGAGATTGTTTACTAGTTCCCAGTGCCATATTGTTTGCAAAGATCTCATTGGTGTCAAGCGTGGTCAAAATTGTTCTTGCACCAAGGATCGAATTTCTTTGTCATTAATCTGAGTTGAGCGGACCAAATAATATTCAGAAACAAGGCCGAGTTTTATCTTACAGCTGGATTGCACTGTGGGTACACAAGAACATCGTTCTGCTGCTCGAAGAAATCGGTTTCCTCTTGTTCCAGTGCCATGAGTTCCAAATTTCAGTTCTGAGTGTATTTCCCTTGGCATTGAATGAGTCGGTACTATATCACTGTGAACTTGGCATTAATTGACGGCTCCAACACTTAATTTATTGAGGCCAAGACAGATTGATTGCATGTGTTAAGTTGTACATTACAGCAATGTTCTACAACCACCTTGGGGGACCGAATTTTGGCATTTATCCACAACGGAAAGCATAAGTTTCCAGATCTGGCAGAGGATGAATTTATGGAGCTGAACATTGTCATTTGCTCAGAAAGGCGGGGTTTTAATTGTTGTTGTGTGCATTGAAACCTGGGGATGCATAGTGTTGGAATTCTTGAAAGGTACTCGAACTTCATTCTCAAGAAATTGTATTGCTGAGGCATATATCAGGTGCTTCATCTCTATGTGCGCCATAATCCTTTTATCAAACTGCCATTTTTCTCTCCAATATTGTTCTTTAAGCAAGTGGCTTGAATTGTTTGTGAAATGTTTGATGAGATGGATGTCTGCATATTGTTTGCATAAATTCTTCAAAGAGAAGTTTGGTTGTTAGTTTTAACTTTTGACACACTAACTGTTTGGAGTGACTCCTCAGCGAAAGCTTTTTTTATAGCTGTATAAAATCAGTTGGGCACACTGCAGAGACCTTGAGCTCGTGAATTACACTTTCCCTATCAGTCCAAGGGCAGAAATTCTGATTTCTGTAGCAAATTTAAGAGGGGTTGATATATCAGTCATTTGTGGGCTGTATAATTTCTGCAAAGATGGTCGAGTTGCATACTAGAAGTGGTACCATTTATCCATTGAGTACACGCTGAAGAAAGGGGTTTGCTTCCCACCCAGCTGACCTGCTTATCTGTGAGGAGAAGGAAGTAATGGAGGAAAGCTGAGTTTCCACCTGTGGCTAACTTGTATCATTGCGTGTGGTTTGTTGAGGCAGACTGTGACTCTCATCCTCTTTGGGCAGAGTATAAATCAGGTTCTGCTATTCCTTGCGTTTGTATTTACTCTTAACAATACAAAGTTATAATTGTGGTTCTCTCAAAAAGCCAGTGTGTGATTTCTGAAATAATGTATTAATGAAGAATTTGGCTATTTGTCGCTGAACTAAGTTTATTAGTGGTGTATACTCTTGTTAATTATGTGGCTCTAATAGTGCCTCCTTAGCATTGTGTAATCACTTAGCCCAAAACTCAATGAATCACACCTATAGCAGCTTGTGCAACAAATTTTTGACAAAACCCCGTACTGAAGAAATACATTCAGAATTTAGATAAAACAGTGACCACATCACTGGTTGAACCATGGAGAAATTCCTAAATAGATTGATGAAAATAAAAATAGAAGTTGGTCCATTGAACCACCATGCATCAGAAGACCAGAGAACAAACCCAAACAGCAAACCCTTTTCAAGAGGGATTTATGCCACCCTTCAAAAGGGACAGCCAAAAGATTTGCAGAGCGAATTGGGGATTGGTCACAAAATTTTTGCACTTGGGAAAGATCTGAAACACATGAAGATGTCATGGAGAGTCTTGTCCAAACTAGAGGAGTTTAATGAACTCATGTCCACAATAGACCAAGCAAAAGGAAAGAAACTGATTTGGGCTCTAAAGCCTGCTATGCTTGCTCTTATACAGCCCAAATTCTTAGAGGAACCTTGTGAAGGGGTCACACTTCCAGTTGCAGCTTGCCTCAGTAACATCATGAAATTGACCGCACCTATAGAGCCATATAATGATGATGTTATGAGAAGGATTATGAGGTTGATTGTAGAGACTTTTCAGGATTTGGACAACAGTACAGGCTCTACCTTTGGGAAGAAGCTTGAGATTTTATGGGGTATGGCCACATTCAAGACTTATGTCATCATGTTTGACCTTGAGTGTGATGACTTGATTTTGCAGATGTTCCAATGCTTCTTCAGCATTAGGAGACATCATCCTGACACCGTCATAGCACACATGCAGTCCATCTTGTCATCATGTATGAGAGACCATGAGACCATTGGCCGAGAGTTGCAGACCCGGTTGTTGAGCATTTGGAGGAGAGAGCAGTTGGTCTCACCTGCTGCTTATGAGCTAGCCCAAGGGCTGGTTGAGCAGAACATTGAGTTTCTCAGGAGACAGTTGACCAGGGAGGAGCGGCTCCAGTTTGGTGGGTCAGGCAGCAGAAATGAGCTGAGGAGGAAGGGACTTTGCTTCATTTGCAAAGAACCTTGGGGGCTTGATCACTCATGTTTGAGAGATGCAGATGAGGTGGCAGAGGTTGAGCAGGTAGACGTTCCTTCCGTATGCCAGGATGAGGACTCTTCTTCAGATGAGTCCATGGGATCATATGAGGATGCTTCTGGGGAGCAAGAGCAGCCATGCAGAGAGGATGACAGTAGACCGGAGTTGTGTTCCAACGTGCAGGGTGAGCAGTCACGAGACTCTATGAGAGATACTCTGGGTGATGAGTCACTTGTGACGATTCAGCCAAAGCAGCATATGATGGAGCCTGAGTCAGCAAAGGAGGATACTATGGACATCAGGCATGACATATCCTTGAGCGAGGACCAAATGGGCGCCCACATTGAGTCCATGATGGATATGCGGCTAACCTTGGGGTCAGCCACTGAGGAGGAGCAGTCAGATGCACAGACATCGAGTACAGTAACGGCAGTTACAAAGCCATATCTTTTAGAGATGTTGGAGGTCGATGGGATAATTCTGCAGGGAGCTAGGGGACAGCAGGAGTTTTACATTTCCGATGAAAGGGATGAGTTGTTGGAGATGGTGGAGCATCCATCTTTGGGCTGACACATTGATGAGGTGCCGATAGATGTACATACAGTCGGCCAAGCAGCAGTACTTTCAGTGAGTAGTACTCTCCAGGAGTATATCGATGGGACTTGCAGCATGTCTTGCCGACTTTGGCCCACTATAGAGAGAGGGGCTTCCTTCTACAGGCAGCTTCCATTAGCAGACAGGGCAGAGCAGTGGGATTTGATTACAGGCTGGCGGCAACACTTGGGGCATGTTCCATATGCAGTTGTTGCTACATTGGATTCTTCTTCCAGGATGGACTGGCAGGAGATCATGAGTTGGTACCCTCTTGGTGGTACGGTATTCTTCGTAGGGAGCACAGCAGAGCAGGGGCCCTTAGACATAGCAGATGTTACGGATTCCAGTTGGCAGGAGGGCACCGGTTATCGTTACTTCAGGACTCCTTCCTGATTTTAGGAGAGCAGGATCAGCATGGGATTGAGTCAGGACTTGGATTGGAGAGAGGTGATGAGTTGGTATGCAATTGGTGGGGCAGCATATGCAGTTACAGGTGCAGCACAGCAGGAGCCCGGGAGCATTGATGCTTGTTGGTGGTCTTCACCCCTGAGAGCATCAACTATAGCCAGAGACAGTGCACAGAGTGAGCCGTGGGACTTGGGCGATGATTGGCCATGGTGGCATTGAGATCCGGGAGGATTGTTTGTTGACTGGGACAGAGAGAGATCAGTGTGGGATCCCGGCATTGAGGGATCTGTTCCGAGAGGTTTGACACAGGTGCATAGCAGCACCCAGAGGTTGGTATGGGATCCAGGCATTGGGTCTGAGATGCGGCGGGCCAACAGAGTGGCCCACATATTTCGATTGCTTGAGGGCAAGCAATCTTGGGGGGGGAGGTCTGTAATATTCCCATTTTTGGTATCACCCATGACAAGACTAGGAGGGACTTCCAGAGTTAGGAGAAGACAGGTCACATGTACAGATTGGTGCTATCAGTGGGCTCAGGAGCTTTACGGAGGAGTTTTGAGGAGATTTCATGGTGTTCGGAGGCATTCGCTTGATATACTCCATCATCCGAGCAGTTTGGCTTTCGTTCCGATGCATTCCGATAACTTTCGGAATTTTGAGTTATTTATGGGCTTAACTCAGTTGATTATGCTCAAGGTGGCATTCCGAGAGGAATACACGATGGAACACCTTAGTGTAATAGCTCATTGGAACTGGGACAAGGAGACCTACACGATGGGACAATTAGACACAGATTTCAGTGACCAGAGGAGGCGTGGTAGCCGATTTACCCTTTTTGCATTAAAAAGGAATATTTTATAATATTTTAATAAAAGGGAAAAGTGCTCCATGAATAAAATAATAATAAAATAATGCTCTAGAAGGCTGCAAGGGATCTATAAAAGAAAGGGAGGAGGCCATTGGGAGACATCTGTGGAGTAGATCATTTTCTTGTGTATGAGAGGTTTGAGAAGGTGGATTCTCTACTTCAGCCGTAGCCCCAGGACGGAAACCCTCGGGTGAGTTGTGAGTGTTGGACGAAAACCCAACTCTCTTTGAGGAGACTTCATTCAGAAGTTTCACAGAGCTTCAGTGATATTGGAGTGAGGATCATTCAGATCTTCAACGGGAGCTTCAGTGGATTCAGTGGTAGCTGTTGCCTAAGGGAGAGGGCGGCAGTCAGTTTTGGAGGCCATTGTCGTGTAGCAGTGCAACAGATTTTCTTGAGGCCAGTGGTATTTCATTTATCTCAACTATCTTTTATTTCAGCTTGTAACCCCAGTGATAATATAATAAAGCTGAGTTATATTCCTACATTATGGTGTTATGGATTTGCATGTACTTGTATGTTTAATTTTACATGGCAATCTTCTGTAAATAAATGTTGATTTTGCGGCATTTTGTGGAGTTTATTTATTTATCTGCATTTTTAGTAAAAATATCCCATCCGGGATACTACATAGCTTCTATCTGTCCTGTGAGTGTCCGCATAACTTTTCTGTCTATTCTGAGCCTCTTTTAACCGTTGTCTAATTAGTTTTACCTGATCCTCCATCTCTTGGATCAAGTCTGGTCCGACAATTATTCGATCTTCTAACTTGTCCCAACTCAACGGCATTCTGCAAGGTCTTCCGTATAATGCTTCAAATGGCGGCATCCCGATTGAGCTGTGATAGCTATTGTTGTAAGCAAATTCTACCAAGGGTAAGTACTTTTCCCAGCGTGACTGTTGGTCCATAACATACATCCTTAGCATATCCTCGAGTACTTGATTTACCCTTTCAGTCTGTCCATCGGTCTCAGGGTGATAGGCAGTACTCAAATTTAATTAAGTTCCCAAGGCCGACTGCATACAATTCCAGAACCTTGATATGAACCGAGGATCTCTGTCGGATATGATTTTCTTAGGTACTCCATGAAATCTGATAATTTCATTTATGAATACCCGTGCTACGTCAGCTACTTCATAAGTATCTCTTACTAGGATGAAATGGGCGCTTTTTGTTAATCTATCCACCACAACCAAAATGGCATTATGCTTTTGTTGCGTAAGAAGCAGCCCAACGATAAAATCCATAGAAATTATCTCCCATTTGGTCATAGGGATGTTGTGAGGTTGTAAGAGACCTGCTGAGTGACGATGATTAGCTTTTACCTGTTGACATTCAAGACACCTAGCGAAAAATTTGACAATGTCGTTTTTCATGCCTGACCAGAAGAAGAGTCTCTTAGTGTCAGCATACATCTTCTTTACCCCAGGATGTGCACAATACACTGCCCGATGTGCTTCCTTCAAGATGGTGTTTCGAAGATTCCCACTATCTGGTATATACATCCTTCCGTGAAATCGTAGAATTTCGACCTCTTCCAAATCATAACCCTCAAACTTAGATTCCTTCGAATGGTTGCTTTCGAGCCCCGACCTTACTTTTAAGTACCAACTATCTCTTACAAGATGTTCAAGCACTTGATTTCTCAAGTTCACCCTGATAGGTATGAGGGAGAATATTTGAGGTCTTCTACTTAAAGCATCTGCCACAACATTCTCCTTCCCTTTGATATATGAAATCGAAAAATCATATTCGCTTAGGAGTTCACTCCATCGTCTTTGTCTTGCATTCAAATCTCTCTGGGTGAATAAATACTGCAAACTTTGGTGATCACTTTTAAGCACAAAGTTTCTCCCCACCAAGTAATGCCTCCACATCTTTAAAGCTAAGACCACCACGGCTAACTCCAAATCATGCGTAGCATAAAGTTCTTCATGTGTTTTCAATTTTCTCGAAGCGTGTAATACCTTTGATGATAGATTTCTTTATTCTTTTCTTAGTTTCAGTCTTAGTTTCAGAGAATTTCAAAGCTTAGCTAAATTAATTAACAGAGAAGCACTGTTGTTCTAAGGATTATTCCAAGTTTATGTAATTTAATTAAGACAGCAGTTACAAACTATCATTTTCCCTTTTATATACAGTTTAAGAGATCATTTTCATGCATATATCTAAGCATATATAAACAGGAATCAATAGAAATACGATTTCATGCAGTTCCGGAATGAAATTTCAATTTTAGCTACATGGGAAATACCTGGAGTGCAGTAGACGAATTAATGGGGCGTTCCTCAGGTACTCCTCCGCTGGACAGAATGAACAGATTACCAAAACAACAATCCTCCCAGCCGATCTAGGAACAATCCTAGACCCAGAAGAGTGATCTTCTGCCCCCGTGCCCAGAATCCCAGAACAGTGAAACTCTCTTTTCAGAACTCTGCGTATCCTTCAATCCATTTGTACCCGAATGTAGAATTTTTCTTCTCTCCAACCCCCCCCTTTACTCCTGCACATCCTCCCCCTTATAACCATCTCCCACCACCTTTCACTCCCGAAGATCTTTTCCATATTTATGAGGGTCTGCCATCATTTAAGGCGACCTTATCTTCATTTAAGAGTCTATTTAATGTTTGAGATATGTTTTGGGATTTAAGTGAATTAAATATCTTCGTTGAATCTTAATCCACTTACGTAGAGGAGAGGACTTTATGGAGGCTCACTTGTATTAAGTTGGTTTAATACTGAATTAATTTGGTTTAATTAACTGTTTTTATTTATAAGTTAGAAATGGATGTGATGACTTTATGTTTGTTTATAACTTAATTAATTTTCCTTAATTAATTTATATTATTAATTTATTGGGTCAGCCACATACCATTTTAACGATTATATTATTTATCAATCTGGTATGGGTCATTACAAAGCGTATGCGATTACGCCTCCTTCCTGCATTAATACTGCGCCTAACCCTTGCTTAGATGCGTCGGTACACACAGTAAAATCTTTATCCATATTTGGTACTCGCAAAATCGGTGCACTAGTCAATAATCGTTTAAGTTCAGAAAAAGCTTTATCACATTCCTCAGTCCATTCATACTTAACACCCTTGCGCTAAAGGTTTGTGATTGGTTTTGCAATTTTGGAGAATCCCTCCACAAACCTTCGGTAGTAACTTGCTAAACCCATAAAACTACGCACTTCATGAGCATTCTTAGGTATCGGCCACTCCCTGATTGTATTTACCTTTTCAGGATCTACAGAGATTCCTTCGCCTGATATGATATGACCTAAGTAATGGATTTCCTTCTGAAAGAAAACGCATTTGGATAATTTTCCATATAACTTGTGCTCTCTGAGACAAGATAACACTATCCGAAGATGCTCTTCATGCTCCTTCTCATTCTTAGAGTAAATGAGAATATCGTCCAGGAAAACTTGTACAAATTTGTCGAGATATTTGCGGAGAACACTATTCATAAGGTTCATGAAGACTGCAGGTGCATTGGTCAACCCAAATGGCACCACAATGAATTCATAATGCCCGAAACGAGTTCGGAATGCAGTCTTAGAAACATCACTTTCGCTAATCCTGAGTTGATGATAACCCGATCATAGATCGATCTTTGAAAATACCGTAGCTCCTTTCATTTGATCGAAAAGGTCGTCAATGCGAGGCATTGGATACTTATTCTTTACCGTGGCTTGGTTCAAATCTCGATAGTCCACACACAGTCGCAATGAACCATCTTTCTTCTTGACAAAGATTACAGGAGCACCCCACGGTGAAACACTAGGTCGAATGTGCCCTACATCTAACAGTTCTTTAAGCTGTATTTGCATTTCTTGAAGTTCTAGGGCAGTCATTCGGTAAGGAGTTTTAGATATAGGTTCCGTACCAGGTTTTAATTCAATGGTGAGGTCTAGCTCTCTCCAAGGAGGCAGTCCAGGTAATTCCTTTGGAAAAACATCCGAAAATTCTGATAGAATCGGATACTGATCTAAGGAAGGCCCTTTTTCTTTGCTTACCTCTTGAACAGCATATACTTGACAACCCTTCCTTAAGCACCGCTTTATTTGCATAGCTAAGATGAAACGCAAGGATACTTTTCTCTTAATACCTTGAATTTGGATTGTCTCACCCATATCATTTACGCAAAGTATTGTTTTCCCGGAACAATCTACCCATGCTCGGTGAGACTCTAACCAATCCATTCCTATCACTAGGTCGTAAGTTCCTAGGGTCGTGACATATACTTTTAGTTTGGTCAAACAGACTCCTAGATCAACCTTGCAATCCTCCACACTTAATTCTACCAATTAAAGGTCTCTTGAAGCCATTTCTACCTGTCTAAAATCGTCTTGTTTGCAGGCTACCAATCCACACTTATTCAATGCATAAGAAGAAATAAAACTATCAGTAGCTCCAGTGTCAAATAAGATTTTGAGTTTTATTCCGTTGATAGTACCTGAAGATTCCACTACCGTGGATTGATGTGCTGCTTCGATGTTGCTAACGACAGCATGGATTTTATGATTGCTTTGGGCATCTGATGATGGTTCTTTTCCTGTTTGCCGAGAGTTCTCCAGACAATCCCGTCGAAGATGAGGTCCTCCACATCCCCAACAGTCCACACGGGTTGGCCCTTTTGCGTTTGACTGAGAAATCCCTGACCCAGAACTCTGTCCCCTGGTGCTGCTTCCTCTCTCATTCCTTCCCCGATTACCAGTCCCTCGAGACCTCCAAGTACTGATGTTTGAGGACCCAGAAGATATTGCATTTATGGTCCTGGGAGCTCCTGCCCCCGCTCCTCTTGGGGTAAATCTGTTACCATAAGGAGGTGGTCTCAAGTTATTTCCTCAGAAGAAATTTCGGGGAGTCTTTCCTGTAAATGCCTGCGGTATTGATTCAGTTGGCCTGAAATCCCTTTTAATCCCCAGATGTTCTTCTGCATAACGAGCACATTCAACTGCCTTTGCCACCGTCGGTGGCTTCCACATTCTTACCAGGGCTCTGATCCGAGGATTTAACCCAAATACGAAACGCTCGGCCTGGCGTTCATCCGTGTCTAGACAAGGAACATATTTTACAAGTTCCATGAACTTTATCTCGTATTCTTCCACGGTTTTACCACCTTGGGTTAGAGTATGGAAGGCTCTGGCTTGCTGCTCTTGAAAGAAAGGCGGTAAGTATTTCGCACGGAATCGATCCACAAACAGCTCCCAAGGAACGGTATCTGAAGTGAGATGCAGTGGTTTTTCCATATTCCCCCACCAAATCAGAGCATTCCCCCTGAGTTGGAATACAGCGATCTTTGTTTTAGAAGTTGAAGAATATTCTCTTAATGCGAAGCATCTGATCATCCCTTCCAACCATGCTTCGGCATATTCTCCAACTTGTCCTCCAAAGAATTCCGGGAGTTTAATCTTTTGCAGTTCCCGTGAAATATCTTCCCTGTGAGGTTTGTCATCAAAATCCTTCGGCTTTTCTGAATGTCTTTCCTCTGAATGATGTCGTTCCTCCTTGTTCCTGGTCGACTACGACCCTTTCAAGGTTTCCATAATGGCTTCTAAAGAGCTCATCACAGTGGTGAGATCGGGCGGAGCAACCAGTGCTGACAGCGATCTTGATGGTGGTGATGGCAATGGTGAAGGTGGAGGTGGCGGCGCTGCATTTCGCTGGCGCTGCCGCCTTTGGTATGTGTTAAACATGGTAATTTTTCCTGAAAGACATAATAATAAATTCATGAGGAGTGGATAAATTTTCAAACTGACAAAATATAATTTTCGTAGGATTTGAGCTGGCATACGAGTATAGTTCTTTTGCTATTTTACCTGCAGGCAGGTCTCACTGGTACCGAGGTCAAGGAGGGTGGCAACGCGACCTCCTTGTCCTATGCAAGGTGTTTTATGCATACTAACTCTAGAATGGACAATGCAGGGTTTCTGATAGAAAATGATGTATTTCTTATTATTTTCTAGGTGAATCTGAGCTTAAATATAGTTACAGGGAAAGTTTTAATTTCGAAGACACTTATAAATATAAGTGCACATTTAACCCTAAATCATAGTAATTTAGATTATCAAACCCTAGTAATCCTATGCCAATAATACTATCTTATACCTTTTTACATATATATATTTTCCCCACTCCAAGATATATATAAAAAAAAAATATAAGACAATCAAATTAATCTTAATTCTTCTTCCCCGCCCCCCTTTTTTTTTTTTTGTAATAATATAGAAAAATAAAAATAAAAACATTTAAAACTAAAAGCCAAAATTTTATATATATATATATATATATATATATATAAATGTCGAAATGCATGAGTTGGTCAAACCCCGATATCCACCCATAATTCTATATTTACAAAACATGAGTAGTTCGTGCTTTAATTATTTGTGTTGAAAACCTTTGATCGAGCCTTGCTAACGCATATAAGTATTTAAGCTTCAATACATTTTATAACATTTTAAAAAAAAAATTGTGATGTGGCTCAGCGTTTATTCATTGGTGGGGCCGAGGTTCAGTTTTCAAAACCGACCCTGTCCGTTAAATATCTCTTCCCCGCGGCATATAATTATAAATATAACATATATATTGAGGATGCACTTGGTGCATTTGTTAAATAGTATGAGTGGGGTAGAGGAGGTCGGAAGTTCGACTCTAATCGACCCCGAATGGTGGCGCATATCTTGTTATATCCCGCGGAGTATATGATATGTTGATATAATATATATTATTAATCACGTGTGTAAACCCAAATACCCCAAATGAAGTCCGTCTTGCTGAAAATTCAAATTGGATAAAGAAATTATTATTTTAATGTGGCCTAAATCCCCTTGGGAAAGCAATCGTTAATTTATGTGAAAATATATTTAATGTTAATATACTTGGATGACCATACACAAAGGCATCATTCCGTTTATGACTATCTCAAATTGCTACCATGCTTATGTCTAATTCAATTTATGACTCTATATGCCAAAATTTGATATGAACGTGTCCATTTACCTCGCCTGTACAGCAGGATGTAAATATGTTTTTAATGAAAACCGGTCTTCACTGAACTGCACGGGTTTGCTGGGCATATTTTGTTGTCGTGTTCGGGCTCCTGTATATATATATATATTTTTATTTGATAATTTAAACGAAAGCAATCCCGTTATGATCTTAACACCCAAATGAACTTCAATTGACGGTGAATTCATTGTCCCTTGATCACATCAACGGGTGGATCACACTTGTAATTCTTGGGTCGACGTTTGTAATTCACGGTGGCTTTGAAGGGCTAACGTGTTGATGGGCATGTTTATTAATTTGTAAACTTAGCCCGTGGATGGTTTTACTTAACAAAAATTATAATAAACATTATATTCATATTTGTATAAATTAAATTAAAATTGTATTTCATTTGAATGCTACGCACAGTTTCTGGTTTCAGGACTGAGGGTTATAGTGGAATTGCAAATTAACGTTCTCATCTACATGCCGACCGACCATAAACTTCCAAATTCCTCAAAACGACGAGCCAAGGCGTTTCCCCTTCTGCGGGAATGTAACTCACTTCGCATTCCCACGTTGTCTTGTCAGTAAGATGCGTCCTCTTGAATAGATGCACATTCAATATCCATGGATCTATTCTTTCAGACTTCCTCTTCAACCACACACTTACAGTCCTTCTTCTTCCCCCTTTCACGGCATTATTTAGTCTTTATTTATGTGAATATTTACAATCATAATGTTATTTAATTATTTAGTTATTGGTTTGGCGTATGTTTGTTTTATGAAACTTAATTTCAGGAAGAGCATTCTGGACTGACCACCTCAAAGAAATGTGAAATAGGACAGCGGCAGATCCAGGATAACTTGAAACTACTCAAGCAGGCTCGAAGGATTCTTCTGCCAATGGCCATGTGGGTATTGCAGTAACAAACAACTCAAATGGAGGCACAATCTATGTTTCAATCTTCTTCACCCAAGAGTAATTAGAGGCATATTAGTACATCGATAAAGAGGGAAATGAATGATTAAGGCCCTCTAAATAGTTTAAAAGGCGTATCATTGATGTGGAATTTGATGGTATGAATAATTTGATGAAGTGGAAGGAGAAGCATCAATTACAGCAACAGGAGTTTATGAATTTAGGGGAAAGACTAAATATGTCTGTTGAACACATCTTGTCGCTTGATAACAAGATAGCTTTGCTGAAAAATTGAATAGGAGACAATTTTAAAAGCTGTGGATAATGAGCTTCAAGGGCAAGAGAAAAAAAACAGCTTGATACACGGTTTTATGAGCTTGTTGCAGATGAGCTTAAACAGTTCAGCACAGCAATGGCAGCAAGAGATGGCATTTATACATCAATCCGGTGTGCAATAAAAGAATTTGAGGAAGACTTTGAAAAGAGAAGACCATCGAAATCAGTAGCTTAACACATCTCTGCATCAATATTGCTTATTTATTCAGCAAAAGCTTGGTTAAGAACCGTGTGATGATTGTTATTGTGTAGTGTGTGCATGTGCATGGGATATTTTCATCTAGTTTGTTTGGAAACATTAAAGTTGATGGCATATGGTATTCTCGCAGAGATTATTCATCATGTCTGATTGGGGCTTTCGTTTAATAGTTATCCTCAGTTATATACTTGTTTTCCAAAAATCTGCATGACTCATTACTGCCATTCAGTACGCAGAGAACTTCTGCATGTTTGATGCTTAATTTGTTATTACAATCTTTTGCAAAAATTGAGACTTACAGGGAATTATATTAGAAGCTTTTGTGTCCTACGTGCACTTTTAATACTTTATACATATTATCGATCTTTCAAGCATCTGTTACATCGTTTTCTTACCTTTATAACCATTTCTGTTTTGAAATGTGATGTTTATTTTCTTTCTAATATTTTGCTAATTTCCTACGCACTTATGGCCATTGCTACTATCAGTTATCGTTGGAAGAGTAGGAATGATATTTAAGTCGGTATACATAATTTATGGAAGACTGAATGGAAATTAATACCAGGACCCTGAAGTTTAAACAGAGGACTCAAACCGGTTCAAAATCAACTTCAACAGGATTATCTCTTCATGCAAGTAATCAAACACTTATTCTGGTTTTGGATATGGCTGTTTGAGGCTTACAACTCAATTGTTAATTTAAACTTAAAACCTGTCTATCTTTCCATAACTAAGACTGAAGATTTAAGCAGATTTAATTGGACAGCCATGGACTGGTTTAAACAGAGGAAATTTAATGGGCCTATAAGGCCGGAAAAGGGTTTGAAACATCCTCTGATACCAAATGTAAGGTTCCATACACAGCAATTTAGTTTGAGGAATGTTAATCTAAGCATATATTTCAGCAGTAACACATTTTAATGAAAATCAGCAGTAAAATTTAGTTGAGAAACTATTCTATACATAAAAGAAATACCTGGAACACAGCAGATGATTTAATGGTGGCACTCCTCAGGCACTCCTCCTGTGACGCTGTGGACAGATTGAACAGATCACCAAAACAATATAATCCTCCCAACCAATCTAGGAACAATCCTAGACCCAGAAGATCACTCTTCTGCCCCCGTGCCCAGAATCCCGAGAACGGTGAAACTCCCTTCCAGAACTCTTCGTATCCTTCAATCCTTTTGTTGGCCAGAATGCAGAATTTTCCTCCTTCAAAATAAAACCGTCCCCTTCCTCCTTCACATCCTCCCCCTTATATCAATTTCTCCACCGCCCTCAACTCCCATAGATATTATCACATTTATGAGGGTCTGCAAACATTTAAGGAGATATTATCTTCATTTAAGGAGACATTTAATTTAGAGATAAGGTTTTGGGGTAAAGTGCATTAAATATCCCCACTGAGTCCTGATCTAGTTACGTAGATGTGATGACTTTATGGAAAGCTTAACTTGTATTATGTTTGTTTTAAACTTAATTAATTTGACTTAATTAAATTATTTTATTTATAAATTAGGAATGGGTGTGATGACTTTATGTTAAGCTTAACTTGTATTATGTTTGTTTTAAACTTAATTAATTTGACTTAATTAAATTATTTTATTTATAAATTGGGAATGGGTCGTTACATCAAACATCCTGAGTCATTTCATGGTAATGTTCAAAATTTAAGTAAAAGGACGAAAATGTCTTTCATTTCATCCTTTTACTTTAAGAATTTAGCGTTACCATGAACTGAATCTCAACACTAGAGCTCTCAGTGGTGTCCAGTACTTCGTCACCTTTATTGACGACCATTCCAAGAAAACCTGAATCTACTTCTTGAAGACCAAAGATGAGGTCTTCGATCGTTTCAAAGAGTTTAAGGCTCTCGTGCAGAATGCGACAATGAAGAAAATCAAGGCGTTTCGCTCAGACAATGGTGGAGAATATATTGATAAAGACTTCACAGATTTTTACTCAAAGGAAGGCATCAGAAGAGAATGGACAGCTCCATATAATCCACAGCAAAATGGGGTAGCAAAGCGGAAAAACATAACCATAGTTGGGGTTGCAAAGGCTATGTTGTATGACCAGGGTTGCCTAGATTTTTATGGGCAGACGCATGTAACGCGACAGTATATATCTAGAACAGGACTCCTCATAGAGCATTGGAGAAGAAAATCCCAGAAGGAGTCTTCAGAGGGAAGAAGCCAGAAGTTAGTCACTTCAAGGTATTTAGCAGTGTTGTTTATTGCCACATGTCAGATGAAAGCGTACCAAATTGAATCAGACCCGTGGGTCTTGGTGGTTAAGTCAAAGTCAATTTTTTTAGGAAATTAGCTCAAAATAATTATTTTTGCGCTAATAAAAAATGGGTTAGATGAGAAATTCCAAAATTCCTCAAGAATAAATATTTTCAACGGTGGAGATAAAAAGAGGATCAAATATTTATCAACGATCGAAATTATTTTGACGGGGATCAAGCCAACTAGTCATTATTTTTCCACTTGGAGGATTTATCTATAAATTAGGAGTCATTTGTGTCTCAAGCCATCTAATGTTTGGCTAATGTAACTTTGTAAAGTTGATGTAAAGCTATTGTTCCACTGGAAACATTTGAATAATCATAATAAAGACTTTGGGGTGCAGTTCATGGTGTCTCTGGTCTATTGATTTGTGGTATGTGTTGGGTACAGGCATTCCTATACTGTGCTTTATAATTTTTATTAATTGTTATTTCATTGTAAATTTGTAGGTGATAGAAACATTCTATTGGTAAGTTGTGGGCTTATATTAGGTGACTTGATTCACTGTGTGTTCTAACGATTTATCTTTCAGAAAATATATAGTGTTTGCAGGTTCCCTGGCCCTTGGACTCCAAGTCCACAAACTATGGACCGAGGCTGACTATGTGTGGATACTAGATAATTTTTTATGGTTTTCTAACTTCACTAAGGCTGTGGATTTTGCATCTATCTTTCGAAATACATTTAACCACTATCAAATATTTACAAACAAACAAAAAAATTCTCAACATTCTCTAATATTGTACACATGTATATTTGGTAAATATATTTGGAAAAAAGAATTTAGTAAATAATTTTATTTTCTAACCTTTATTTGCAGCTAGGGTTTTTGCGGTTTTGGGTTATTGTAAATTCATTTATGCAGGTGAGATCAAAGTCAAATAGTTGGATTAGAGCTAGAACTAGGCCCTTGAGGGTAAGATCTAGTCTCCAAATTTTTTGTAGGCCCAGCTATTGAAGAAATTTTGCAAAAAATTGAAGACCTTAAGCAAAATAATTGTTGGAGCAAGGGTTTAGAAATTTTTTAGGGCCCTAGGGCCCAGCATCCTCCTCCAGCCTCCGCGTCAACCCTCTGGCCCCCTTCATCACCCTTTTGAGGCTCAACGTTAACCTTAGGTCATCCAGAGCATAGCCGCGGGATCTTAAAGGCCTCGACCTCCTCTTTAGCCCTTGCGTCAAGGTTTTAAGGCCATTTTTGGCCTGGCAGTGAGCTTCTAGGGCTTCGGCCTCCCTCCTCAGCCCTAGATGATAGCCCTAGGGGCTTGTGGCCTTTTCAATCCCTTTTCACCTCTCGGCCTCCTCCGCTCAGCCTTCTGCTACCTCTTCCTCCCTCTGTCCCTCCTTGGCTTCCTTCAGCCCCTGCGTCAGCCTCGTTGGGTCCCTTCCCTAGCCGCTAAGCCTTCTAGGCCTCTTCCAACCCAACGCTCTATTGAGCCTAGCGTTAGCCCTACTTTGCCCTCTTTTTCCTTCATTTCATCTCTAAATTTTCCTGGACTGAATATTGGTGGGTTTTGCAGAAAACATTGGCTCAAATCTTTTGTTTTCAGGTATCAAATCCACTAGAAAATTTTGGCAAGTGGGGCAAGTTCTTCAAGGCCTTAGGCCTAGGGTTTGATCTCTAAACCCACATTCTTTCTCACGGTTTGCTACAGCTCTCTGAATACATTCATAACAGTGATCTAAATGCCCTAAAATTCACATATAAATTGCCTAAATCTACTAAGACTTTCATGGTAAAATTTCACTAGTCATTCGGGGATGTTGGCGTTATTTCTTGGGATAAATCTAGTTGATATGTGACTGAATATTTCTACATAATACTCTGATCATATCTGATAACAGCATCTTAAAGGGCCTAAAAACGCAAAATTTCATATTGGCAGGCTTGTTTCAGCATTTGGAAATTATTGGGCACAATTTGGCACACACCTTCACATTGATAGCTCATTGTTTTCATACTTTTCTTGCTGCTGTAATAAGTGTTTTCAGATAATATAACACTGAATAATTCATTATAAGAAGGTTGGTTTGCTCAAATAATCACTTGGCAAGTTATTTAGTGTCTCACTGATCATATTTGTTCCTTGCATGCTTGCCATTTCTTGATCTAGAGTGATTTACTACTTGTCGTCCTAAAGGCTAATAAGTTTTCTTTTCATTAATGTTTCTAAGTGCTATGGTGAAAAGGCTTGTCTTCACATTGATTATTTGAAGGATGACATTTGTTTGTTTACTTGCAAGCTCATTCATAGCTTCTAAGAATCATTAATTTTGCACTAAGAAGCACTCACACATCTAAAGCTCTAATCTTCCAAATTTGTTGAATGGTTCAAGTTACTTTGGCTATTAAGGCTTAATTGAAATTGAAGTATTGTTGAGTATATTGGCATCTAATCGAGCATCTTGTGATTGTGGTATTAAGTAATATTGGGATAAGCATTTATCTTATTGGAAGATCTTGAATTGTCTCCACTCAATCGTGTCTCCCAGACTGAGTTGCCAACTTGTTTTTCATCTTCTCAATTCCATAGGGACTACCCCCCATAACCTGTTGTTGGGAGACAGCTAGAACGGAGAGGTCGGGGATCAAATTGACAGCCCCCGACCTGAGTCGTTGTTGCAGTGCCTGTATAATCTGAGCGACAACATTTTCTGGTGCCGTTGTCGGAGGCAAGTATCTTGTTGTCGGGGTTAACAACAATCTTAGTCTATCAACGCCACATTTTCTGGCACCATTATAATTCCTTTCTTCCATCATTCTTCATCTTTTCATCATCTTATCATTTTTCCTCTCACTAATCCTCTCATCTTTTCTATCTACACTTTTAGCACCTGGACATTTCAGTTGGTTTCATGTTTGGGCCGCAGCTCCACTTATTTATCCATTCACAAGAGCTTACTCTAGAAGTAATTTGGGTAGCTTGGTTAACCCCGCTCCCAATCTTGAAAACGTTCTACGATCTCGGTAAACAAATTACATTCTAGAGAACATTTAATATTTCTCGGACAGGAAGCCCTCCCTGATCTCCACTTGTTGTTTCTTAATCCCATCAATCAAGACTTCGTGGCAGATTATTTCAAGCCTTGCAACTTCACCACTGTCCAAGGATCATAGTTTTAAAAAACGGAATCGGTCAGCTACCAGGCCGAGGGTCGACTCCGACTCGAACTCCAAATCGGTAATGACTCGGTCGACTCGGTTTCAATGACTCGGTTTTTGTAAAAAATACATTAAATATTATTTTTTTTGTACAAAAACATAAATTTAAAGATTTTTATTCATGTTTCCAAACACAAAGCATTACAATATAGACAAAAGACAACATACGATCAAAGTAGGCTCATGAATATATCCATTATATCAAAATTGCACCCAGTGCACTATCCAAGGACCAATACATGATGATGATATAGAGATCAAAACAAAAAACATAACTAAGGAGGCTCTAAATGGCCTCTACAACAAAACATGAATAGTCACTAGTAACTACTGCTAGTCATCTGACTGTGACAAGCCAATGTCCTCTTCCTCAAACTCTGAACCAGAGGTGGAAAACGCTCGCTCCGCCTCCTCCTCTGAATCAACATCCTCAACTGGAACTATACCCTTGCCCTTACCACATTGAGAATTAGATAGACGAGTTATGCGTCTCCGTCGTGGCTGACTAGAGGAAGTGCCTGCACCTGCAACTGGATGGCTTGGGACTGGGTCTGCTACTAGTGGATCTACATTGAGCATAGCCACCTCCATCTCTAAATTGAAGTCAAGTGGACTCTCCCCATCTATGTCAAACTCTGGTGGACAAGACTCCACTACCCAATCTGATGTTGGATCAATATCCTCCAACACAATGGGATCTGAATCAGGTCTTTTGTTCAGCAATTGGTTGCGTGTTAGTCGGAGGTTGTACTGAACATACACTAGATCATTTAACCATTTTTGCTCCAAACGGTTTCTCTTCTTTGAGTGAATCCTCTCAAAGACAGACCAATTGCGCTCACACCGAAAAGCACTGCAAGTTTGACTCAAAATGCGGATTGCAAACCTCTGCAATTCAGGACAGTGGCTACCAAATGCCTCCCACCATTGTGCTGCAAAAATGAGTTTCAGTTAGCTCAACAATTTATATCCAACTTTGAAATTGAAATTATAAACAATTATACAAAATAATAAATTATAAAATATAAATTTGAAAATTGAAATTCTTTGTTTACCTGGCTCATCTGATTCCCTTGCAATCCTTGCAAGGTTCTTGCCAAAGGTACTAGTGGCTTGGCTAAACACAGTGATCTGTTTGTGTATCTTCAACTGCTCACTCTCTGTGGGGATCATGCGATCAATGCAGTCAATCAATCCATCTCTAACCTCCCCAGTCAAAGCTCTTGTTTCCTAAGCTTTATAATGATACCTTGGTTTAAGAAAATACCCAGCTGCATGTATCGGGCGATGGAGTTGATTGTTCCATCTCTGATCAATGATTTGCCAAATGGTCCCATACTTAGCCACTCTGTCCTTGTATGCTGCCCTTATTTGCTCCTTTTCTTGATCCATAGCCTCATAAATGAAGCCCATAGCCAAACTTTCCCCATCCACCAGCGCAACACCCTAACCAGTGGCTCAGCAAGTTTCACAATCTCTGCTGCCTTTTTCCAAAATATATCTTCATTGACTTTCCTTTTCACATCTTTGCCATCCTGTTTGCAAGCCCACTGACATTCATTCCATTCATCACTAGAAAACATCTTTTGCAAGTTTCTATGTTGGGCAAGCATAGATTGCAATGTCAAAAAATGTGTTGCAAATCTAGTGATGGCAGGCCTAATAAGTTCTTTGCCCCGTGTGTATTTCCTCATCAGACTCAGAATCCATGAGTGATTGTAAATATATTTTGTGATGCATTTGGCATGCTCTATAGTGTTCTTGATCCAGTCTATTTTGCCAATATCCTCAAGCATGAGGTCTATGCAATGTGCAGCACATGGGTTCCAAAAGATGGTTGGGTGTTTTTCCTCTAACAATTTACCAGCAAGAACATAGTTAGAGGCATTGTCTATGATGATTTGAACAACATTTGCCACCCCCACCTCTTGAACAACCTCATCCAAAAGCTGTAACAACAACTATGCATCTTTCACCCTATCAGATGCATCAACTGATCTTAGAAACATGGTTCCCCGTGGGCAAAAGACAAGAAAGTTTATGATGGTACGGTTCCTCTGATCAGTCCATCCATCTGACATGATGGTAGATCCTGTATGTGCCCATGAGTTTTTGAACTCTTTCAAATAATCTTCAATGTTCGAAATCTCTCTTTGCAAAAAAGATCCTCTTAACTCATGCATAGTAGGAGGTTTGAAGCCCTTTCCAGCAACATATATGGCATCAACCTTTCCAGCAGCATATATGGCATCAAAAATAGGTTCATAATATGGTGAACGAGTAGCATTGAAGGGAGTATCAGCATCATACCACCATCTAGCAATGTACTCACAAGCAACATCTCTCAATTCTTTTTTCCAATGAGCATCTAAGGTGGGCTGCACAGTTGGAGGACTAGGACCATATGCAGTTGCACTATCATAGGGAGATGAGGGCACAAAAAAACTTTTGATAGTACCCTTATTTCTCATTGCACCCTTACCCTTTTCAGAAATAGACTCCATAGAGGGAGGAACATAGCGAAAGGGGTTTTTTGATGCATCAGTGGAAGGGATAGATGAAGAACCCTCATAAACAAAAGATTCAAAACTTGAGTTGGCAGCCATCATATGTTGTAGATTCCTCTTCCTCCCAATTTCAGCCTGTATTTCTTTTTGCCTATTTTTCTCTTGCTCATACTTCTCAAATTGTTCTTTAAACTGCTTCCTAATTTCCCCAATGTTTTCTGCTTCACATGAAATAATTTGGCCTTTAACACCAGCCAAATGTAGTTTCAGTCTATGAATGTCCCCTCCACCCTCCTTAATTTTTTTCTTACAAAATTTGCAATACATTTGATCACCAACCATTTCAGCATATGCCCAAGCAGCATCTTTCGCTCTAGGGGCCATTTTGGAAATTTGGACTGAGTTTTTGACTTGGAAAGAAAATGTTTAAATCTGAAAATGAAAACAAAAAAAAAACTATTCACTATGTGTTCATTTCTTTCACCAAAAACTATGTTTACCATTTTCAGATTTGTTAAATAAATAAAACAAATAAAGGCAGATTTTAGAAGAGAAAAAATAAATACCTCTAGCCTCTAGCCTCCTTTAGCTCAATGCTGCTCCAAAGCTTGCCCAATAAGCTCCTCACTGCTGCTCCAAAGCTTGGCCAAAAGACTCCTCAAAGCTGCTCCAAAACCAACTCCACAACTCTTCAAAAAACCCTCACAAATGCTCAAGCAAATTGAATGAGAAAGATGTGAGGTATTGAGAGGGGTTGGGTTAGTTAAATAGGATGGGGAGGGGTTAGAAAACCTAAAAAAAACTAACAGCAGAATTAATTTGAGTTTTAAGTCCGTTTTTTTCAATTTTTCGGGCCCACCGGCCAGCTGGATTGACTAGGCCGAGTTAACTCGGACCAGGCCTAGTCGGCCAGTTTGTTACCGAGCCGACCGAGTCGGTCAAAAAACCGGCCAGCTCGGTAACAAACCGACCGACTAGCCGTTTCATCCACCTAGTCGGACCGGTAGGCCTTTCGGCTCGGTCAACCAGGCCTGGTCCAATTCGAATCGGGCTAGTTTTAAAACTATGCCAAGGATATCCTCACAATCTTCCAGATGAATCTACCATGAGCAAGCTCCTAACCTTCTCGGGGAACAATGCCATCAATGTCGAAGCTCATATTAAGAAGTTCAAAACTTTTGTGCAAAGATTTGCTCACGCGTCTAGCTACAGTCATGAAGATATCAGAATGAAATTGTTTGTTCTCTCCTTAGAAGATGATGCACTTGATTGGTTTCATGACAAAGTGGATAATGCCTTTGACTCTTTAAGAGCCCTCACTGATGCATTTAAAGACCAATTTGGGGATAAAAGAGAAGGAAAATATTTACTCAAAGAGCTTAATACTATTAAGAAAAGGGAGAATGAAACGGAGGAAGAATTCAATCAAAGGTTTAATGGTCTTCTAAAAAATATGACTCAAGATTATAGACCTCCTAACAAGACAATATTAGAGCAATATCTTGAATCTTTCAATTGTGATACTCAATATGAGATTAGATGTGCCAAGCCTACTACTTTAGCTAATGCTCAGAGTACAACTGAAGAGTTAGAAAAGGACAGGAAAGCCTCAGGTAAATCAGAAGTCCCAAGTTTTGAAAGAGGTCCAGTCAAATCTAAAGGGAAAGAGATTAAAGAAGAAGAGCATGAGTCAGTTAAAGAATTAACTCAAATGATTAGGGAAATGAAGATTGAGCATGCAGAATAAGTTAATTCAGATGGAAAGAAGTCACATGCATTGTATGCAACCCAGGAACAATAATAATAATGGGGGAAACAACAATCTATAGCCAAGAAGAAATCCCCCTAATGATCAAAGGCCTCTTACACCACTTGAATCTACTAATTTTGTTGATGACCCTATCCCTTTCTGTAGACCTTGTGGAAGTTTCCATGAAGAAAGTGCATGTGCCTTTGCCAGAAGAATCTTAGAAGAGGGCAGGAATCAACAGATAAATAATGCAAGTCAAGATGCTTCTAAAGAGAGTCGATGCGCAGACGTGATTTCTTCATCCTTCGCTATCAATAATTTCGGTGAAGAAAAGGACCCCATCACAAAAGCATACGGTGAAAAGCCATCTCAGGAACAGATTCTGGAAATTGCTAGAGGTAAGGGTTACACCTATCAGAGGAAAGGTAAAGAGCTAAATCAGAAAAAGCAGACTGCCTCTGAAAGATATAAGTTAGGATTAAAGGTAGATTGGGCTGCATGGATTAATAGTATCAAAATGTCAATCCCAGTCTTGGAACTTTCGAAGATCCCATCACAAAGAGCTTCATTATTCGAAGCTTTAGGCATTGCTCAACAAGAAAAAATTGACACACATCCTAAAGATGAAGAGATCAAATTAAAAGATTTAAATTGCTACATGACCAATGAAGATCATCAGCCCTTTCTCCTGACATTGTATATTAATGACCGCTTGCTTCACAATGTAATATCCCTTTTCAGGGATATCCTTCAAACACAAGCAAACTCCAAACAGAGATGGACAGGGAGGGCATTTACCAGATATTTCACCTCTGAAAAGAGGGTGAGATCTGGAGGCTACCTGGCCCTTTCCAGACTCTGTCTAAGAGTATGGGGAAAACACACCAAGTGGTATAGTAGCTGGGATGCTCGAAGAGAAAGTAACAGTAATGCAAGCATACAATATCATATAAAGAACATATAACAGAAACTCAAGAAATGCAAAGAGAAATGCTAAGCCATTTTATTATACTGAGAAATAGAAGGAGTACAAGAGGTGATCAAAATGATGGCACCTCGACTTGCACCAGGCAAGTGAATAAATACTCTCAGAATGACAAGGAAATGGCTGCTCTCTGAACTGCGTCCAAGCTGCTAGAGAATTGTTGTGCTACTGCTACTGTTGGAACCAAAAATGAGTATTTGGGGCTGCTCCCCTACTCGGAAAAAGCTGAAACTCTGGAATCCACCTCTACTCACCAAACCCAGAAAAGCCCAGAGAGCGTTTCTGAAATGGCCGACCCCCGAAAATCACCCCCTTGAGGATCTATGTTATCCTCCAAGGCTCTGCGCTGACACTGAAGAGAATCCACCAAAACACAGCCTCAAACTCTACCCAAAATCCCCCAATAGGCAAGGGTTGGCCCCTTGCTCAATCTCAAAGCTCGAAACCTCCAAAAGAAACCCAATCCTGAGCTCCCCAGTTATGGACTGCATCCTCCCTCTCAAGACTGCGCAGTCTCTAGATGCCAAGCTCCACCACAAATGCCAAACTCGATCCTCCTGTAGAAATACTGAAGGGAATACCTCACCCGAGCAGGCACTCGAAGTCCCCCGGGGCTGAGGGTGAGATCTCCGAACGGAGACACTCGGTGCACTAAACAGTGCTGCAGACTAGCTAAACAACCAGCGTGCTCAAGAAGTCGAAGTGACCAGCTCAATATCATAAACATCGAATGACCAAAATGAGGAGGCTCTCCTCTCTTTTATAGTGTTGGCCTCTCTCAAACCCTAAGGCCCACCTCCTCCAACGTAGCCTCCCTTCGCCACGTGCTCAACTCAACCTGCGTATTCCCTCCATGTGATCTACGTGGGTTCCCTCTCTACGTGGTCTCTTGGCCCCCCTTGGCTCACTTAAGTTACAACATTGTGTCTACTAGGGAGTGCACTTTATCTTTAGAGTGAGTTATGTCCCCCTCTACTCACTTTTATTTATAATTTAGCTACATAAGGCAAAATTGACCAAAATCGATATTTCCAATTAGCCATTGCTAATTGGGAATATTGCACACAATTGCATGCTTGATTCTGATGCATCAACAAATGTCGATACTAAAAAGGTTATGGATCAACTAAACTTAAGAATTTCTAGACCTTATCATAATATTTGATCAATGGACTCTAGAGAAGTTGAAGTCCTTGGTGTGGTCAAAGATCTACAGGTCTCCACAGTTGATTACCCATACAAGATCCTCACCATGGATATAGCAGTAATTGATGCGCCAGATGTGCAGGGAATGCTTCTATCCAGAAAGTTTGCAGCGGATTTAGGTGGGTCTATTCAGATGGATTTATCTTACGCCATTATTCTTGTAGCAGCAGGTGGAATGGTCAGATTATACAAACAAACGAATAATTCACAACTGCAATTTTCACCAAAATAAAATACTACGGAAGATAAACTGGAAACTGACAAAATACTTGCACACACAAAAATATAACACCCTTATTTTTGGACAAAAGTCCCCAGAAAAACCCAATGTGGGCAAACCACTGTAGTAGCTGAGGGTTTTATTATTAAGTAGCAAAGAGAAATTTTGAGTACAACTGGATACCGAAATTTGGCAATCCTAAAGAGAAAAATATTGGCAAAAATATATGAGGAATTTTCCTCACCCCACAAGCAATCTGGGCTCTGACTGCCAGCTCCAAGTGAGTTGTTCAAATAGGCCTGCACAAACCCTATGTCACCTTTGCACAGCATACCAAACAAACTACCTAGAACACTTGCAACTCAAGTCATCTTGTCTATTGCTGACTGAGAAATTGTCTCTCCGACACTAGAAAAACTTTCCCGCCTCTGGAATTGAAAACGAGCTTCTCTCCAACAAGATCAAATTGCTCTCTAGAGGCTACTACGCAGCCCTTACGTCAGCCTTTATGTGGATATCTCTGCCTCTCTACAAGCTACTCTCTTGAACTGGAAGACTTCCTCCGAACTCACTGTCTATGCCTCTCTCTGTCTTTGTGTCCCCTCTATTAGGGTCCTATAATAATAGGGTTCATAATTTTTGAATTAACTTTGATAGTCTTGTAAATATGTAGATACCTTGCTTTCTGCAAGTTGTTTCCCCATATTTGAAAATAATAAAAAATGAAAAGAGGATAAAAGTCCTAAAGAAAGATTAAAGGACCTGGAAAAGAAAAAGATCAAAAAGAATTAAAAATAGACTCCAAAAGTAAAAAATAAGAATAAGACATGAAAGTGATGCAAATCAAAATGCCACTACTATTTACTTTACTGCGAAAATAATGATTATGTGTAGCTTTTCCAAATTGCCATAATTCATGATAAGTTAAATAGTTTAATCTTAACTTTTTCATGCTTTGAATTTCATGTTTATAGATAAAGAATAAAGATATGTCAAACAATTTAAACTTGACAAATCAGTAGATAGTTAGAGAATAAATGAGGAGCTCAACAGTTTAATCTGAGCCCTCGGATGAAATAAGGTTAGCATTAGATAGTTTCCTGTTTTAAAAAGAAGAATGGATTTAAGGTTGCAAGCTTAAATGCATCCATGCAAATAAAAAAAATGTTAGAATAATGATGGGTAGGTAGAAAGCAGTTGTACAAGGCATGTAATAAAACATCATTTGGCAAATTACTAATTTCCCCTCCCCCACAATGTTCCAGTATTCAAAACCTTCAGTTAAAGAGGCTCAGATGCTCAGAGCATTTCTCTAACTTCTGTTGAGACCGGACCCAATGCTATGACTGATTGGTAAAATTACTGGATTTCCTTCATAAAAGCCCATTTCCTCAACATATTCACCCTTTTCCAACAATATAATCCCTTTTCTTAAGTTAAAATATCTTTTTACTTAGAAAAAGTAAAAACCCCTCTTAATTAATCTCATTTCATGCAAAAACATTCAAAAACCCACAAAATACAAATTATCGTAAGTATTATGTGTAAATATTTTAAATGGGACCATTATTGTACTCAAATGCCTATTTTTTACACTTTGCTTAGTTTAATTATATGTATTTTCCATTCATTGCATTCATTTTATATTAACTCTAATATAATGTATTAATTCCTTTTTAACTACCCCTTCCCGTAGATATATTAATTCCTTTATTTTAAATATCCCAACCCACTATTTTAACGTTTAAACCTATGGTCTAAATACCCATGTGTTAAATATTACCCCGCCTATCCCCCAAAGGTTAAACACATTATATGTAATAAAACCCGCCTGCATAAAACACATAAATGTCATTCATTTACTGTGTAAACACATATCCTGCCTGTTACATTATAACATTATGTTTATACGTTTAAACGTATTAAACAACTCCGACGCATATAAACTCTCGGGCCCCACGCCCCATACCCCGAGCAACTCCATCATTCCATCTTCACCATTCGCAAACCCTCACCTAAATCCAACGATCCATATTCAATATTGCATTTCTAAAAGCACGATCGCTAATTGTTTTTTATTTTGCGAAATGGGTAGTTTTGCCATAATCTCTCTCCTCCACGCGACGTTTTATAATTGGATCGCATCTGATCCAAATAAACCATTTACCGCTCTAAGCCTATGCGATAACCACTGATGGTTTTCTCATCCCAACGCTAAACCACCTTTCCTCTGATTTGACCGCCATTCAATGCAGAACCCGTTTAAACCTAAAATTGCTATAAAACTTCATAACGCGCACAGTTTAAGCCCTTTCTGCATTCTCTGTCCATTTTTAACCATCTCCGACTGAAGAAAAAGTGCCATAGTCCTGTTTTCATGCCAAAGAACTAGAGATCCATTAAAAATTGCTGATAAGACTGCTTCAAACCTCTAGTATATTTCCAAGGACTACAGCAGCTTTCAAAAAAGCCTTCTGACGCCTCAAAAACCTAGTTTAAAGACCAAATACCTGCAAAAAAAAGGTATTCTTCTAAAAAAAAGTAACCTCCTTGTTATAAAAAAGAGCTATTTCTGTCAATTCGAATCTTATAAAGCCTATTTTTCCCACAGAAATACCTATATTTACCTACAAAGAAAGAATCTGCTGTGAAACCCTGATAAAATTTCCATTTTGATACTATATCT
This sequence comes from Pinus albicaulis, assembly GCA_034641835.2. Classification (NCBI taxonomy): domain Eukaryota; kingdom Viridiplantae; phylum Streptophyta; class Pinopsida; order Pinales; family Pinaceae; genus Pinus; species Pinus albicaulis. The sequence continues at coordinate 1,426,397,103 of CM076572.1, forward strand.
GGTTTTAAAGCAAAATTGAATATAGTTTAGCCTTTGCAAACCTTAAAAGAACTTCTAATCAATCCAAAAACCCTTTTGCAAATAATCAGAACCCTCTATACATGAATCAAACAACTTTTTAAGTCCAGTTTATCCAAAAAAAGCAGAGAAACCCTTGTTATTTCATTTTCTGAGTCTGTAAAGAGTTTGAAGATCAAGTTTGAAACCAAATTAAAAGTTCTAAACAAAAGAAAGTCTGATTATACCCTTTGTTGTTCAAGAAACCTTTGTTAAAGCCAAAAATACTTTCTGTAAACAGTTTAAGCTTACAAAAGAGTACAAAAAATCCTAAATACAGAGTTTTAAGCATCTAGAAAGTCTAAAATGTCAAAATCAAACCCAGCAATGGCTTCCAAAACCACTATTGTTATAAACCCACTACAACCTCCTGTTGTAGATGTGGAGCATACACCTCTAACTGATGTAGATTACAAGATAATTGATCCAGTCATAGAGTTTAATCTTCTAGACCTCCACTTCTAGAGCCTTGAAATATCATTAGATCAAGCAGATGAAGTTCAGATTTAGGAGTCAAATCTACCCAAGTATGTAGTTCCACATACTCATCAGTGTCCAAAAGTCATTAGGCTGTGTCAAACCTATTATTCCCTTGAACAAAGAGTAATGGTTGATGCTAATAAAGAATTATTGTTCACTATTACTGCAAAGTCTATAAACCTAATGCTTCAACTAAAACTGGATCCCAATGCAGTTCCCTTATCCATAGAAGCACTCACAAAGCATTACATTAATCTGGACTTTCCTAAAAGGTTTCAGATCTTCCAATCATTCATGCCTGCATATGTTGAAATCTCAAAGATAAACCCTCCTTATTCTACTTCCAAATTTCCTGAAGGGTCAAGGCATGTCATTTCTATGTTATCCTTTATCCTAAGTTATTTTACTGATGAGCATACAAATGAGTCAATTCTTGGTTTTCTATCTACCTTTGTGCCTGGTCAACCTCCTCCTATCATTTATAAACTATGTTGAATACATAGCTGATAATATCCATGATCATCTTGTGAAATTGCCCATTGAAGGAGTTTTCAGATACTCATCCTTCCTCTTTCACATGTTCCTTTATTTCCAAGCAGATAAGTTCCCAATAAACCTTCAGAAATTGGATGTAGAAGGGAATCCACTATCAGTCATCTTTTGGACATCTCTAATCAGAAAAGAATCAACAGAATTCACTTATGTGGATTTTAGAGATTGTTTTGTTCATCCATTGATAAACATGTTGACAAATAGTGTACAGCCAAGAATCAGTGATGAGATAAAGAAAGTATTACAGTTGTCAAAACAAAGTAGAACTGGAGATTGGTACCCCTACCAAAATCATACAAAGATCAGAGTTTTTGCGTCAAATCTTTTACCCTATAAACTACCAAAATACTTGCCAATGAGAGTTTTTGCCTTGGAATACATAAGGCAAATTCTAAATTCAGATTCTATCAACTTTTTGGCTGCTAAAAAGAAGACTCAATTTAAGTTGAAGAACCAAGTGGGACCTTTTATTTGCAATCACAGGGATGCAAGAATAGAGGCAACAAAACAGTTGCTGGAATACAAATTTGAAGAAAGTTTCTTATGGAATTATGATCCTCAGGGAATACTCAGTGAAATGAGGGTAAAATGCAAATTAACCCCTTATATCCATGATAAAAGGCCTGAGATTGAACAATTTATTAATCAAACAGAGTGGCTAGAAAATACCTTGATAGAAGCAGTTAAAGAGGGTGATACTAGTCACACCTTGAAAACTGTAAATCAAAAAGATAAAACCATGAAGAGAAACAGAGAAGAAAGTTTTTTTGTTGCTGAAACAACCATAGGAACTAGGTTCAAACTCAGATATAATAAGAAACCAAAGATCAATCCAATTGATAAAGAAAAAGAGACCATAGAAGTGGAAGATATAGATGTTCCAAAAACTAACAATGAGCCAACCACAGAGATAAATGAAGAGCGGCCTACTACTTCAAACACACAGGTAATTGAGAAACAACAAAGTATGGAGGCATCCTCCTCACAGCCAGCAGAGGATAAAGATATTAACATGAGAGAGAAATATAAGCAAATAAAAGCCAAGAATGAAGAAATCAAGAATAAGATTTATTCTCAGTATTTACAGCAAACTCCAGGAATCCAGAATAGGCTTCTGTCAGCTTCTGATTATTCAAACAAGAAGTTGATTATGCCAGTACTTCAACCAATAGTCAAGACACCCAAAACATCAGCAGATTACAAGAAAGTTGACCTTGAAGTACCTGTAGAAAGCATGCATGCATTAGATCAAATTGAATTTCACAGACAAACTTCTGAGATGCTTTATTCTACTATGACTACAAAGGCAACGAGTGCCCAAAAGCTCCAGAACACAGTAATAAATATGAGAGGTCAAATGAAGGTTGAAAAGGCTTCTTCATATGCTAAAGACCTTAGAATTAAGTTTTTAGAAGAATTGGTGATTCAAGTAGGGTATGACCCTGCCAATGTGAAAGTTGCAGAAGAATTGGTGAAGAAAAAGAATGTTGATATTGCAGCACTTAGAAAACAACTCAAACTTCCACCAACAGAACACCCACAAGCCAAGGAAATTGTGCAAAAAGCAAGCCAAAAAGTTGATATGATGAACTTAATTTTACAAATGACAGCACAGATTAAAGAAATGGAAATCCAAATGGACAAACTTGTCCATGAAAGAGAAACTGCAAAAGCACAAGAAATTCCTACAGTTATCCCAATGGTAACTACAGCGGTTCCTTCAACCTTAGCAGAAGAATTGGCACCAAAAGTACCATTGGCTACAGCTGTGCTAGAGACATCTTCCACTACTTCAGCGACAGAATCATCTACATCAGCAGTGCAACAAACAGATAAATCCAGCAAGCTCATCAAAGCTATGGAAGAGATGTCTATATAGAGTAATGAAATCAATAGGTTGAAAGAACAAATCAAAAACTTGGAAGATGCCAAGAAATTAGCCCAACTCAATGCTAAAAATGAGGAGCAGAAAGCCAAAAGGGCTAGTGAACAGTGGAAGAAAGTTAAAGCAGAGTTGACATTGAAGGAATCAATGACTTTCATAAAGAATCAGTTGTGGTCCAAGATCATTGAGTCAATCAATGATACTTGGCCTTCTATTCAAGTAATTTATGAACAAAAGGACCTGCTTAAAGTAGCAAAAGAAGAAATTGTGAAAACAAAGAAAGAACTAGGTGCCAAACCTGAAGAGGCCCTAGAAATAATCAAATTTCTCAACACCAAGAACAAACAAGAATTGGATGAAAGAGGCATCACTGATAGAACTGAAACAATTCTTGAGGTGAGAAAGGTGATTACAAAGAAGAATTTAATGAAGCAGCTTGAAGAAAAGTGCCAAAACATGGATTTGGCCATAACTAGATTTATGGTAAAGTTTGAGATATTGAGGCAAAAAGGCTTGTCCAACATTCTTGTTTTAAATGATAAACTAATGCAGCAAGAGGATTATAACAAGAAGATCAGAGATTTTGCTAAGAAACAGGTAAACAAAGCAGTTTGGAAAGGAGTGCGTACAGGAAAAGTCTTGCACAAAAGAATTGAAGATTTGTTTTATTTGCAACATGAAATAAAACATCTCTTTGTGGTTAAACCAACATTTGTTAGATACACAGAGGCTGATGAAAACTACAGGAAACTTACCAAAATCAAATTGCCTGATGAAGAATTTTGGCAGAAGCTTACCGATTTGTTGTAAAACACAGTTTTATAGTGAAAGAGGAAGAAAAACAGTTTCTTGTTTTTACACAGTGAAAACAGAAATTTACGACAGTAAGACAGTTAAAATAGTGGTTAAAGAGTATTAATGTTTAAAGTGTATCAGATGAAAGAGTATCAGATAGGAGATAACATTTCAAAACAGATTTAAAGATCTTTTGCCAGCAAAGAAGACAACACGACATCCAGCTGCACCCAATTCAAAATAGCATTTCTATTTTATTTGGATAAATAGGACAGGTTGCTAAGTTGTTAAGCAGTTGTCACTATACCATTGTAAAAGATATTTTATTTTCCTTAGAAAATTCCTATGAGTATTCTAGGATATTTTGTAAACAATTTGGTATAAATACTTCACCCTTTGAAGTATTATTGTGGAATAAATTGCTGAAGATTTCTATAGTCAATATTTATGTACCTGAAGGTTTTTTGTAGCAAGTTCAAATAGCAGACTGGATCAAATCATAAAGCATCATATTTCAGGATTCATGTGATGAGCCATTGAAGTGAAGTACTTTCTACTGTCATTGTTTATCTTCTTGTGCTTTACATGCATCCATATATGTGTTCTAAATTTGAATGATAAATTAGGAATATTATTACAGGATTTGTTAAAAGCACCCTGTCTTTAACTATTTATCATTTCTATGTTTTCTGCTGATTTCCAGAGTAGGGAACCCTTAATTGCTCCCTCTTTCGAATGACCTCTATCTTCTCCTTCCTTATCCGGATCAAAGAATTCTTAGTTGCTCTTTATCCCGATCAAACCACTTCACCAATCAGCCTTCCAAGATCTTTAATGACTTGTCTATCTTGCCCTGAAAAATATTTGACTTTTGACCTTGATCCTAGTCCTGTTTGCTTGACATTTAACTCCTTTGCCCAATGGACAAACAGATCTATCACTATCCATCTCATTAAGTGATTTTTCTCACCAAACCAAACCAAATATCAAAACCAATTTGCACAATCATAACTAGCCTAATATCATATAATTAAAACAATGTTAAATTTTATAGAGAGAGCCCTCTCTGAACCCTAGGAAGGCTAGATCCTAGAGTTTAAAAGTTGGTCTGTGGTTACCTCTAATGTTCTTAGAACTATAAATCAAAATCTCACAACTTAGAGAATTATTAGAGTGATAACACCCTCTCTAGCTCAAACTCTTCCAGCAGAATGTTTCTCCTCTCTGGAAAATCAAACTGCCCAAGGAAATCAATCTCAAGTGTGTTTCTCCATCTACCCATCGACCTCTTCTTATAACCTCCAGTTGCAACTCCAATAGCCAAGATTAAAACTTAATCAATGGCTAAGATCATTTCCTAGTCGATCCATGTCATTTTATAGGGAAATCTCATTTTCTTCAATTAATTGTTGTTAATTAATTATTGTTGTTAACTTAATTATTTCATTTCTAGGTGTATTTTCCTGAACACTTTTCTAGGTTCTAGAGGCCTAGACTTTCTTAGCTTCTCTAACAACTACCGAGACTAGAACACCATCTGATGCTACAAAAACTAACACATAACCCCAACCAATATCAAACTTCCAATGTATATGATCTTGTAGGATAGCACAAAACTCCAGGGTCTTCAACTATTCTAGCGCTGCTTAATTTATCACATAATCCAAGCACATCCACGAAAGCTTCCTTCTTCAGCAACACCCAACTCAGCCTCAGCACTTCTTCCAAAACATCCAAGTCTTGTTCACAACTTTATTAATCATGAATAACCATCAGTAGTGCTTCAACTATTCTCCGATTGCAAACATCCTCATAGCCTTTTTATCATGTCATCAACTATGGAGGAAATTCACTTTTCTTCAAGCTCCCTCTCAACTAGGGAGATATACACTTTCCTTTATCCAGGTTCCTTCTCAACTAGGGAGATATACACTTTCCTTTATCCAAGTTCCTTCTCAACTAGGGGACAAGACAGTCAACCATCTTATTCTTCCAGTCACACAAGCTCTCTCTTTTACATCACCATTTCATCGGAGAATTTTGACCTTTCAAAACTTTATTTTTTTTGGAACATCCTGGAAAAAAGGTCATCTATCAATTTTTAAAGCCAACAAGATAATTACAGCTCCTGTTGGAATCCTAAATACCATTACACCAAAACTCGCAAGTGTTAGTAAACGGACGCATTGCCAGAGTTAACAGATCCTCGAGAGACGGTTAAGCACATGTCACGAAACACACGGGGAGCGCAGGATCATCCAATGCCCAACAATCTTCCCCCCAACACAAGTTAGGTGTGATTCAAACTCGATACTTTTGGCTTGGATACCACCTGTTGGAATCATGATTGCCATTACAACCAAAACCCGCAGATGTTAGTACACAGATGCATCGCCAAAGTTAACGGATCCTCGAGAGGTGGTTCACCACATGTCACAACACACACATGGAGAGTTGGATTATCCAATGCCCAACAATTCCCTCTTTCCGTCATGCTAACAAAGTCGTTATGAGGTAGGTAAACATCTTCAACATCTTGACGACTATGTGTTGATTTTGGGTAGCATCGGATGTGCTCTAAGTCTCAAAATTTGCAAGGAGGCTTAAACACATGTATTCCAAAGAACCCATAAATCGTTTTTGAAAAATCTACTCAGAGTGTGTTTTATTAAAAATAAAAATAAAATAAAAAAATAAAAAAAATTGGGACCCTAAGTCTAAACTTAAGAAATTAAAATAATTAAAGGGTATTAATAAAACAAAGTATCCCCCTGGACGCGGGTGCTTAATTCGATACAGGAGGTGGCAGCTCCACTGCGTGGCACATGGCCTAGCCACATGGCCTAGCCACATGGCCATGCATGGGGCCTATCCTACAGCTCTTAAATGCACCAGCTGCTCGACTCACGTAAACATTGTTGTCTCTGCCTCTTCCCTTAACGCCCGTCCGATCCGCAGGCTTGAGCATTACTTCATGGCGCCACTCCCTCCTTCGTTGTCATTCGCATCCTGCTGCCTTTGTTTCTCAACTATCTCTGCTCAGAGCTCCTCTTCGCTCTCCGAGATCCTCTGTGACCTTCATCTTCAGCTGGCCTCGACGCCTCATCGCACCTACCATCCCACTACCTTGCCGCCTCTACACACCAACCACCCCACGACCTCGACGCCTCTGCAAGCCAGCCTCCCCACTGTCTCACCCTTGGCTCATGCTCATTCCTACTCAAGCATGTCACGGAGGCATAGAATACAATGCCGATGAGATCGGGGCAGGGGCCAGTCCTCACACCCACCTATCTCAACTCATGCAGACAGTCGCTCCCTGCCTCCTGAAGACAATTCGTCTCAATTCCATCATGATTGCTCCCTAGACAGACCTTGAGTCACTGCCACCATCATTGTAAGCTTTCAGGAGATGCCTTCGAGCTCTGTTGGATCTGGTTCTAGAAAACGTCACAGGAAATCAACAATTTCTCTGGCTCCCCCCTCGGCACTCTCGGAAATCTGAGGCTCTACTAGTCAAACCAGGAGCGCGCTCCTCAAGTAGCGAAGGCAGCGGTAGCGACAGTCCAGAACGTTCTGTGGATGAGAAGAGGAAAGGCAGTGGCAGCCTTGTGCGCACTGCCACCACGCCTGAGCCCAACGCGCAGCATTCGAAGAAAGATGAGGATTCTTCTGATGATTACAAATGTCTCATCATCGAAGAGCCCTTGCCTCAGCCTCATGACACATAGCATGACATGCAGCCACAGCAATGAGAGGTTACTTCTCTCTGTTTTGTTTCATATTTGAGATATCATGTTTTTCCTGAACCATTTGATAAACTCTTGGTCTTTTTTTGTTAATGTTGGTTTCCTTACTCAGGGCAGCAATTTTTGGACCGGTTTCCCCATCTGGGGCAGACATATTTTTGTCTCTCTGAACTCTGCTCCCTCCAGAATTGGCTAGCATAGCAACTCCGGAGGCAAGCTTCAAATTGTATATTATGTGCAAATTAATAGAATAGTCTTATTTAGAAAAAATAAATAAAACAAAGTGTGAATCTTCTAGAGAAGACAAAGATCAAGTCAAAAGTTAATCGTAGCCTTCGATTAATGATTTAATCTCAGTCGTTGAAGTCTCAACGAGAAGATCATAAGGACTTGATGGATCATTTGGAAGATACATCGGGAGAGAAAATATAGAGATCGAGATTCTTTAGTGAGCAATGCTCAGGGAGAAAATATATCAAGAAGATTTTTGCAGAGAGGGGCAGAGATGATTTCTAGTTGGATGAGTTTCCTGATCCAGAGAATACACTGCAGAGGAGATAGAGAGCAGAACACAGAGAGGCAGCGTAGCAGCTACGCTGAGCATGTGTAGAGCCAGCAGAGGCAACGAAGTAGCCTTGAGGAACTCTGTGTTTCAGCTAAGGATCAGTCAAATCCAGTGCCGGAGAGCAGGGGTGTGAGACTGGGAGAGGCTAGAGGGTCAAATCCAACCAGCAAAAGAGCCACCCAGCAGCAGTGACGCAGTCCCCACGCAGAGTGATGTAGAGACTGCGCAGAGACAGTGAAGGGCTTGTCAATTTGGGGTTTGGTCAGTTTGGGCTTCCAGTGTCAATATGTGCGGTAATCTCACTAGCTCTTTGCGAGTCAGATTCCCTGTGAGGATAGCCAGCAAGGCATCCAGATCGTATTCACAAAAGTTATTGCACAATATATAAACCCTTAGTTTTTGCACCGATTCTCCCGCATTGGGTTTTTCCGGTGACATTGGTCCAAAATTAACGCTGTCATGTGTCTATGATTTATGCTTGCTCAGATTTTGTTTCCGCACTTATTTATTTTCCACAGTTAATTTGTGACGGTTGTAGTGTATGAGTTTTCAGTACTTACCGGAGAACACACTGAATAATTTGTTCATGTAAATAACAAATAGGAGAATTCTCATCAGTGTTGTAAATGGATTCCAGATCTAGGAATTTTCACACGGTATCAGAGCATGTTTAGTTGTGCAGGAGGAGCAAGAGAGCAGATCTAGTAGATCCAGCATTGAAAGAGAAGTCGGGGATCAAAGAGCTGCGTAAGCAGCAGTTCGATTTCCCAGTGATTGCGCAATCTAAGCCAGGAGGGCCATATCTTCAAGGAAATCTCTCTCTAAGTGAGTCGACAGAGAGGTAGGATTTTCCAGTTTGCAATTTGTCAAAGGCAAATGGAGCAACACAGATCAGCGACTGGAGGGACGCAGTTTCTATGAAGCAATGATTGTTGGTGCAGAAAGCATCAGAAGAGAGTAGTTGAAGACACATTTGGGATTTCTGACCTCAGAGAGTTTCTTTCCCAAGAAACTTTGATTTCCCGAGTAGAGGCAGCAGATTTCGTGGCTTGCTCCAGCAGGGAGTGCGTAAAGCTAGCTACGCAGAGGATTAGAGGCAGCATATAGACAGTTATTGGGTGAGATGGCAGCTAGTAGGTTGCGTGACCAGGACTGGTTGGAGGGGCCTCCAACTACATAATCTGGAAGGCAAGGATCTTCTTCCTTCTAGATGAACATGACCTTAAGCACGTTATCGACAGCGCACAAACTGAACCGATAGATGCCGCACCATTAAGAGGCTTCAAGAAGAACATGGCTAAAGCCAAACGGTTGATCCTCGACAGTGTGAAGGATCATATTGTTTCACACATTTCTAGCAAAGGGACAGCCAAGGAAATGTGGAATGCGTTGGCCACACTATATCAAGGGTCTTCCGAGCAGAGGAAGATGTTTCTGGAGGAGAAGATGCGGACTACCAGGATGCAGAAGGGAGAGCACATTTATCTGTTCCTGTCTAGACTTCAGGAGAACCGAGATCAGCTGGCAGTTGTAGGAGCAGCTCCTCATCCCACAGAGATGGTCAAATTGGCCCTCAATTCAGTGTCTGGAGACTATTAGGTCTTTGTCCAGAGCATCCTGGGCAGAGAGAAGTTACCGGACTGGGAAGCAATGTCAACATCTCTTCACCAAGAAGAGATGAGGAGAGATCTACTCAAGTGCAAACTTGATGGCAGCAGCAACAGTGGGTCGAAGCCCAAGGAGGCGGAAAATGCAACCCTTGCATCAAAAGGGCAGCAGGAGCAACGCATGAAGAAGGACCTTTCCAAGATCAAGTGCTTCCGGTGTGGCGAGATGGGACATTACGCCACACAATGTCCTCTCAAGAAAAAGGACAAAGATCAGAAGCATGAACCACAGGCTACAGCTGCGAAGATAGAGGAGGAGGAATTCGCAATGATTTCCCAGATATACCAGGAGAGCGTTGGGGAGATCTAGAGCTATAGTTCAGTAGAACTGCAGATTGGGCAGGATCCTTGAGGAGTCCACCTCTTGGACCATCACCTTGCTATGGGAGCCCAAATCAGAAGTAGCAGGATGGACAAGTATCAGTCGGTGCAGAGGAGTGCAGAAGTGACAGCGTAATGGCTAGAGAGCACCAGAGACTGAGCAGCGCAGAGCAGAGTTGGCAGCAGTGTAGGAAGGCACATTGCAGAGTCAGCAGCAGTGGAGAGGCTTTAGAGGGATAGCGCAAAGACTAGCAGTAGTTAGATATTTTGTACAAGATGCATCCTACTGAACACTTAGTTCAGATCTTGGATGTTTTTCAATTGCAGTAAGCAACTGAATTGCAGTGCAGTGGCAGTATGCAAAGTCAGCAGTAGCATGGATGCAGCAGCGCAGTGTTGGTGGGAAATAGTGTCAGACATCAGCAGTGCAGAGGGAGATGTGGCAAAATCAAAGCAGTACTTCAGCTAGTTGTATTACTAGAGCACATTCCTTGCTAAGAGAGAGTGTTGATTTTGGGTAGCATCGGATGTGTTCTAAGTCTCAAAATTTGCAAGGAGGCTTAGACACGCGTATTCCAAATAACCCAGAAATCGTTTTTGAAAATTCCACTCAGAGTGTGATTTATTAAAATAATTAATTATTTTTTTGGACCCTAAGTCTAAACTGAGGAAATTAAAATAATTAAAGGGTATTAATAAAACAGAGTGTGAATCTTCTAGAGAAGACAAAGATCAAGTCAAAAGTTAATCTTAGTCGTTATTTAATGATTTAATCTTGGTCGTTGAAGTCTCAACGAGAAGGTTATAAGGACTTGATGGATCATTTGAAAGATACATCGAAAGAGAAAATCTAGAGATCGAAATTCTTTAGTGAGCAGGGAGAAAATCGATCGAGAAGATTTTTGCAAAGAGGGGTAGAGATAATTTCCGGTTGCAAGAGTATTCTGATCCAGAGAATACACTGCAGAGGAGACAAAGAGCAGTATGTAGAGAGGCAACGTAGCAACTGCGCAGAGCCAGCAGAGGCAGCGCAGTAGCCTTGAGGAAGTTTGTGTTTCAATTAAGGATCAGCGAGATCCAGTGCCGAAGAGTCGAGGTGTGAGACCAGGAGAGGCCAGAGGATCAGATCCAACCAGCAAAACAGCCACCTAGCAACAATGACACAGTCCCCAAGCAGAGTAACGCAAAGACTGGGCAGTGACTGCGTAGAGGCACTGAAGAGATTGTCAGTTCGGGGTTTGGCCATTTTGGGCTTCCAGTGTCAGTATGTGAGGTAATCTCACTAGCACTTTGTCAGTCAGATTCTCTGAGGATAGCCAGCAAGGAATCCAGATTGTATTCAGAAAAAATTACTACATAATATATAAACCCTCAGTGTTGCATCGGTTTTCCCGCATTGGGTTTTTCCGAGACATTGGTCCAAAAATAACGGTGTCATGTGTCTATGATTAATGCTTGCTCAGATTTTTTTTCTACATTTATTTATTTTCCGCAGTTAATTTGTGAAGGTTGTAGTGTATTAGTTTTCAGTATTTATCATAGAACACAATAAATAATTTGTTCATGTAAATAACAAATAGGAGAATTCTCATCAAGGTTGCAGTAGGACTCCAGATCTAGGAATTATCACACTATGTACCTACAAATCTTCAACAATAAGTACAACCAAGTACAAATATTCATGTATAGGAGCATGAAATCAATTTTGTCAATGTTAGCATATCATCACAATGGGAGCATCTTAGGGTTATTAAAACAAGAACTCAAACTTTAGACATCCAAAGCCTAAACAAGGGTTTCAATTTTCATACCCTAGACTTCTAACAACTTTGCTAGGGTTTTGTCACAAACCCTAAATTCCAGCAAAGAATGCTTTCAACATCCAATACATTAGGCCTCCTAGACCAAACCTGGCAGCAGACAACATATTTCTCTGTCAAATCACTGTCATAGAGACAAACCATAGATACATTGCCATACATTAGAGTGTCACTGCCATATCAGGGTCACTGTCTCTGTCACTCATCAAAGGTCACTCTCTTACACTCATCAAAGGTCACTTCCATCTGAGGTTATCGCCAAGTCAACAACACTGCCATATCAAGATTACTGTCATGGGTTAAGGTCACTGCCATATATTAAGGTTGCTTGTCATTTCAAGGTTACATCCATCCATTTTCTGCAATATAAAAGTTATTGCCATTCACTATCATACAAAGTTACCGTCACTGACATACAACAAGTTAGTTGACATATATCACACTGCCATTAGGTAACTGTGTTGTCATTCTCACTATGATTAGGTCACTCATGTCCACTACTATATCAAAGCTCACTCTCATATCAATACGTCACTAACATGCAAGGCTACTGCTTTATAGGCCAGTCACAGTATATATATATATATCATTGTCATGCCTCCAAATAACTAACATACAGACATGCCTTCACTCATATAATGAACCACAGAGATTAATTACGTGCCACAGAGATTCAAAAGCGAGTTTAAGATATAATACAAGTCCCATTAGGAACAATGTGAGTCACTAAGAAATTCATTGTGAACCATAACAATGCTAACCTCATGTGAGTGAGATAACATGAGCCAAGGTGACAAAATACAGGCCATAGATAGGACAACACGAACCACGGTGGTGTGAGCCGTAACAGAGTTAACAAAGTGAGTTACTGTGTAGAATTAGAGCCACAGGAACAATGCGATCCACTGAGATTATAGAGACAAGCCACAAAGATCAAGTCATAGAAATATATATGATGCACAGTTCAGTGGAATGTGAGCCACGAGCCACAGATAATTGCAAGCTACAGTGTCAGTAGTGTGAGCCAGATTGTGAACGAGCCACTGTAAGAGTAGTGTGAGCCACTGTGTGAACGAGCTATTGTAAGAAATTAATGTAATGCCAGTCATGTAATGGGATGCCACATGAACCGAGAATCAATGTGATCTCAGAGTATATGAAATCACTACAATAATGTATGCAAGCTCAAAGATAGATGGTTCCGAGCCACACAGGGAATGTGAGCTACAACGATCACTGAAATATGATCCAATCCACAAAAGTGAACCACAGAGTAGAGTGTGAAAATTCAACAAGTAAAATTGAAACGACTGGAAATTTATTCTTCTAACTGTAAATTAATTATGCAGTTTATTTGCTATGACAAATATTGAATAAATCACACCGCAATTTTTCACCATAAAAAATACTACGGAAAATAAAATGTTGGAAAATTGAGAAAATGCTAGCACACACATAAAAATGACACAATTATTCTTGGACAATTATTCCCGAAAAAAACCCAATGTGGGAAAACCGGTGCAGTAGTTGAGGGTTTTATTTTTATGCAATAGTGAAATTTTGAGTACAATCTCTGGATGCCCAACTGGCTATCCAATCAACAAATATTTGACAAAAATAATTAGAGAGAAATTTTCTCTCTCCCCACAAGCAATCTCGGCACTTGGCTTCCTCAATAAACTGGTCGGCCAACCCTTCACAGGCCCTTCTGCACCAATACTACACAAACCCTCACACATGTAGCTTTGTTATGCCTCTGATCAAGTCGTCTTGACTGTCTTTGCTGTTGGAAGTGACTCTTCGAACCTCTGGAAGACTTTCGCAGACTCTCGAAGTTAAATCGACTTCCTCTGCAGCTAAATAGGACTGCTTTGTTGAAACTTCCGCGCAAGCCCTACGCAGCCTCAGGTGGAATACTTCTGTCACTTGTTGTTGCCACTCTGGAACTGGAAAACTTCCTCCGGACTCACTATCTCTACCCCTCATCAAAGTTCTTTCTGCTAAATCACTGCAGCTGGGAAACTCGACCTCTACCAAGGAACTCGCTCTCCAAGTGTGTTCTCCATCAACCCCATCGACCTCCTCTTATAATCTCCAGTTGAGTCTTCAACGGCCACGATTAAATCTTAATTGATGGTTAAGATCATCTCTAAGTCGATCCATGTGAGTTTCTAGAGAATTTTCACCTTTCTCAATTAATTCCTATTAATTAACCAGTTTCCCTAAGTTAGACTTGGGAAAATTTTAAATGATGGTCAATTAATTTAATTCAGCTATTCCTAGGTGGAATTTCTAGAAACGATTTCCGGGTTTTGGAGATCTCCTGTGTTTTAGCCTCTCCACAAAGTTTAGGACTAGAACACCATCCGATGCTACATAAATTACCACTCCCTCTTAGCGAGGAAGGTGTTCTAGTGTTGCACTGGTACAGCACCCTGTCTCTACATCATCCTCCCATATACGTTACTTATGTCTGACAACTTTAGTTTCCAACCACTATCCATCAACCATTGCACTAACTCTGATTCATCTGCTACTGGTTGTAGCTCAACCATGTAGCATCTTTGTTGCTACTGACACTACATTGTACAACCTGTACTGCTGCCAACTCTACATTTGCACTGTAATCCAACTAACACTTCCCTCTCATTGTTGTTGTTGTTGATGCAACTACTGAGAAATATCTTAATCAATTGTCTTTCTACTTCAACTTTCTCCCGAGTCTCTGACTGTTAATATCCTTTGCACTGTCCACTGAGAATATCGGCCCTACAACTGCTTTGCGCCCCTCAGCATCTCACTGCAACTAGTACTCCAATTGTCCTTCAAGAATTGACTGCGCCATCCTGAACACTAATCCATCTACTACTGAACATTATGGGCCCCCTTAGGAAGGGTATTTATCCGTGAAGGAACATTTGTCTAATGTTATCCTCCAGGGATCCTATCGAAATCTGCATTTCTGAAGCACTACGCTCCTCCTCCATCTAGAGGTATAGTTGCTATCACCCTGTGCTATTATTGCGCAACTCTGATCACACGCTATTGAAGCCTCTACGTTGTTGCTTATGTGTTGCCACTACAATGTACTGCATTTGCACTGCAACAGTGTACTGACCACCTCAGATCCTGAAGTACTAAGTTTCCATAGGGTTGCTCCCTCTGAAACTAGACTTCCTCTAAGTCTCGATGTCCCTCTGAAACATAATTAGGAAATCCCTCCACCTTCTAGCAAAGCCTCTCTACTGCAACTCGCACTCATGTCTACATGCCTAACTGGACTGCAACATTCTACTACGGGAAATTCAATCTTGTCTTTGGAAATCCGAAAGACACTTTGCCTCCTGCTGAAACTACTCATTCTGCCTTCGGATCTCCTCCCAGTACTGGTATACGATCTTTAGCCTCTGCAACATGGACTAGTTGATTGTCTCTAGCGAGAACTATCTCAAATGACCAATTCACACTACTTCCCTCAGCTTCATCTACTGGAATTTACTTAACCTCCTTTCCTTCTCAAGGAAACTGGAACCCTCTTTGGCTAGAACTGCACCTGCTACCTGCAACTGGGTAATTCTCACTGCCTATGTCACTAAAACTAGCTATGCAACTGCCTCTCGAGTATTAACTGCAACTAGATCTGCAGTTGTCATCTGAATGACTAGCTGCGTATGTTGACACTAAATCTGCGACTATGATATTGTGGGCCCCTCGTAGCAAAGGTGATGGTCCTGCTGCAACAAATGGAATTGATCTAACTAATCTCCTTGCTGCAACTGCATTGAACCCTGCCCATCTTGACACATTGAAGTATAAAGCTCCACCTCCACCTGGATCTGGTGCTCCACTATCCCTTTTTGAGCTCGGTCCCTATCTAGGACCCTTCTTCACTTTGCGGCTCGCACTAGACAACTGGCACTTCCTCTGACACCTATCATCGGCAACTGGAATTCACTATGTTCCCCACATCTACATTCCGGCTAACTCGTATGGCCTCCTCTAGCAATCTCGTACGTCCATCTCTGGAAAGCTGCAAAATATACAAAACCCAATTAAATGGGTAAATATACAAGAATCTCCTCCCCTTTCCTGCTCGGCCTCCTCCTCTGTTACTCGCACTCCTTGGAATGCACAGAACTGCTATTGTTGCCTCACTTTGCCTCAGCTTCACTCTAAAACTACTCGCTCGGCCTTCTGAAAGTCCTTCTCTAGTGACTAACACCCAAACTGCAATCTCAAAAACATGAACTAGCTAGTTCGGCAAACTCGCATGGCCTTCTACAACTGGAAAAATATGGATTTCCTCCTTAAGTTGGAACTGGAAACCCTTTGAGGAATAAACTAAAAATCCTTCTGTGTGTGATCTTTCTCTTCCACCTAGCATTGATTCTGCTACTGCAAACTGCTGCAAAACCCCATTGCACCCAAACTAGAAATCAGCTCTTCGAAAATACTAAGTTTCTCACCTACTTCCTGTTGGAATCACTTCCCGGACAAATCAACCCTTCCTGCGCTCTACAGCTGGAACTTTGACCCCCTGTCCAGTAATTTGCACTGTCTGGCTAGGCACTGCCCAGCGCTCAAAATTGTGCTACATAACTCCCTCTAAGCCTGCACAAAATTCCTCCTCGCTTCTGAGCAACCAATCCGTCTTCAACACTGCTCTGATACCATTGAAAACTCAACAAGTCTAATTGTAGCAACTAGAAATTTATTCTTCTTACTGTAAATTAATTATGTAGTTTATTTGCTAAGACAAATATCGAATAAATCACACTACAACTTTTCACCCTAAAAAATACTACAGAAAATAAAATGTTGGAAACTAAGAAAATGCTAGCACACACGCACATAAAAATGACAATTATTTTTGGACAGTTGTCCCTAGAAAAAACCCCATCGTGGGAAAACCAGTGCAGCAACTTAGGGTTGTATTATTATGCAAAAGTGAAATTTTAAGTACAATCTTTGGATGCCCAACTGGCTATCCAATCAGCAAATATCTGACAAATATAATTAGAGAAATTTCCCCTCTCCCCGCAAGCAATCCCAGCACTTCTCCCTCAGAAAATTGGTCGTCCAACCCTTGTGCAAGCCCTTCTGCACCAATATTGCGCAAACCCTCACACGTGTGGCTCTATTTTTCCTCTGATCAAGTCATCCTGCCTATCTTTGCTGCTAGGAGTGACTCTCTTAAGTCCATACCTCTGGAAGAATATCCCAAACTCTGGAAGTTGAATCGACTCTCTCTCTAACTAAATTGAATTGCTCTGTTGAAGCTTCTAAGCAAGCCCTGTGCAGCCTCAGGCGGAATACTTCTGTCATTTGTTGTTGCCTCTCCGGAAGTAGAAAACTTCCTTCAGACTCACTATCTTTCCCCACGCTGTCATTGCATCTCTCTCTGGCTCGAACTTCCCTTTGTTGAATCATTGCAGCTGAGAAATTCAATCTCTGCCAAGGAATTCGCTCTCCAAGTGTGTTCTCCATCAACCCCATTGACCTCTCTTATAATCTCCAATTGAATCTTCAACGGCCATGATTAGATCTTAATCGATGGTTGAGATCATCTCTATGTCGACCCATGTGAGTTTCTAGAGAATTCTCACCTATCTCAATTATTTCCTATTTAATCAATTTTCCTAACTTAGACTTGGGAAAAATTTAAATGATGTTCAAGTAATTTAATTGAGCTATCTCTAGGTGGAATTTCTAGAAATTATTTTTGGGTTTTGGAGATCTCATGTGTTTTAGCCTCCATAAAGTTTGAGACTAGATCACCATCTGATGCTACATAAACTAACATAGAGAATACATACCAGATCATTGCCCTAAGCATGCAACAGAGATGATCATTACCGATAATTCATCCATAAAAGCCTGTAAATAGGACACCCAAGAGGGTCGAGACTAGGCCTCATATGAGCTTAGTTTAATGTTGAGTGGACCAGTGAAATGTGTCATGAAATGTCCAACAAAAAGTGCCTTGTAAATACTTGTGTTCGTGTCACTAAAATCGCCTCAGGAACTCAGATGTATCATATGTTGTTCAGATCACAAAACGTGCCTCAGATCCGACATACAATGAGGACCGAAACTTCATGGAATGCCAAACCAATCTTGCAGAGGTTGCTTCAGATGTACTTGCTCTAGATATGTGTTCAATTCATGTCCCTTTCAATTTCAAAAGAAAGGTCAAGGCCATAACGATCTCCTCTTTGTAGTACATGCCAAGTGTTGATTTTGGGTAGCACCGGATGTGCTCTAAGTCTCAAATTTTGTGGAGAGGCTTAGACACATGTATTCTAGATAACCCAGAAACCGTTTGGTAAAATTCCACTCAAATTGTATTCTATAGAAATAATTAATTATTTTTAAAGGGACCCTAAGTCTAAACTTAAGAAAATAAAACAATTAAAGTGTATTAATAGAATATGATTGAGAAGGATCTAGAATAAACAAATCAAGTCAAAAGTTAATCTTAGTCGTTGATTAGAGATCTAATCTAGGTCGTTGAAGTCTCAACGAGAAGACTATAAGATTGGCTTGAAGAGTCATTTGGAAATAACATTCGTGGAGACACAAAGGATCTAGAGATCGAATTTTTCTAATGGAGCAAGTGCTCGGACGAAAATCAGATCTAAGTGATTCTTCATTGAAGTGAGGGGCAGTACCTCCAGTTGGAAGGTTTCCTGAGCCGTGTAAAAATTTTGACCCCACTCTAGTTTTCAGTTTCACCTTATCACTCCCATAAAGTTAAATGCCCATTCCCATAATCATACATTCAAAATTTTGGAAATGAAAAATATTTCTAAAAACACAAATTTAGGAATTTCACATTTGTCGGAAATGCAGTTATAAAAACATAGAAAAATATTACAGCCACACAGAAAAAATAACACTGATTTTTGGTCAATCTGACCCTGGAAAACCCCCCTACGACTCTTGGGGAAAACCAATTTGAGAGTTCTTTATTTCTGAAAAATGCTTTTATAATGAAACTGAAATACACAAAAAAATTCCAGCAACCACAAATCTACTTATCTCAAATTTCGTGCTTAGCCACCACCTTGGAAAACGTGCCAACAATACAACAAAAATTTTATAGCATTAAATGTTGTACGGACAGCCTAGAAAACTGTGTCAAAACAGCTATACGAACTGCCTTGAAATTTGTGCCAAACCTAGCTGTACGGATTTCTTGAAATTCATGCCCAAAAAAGTGATGAACATTGCCTCAATTTCTATGCCTGAAAAACAATTGTATAGTCCTCGAAAATCATGCCTCAACTACTACAATAAATGTTGCCTTCTCTCTCCTCAATGTTCATGTCAAGCTGCCTCGAAAATCATGCCCCTAAACTACTGTACGGACTGTTGAAATAAATGCCTTGGGATTCGTGCCAAGGTTTTGCTCTTTTTCTTCTCCCCGCTCAAAAATTCTCCTTGCTCTCTCTTGCTCCTTCTCTCAATCTGCTCATGAAAAGAATGATTGACCTTTTCTCTTCTTTTCTCCTTTTACCCTAACCCTAAGTGACTTTTGGGGAATCCCTAAATCCAATGGCTGAGATAGCTTTAGATCAAGGGCTGAGAATAAGTGTGCATTTAATTCTCACTTTCTAATTTTTAATTCACCCCACTTAAATAAAGACCCACTTAGCCTTTTATTTCCATAGTCACTTTTCCACTTTCTAATTTTTCATTGACTTTAATGAAGTCACTTTAAAATTAGATTGTAACTTTACCACTTGTAAAGTCACTTTAAAATTAGATTTGACATTACCACTTATAAAGTCACTTTAGGAGAAAAGTACAAAATACATTTGGACTTTTCCCTAGGCCAAAGATCAAAGCCTTAAGGAACCACTTGTCCTCTAGTACCCAAATTTTAACACTCCCTCTTACCGAGGAAAGTGTTCCTCACCACTCCCATCTTGTCTCTGAAATAGACATGCTTGCCCTGTAGTAAGGCTTTGGTGAATATGTCTACTACCTGCTCATCTGTGGGAATATACTCAAGCTTCATAGCTCCCTTCTAAACAGTCTCTAATGAAATGATATTTGATCCCGATATGCTTTGACCTGTCATGAAAATCTGGATTCTTCATGAGTTTAATGCAACTCTGATTATCACAATAAATCACTAAAGGTCTCAACGCCTAACCAAATAAGCCAAACAACATCTTGCGAAGCCATATGGCCTCAAAACTAGCCAAATTGGTTGACATGTACTCTGCTTCCACTGAGCTCAATGCAATTGACTGTTACTTCCGGCTTCACCACGATACCACTACCAAACCCAACCCAAAACAACACCCTGAAGTGCTCTTCCTATCAGAAGCACAACCTGTCCAATCTAAATAAGTGTACCCTGCCAGCCTCACTCCATCTCCTTGTCTATAATCCAAACCAAAATCCATTGTCCCCTGCAAGTAACGAAGAATGTGTTTTGCAGCAACCGAGTGCACTCTCATGGGCTCACACATGAACTAGCTCATCATGTTGACTGCAAAACATATATCTGGTCGAGTGTTGACCAAATACATCAAGGAACCAATTAGCTGTTTGTACGAAGTAGGATCCACCAACTCGAAATCTGAAGCGTGAAGCTTCTTCCAGTTAGTGATCATAGGTGTAGACATGGGTTTGCAATCCTTCATGTGAAATCTGCTAAGAATGTCCACAATATACTTCCCCTGTCCTAGGAAGAAATGCCCCTCCTCCTGTCACACCTCCAATCCCAAAAAGTAATGCATCAAGCCAATGTCCTTAATCTCGAACTCTAAAGCAAGATCTCTCTTGCAGCCCTCAATGAGTCTCTCTGCACCTGTAATGACCAAGTCATCCACATACAACACCAAAATGAGAGGCTCCTCACCTACCACAATAAAGTATAGGTTCAGATCTACCTCACTCTTTGTGAAACCCAACTCCTGCAAGTACGTATCAATCCTCCAGTACCAAGCTCTAGGAGCTTGCTTCAAGCCATAAAGTGCCTTCTTCAATCTGCATACATGGGACTCCTTCCCATGCACCTCAAAGCCCTACGGCTGCTCAATATAAACCTCCTCCTGTATGAAGCCATTGAGAAATGTGGTCTTCACATCCATCTGGTGGATCTTCCAACCCATCTCTGATGCTATCGATATAATGGAATGAAAGGAAGTATATTGAGCCACAAGAGCGAAGGTCTCCTCATAGTCAATTCCCTCTACCTGTGAGAACCCTCTCGCCACAAACCGAGCCTTGAAATTCTCGATGTTGCCATCTACAGCATGCTTTATCTTGTAAAGCCATCTGGAAGTAACATTGATTTACCTTCAGGCCTCGGCACTACCTCCCAAACATCGTTCTTCATAATAAAAGAATACTCCTCTTGCATGGCCCCTCCCCAGACCAGCTAGCTAGCTGCCTCCTCATAGCTAGAAGGCTCGGAGTCAACGATGCTAGCAACCAATGCCATATAACTACAAAACTGATCAGGTGGTTTGCTCTCTCTAACCTGTCTCTTTGGTCCAGCAACAGATGTGGCCTCGCGCAAGGTGTCCTGAAGCCACTGGGACTTCCTCTTCCCTGAGCACACTTCTCCCACCAGAGTGAAAGAATCCTCATCCTCATCAGAAGCCTGAACTCCTAAAGGCCTGCCAACTAACCTCATGCCTGAACCTGTGCCTGTAGATGCTGAGGTACCGTGTGAAGTGTCCATCAGTGGACTACCCTGTGAATTGTTGTGCGGACTGCTCTGCATGCTGCCCAAAGCACCACACATCTGACTTTGAGAGCCACTGCTCACTGATGGACCTGACATTGTAATCGATATACCTCCTAATCCCTGTCCACTAGATCCCTGTGACTGACTCAGCTGCTCCTGAGGGTCTGGTGAATCCAGATACTCTAACCCCCGTGACCTCCTAAAAGCCCTATCCTTCTCGAACTTCACATCCCGCCTGATAACAACTTTCCTCTTCGCAGGAATATAAATCCGAAAAGCTTTCGAGGTCTCGTTGTAACCCACAAAGATTCCCTTGTCTGCAGTGGGCTCTAGCTTGGTCCTCTTCTCCTTAGGAACAAAGGAGTATGTAATGCACTCAAAGATACGAAAGTGACCAACATCAGGCTTCTTCACAGAAAAAGCCTCCTCCGAAGTCACATTGCCCAAGGCACAATGTGGACTCATGTTCTACAAGTACACAGCAGTGTTGCAGGCCTCTGCCCACAAAAACAAAGGTAACCCTTGATCATGAAGCATGGCTTTAGCAACCCCAACGATGGATCTGTTCTTCCTCTCCGCAACCCCGTTCTCCTGGGGGTTGTAAGGAACTGTGAACTCCCTCCTAATGCCTGCCTCTGCACAATAATCAACAAAATCACCAAGGGTACACTCCCCTCCATTGTCCGACCTGAGGACCTTGACCTTTCGACCTGTTTGGGTCTCCACAAGAGCTTTGAACTCTTGAAACCGCTTGAAGACCTCACTCTTAGTCTTCAAGAAATAAATCCAGGTCTACCTGGAGTGATCATCAATGAATAAAACATAATACTCATAGCCACTCAAGGATACATGAGACATCTGACCACTCACATCGGTATGAATCAAGTCAAGAATCCCTATCGCTCTATTGTCATTGTTGGGAAATGTGGATTTGGCAAACTTCCCCATAGCACATCCTCTGCACACATCAAGGTGATCAGAACTGAAATCTGGCACACCAGTTGAGATCTCCCGCAATGTCCTCAAGGCCCCATGATACATGTGCCCCATCCTGCGGTGCCAAATCTCACACAACTCTGAACTGCTAGATCTACTGTTGGTACTACTACTCAATGCCATCAGGGGCCAAAATGAGAACTTGTACACCTTGGCATGGCACACAACAATCACTCTAGCTGAATCAGCTAGAGTGCCCCTAGGATATATAAGCACTTGCCCTCTCCTGAACAACACTTCATACCCTCTGTCCTCAAGTGTTGAAACAGATATAAGGTTCTTCTTCATTCCAGGCACATATAGAATATCTGACACTTTCAAGGGAGGTTTGGGTTCCCTATCAAATGTCAATGTCCCCACACCGACTGCTCTAACAATGTCGTCATCTCTGAGTACTGCCTCTATATCAGTGCCACTCTCTAAAAGCTCCGAGAAGTACTCCCGAACTCCTGTCATATGACGAGAAGCCTCACTGTCAACATATCAAATACTTGAAGATGCTCCGCCAATGGAGGGAAGTGCACACTCCCCCTCAACCTGTGTGGCATGTGATCCTGCACTACTGGACTCACAAGCTATCAACCCAAACACTAGGTCAAAGCTCCCCAAGAATTCCTTTATCTCTGCAGAAGCTGCCATGGTCTTGTCCTTTCCATTCTTCTTCTTCTTCGGACACACAACTGCATAGTTCCCCAACTTCTGACAATTCCAACATTTGACTTTGGAATATTCCTTCTCCTTGTTTACCTACTTACCTTTGCCTTTGCCTTTGCCCCCACCACCACTTGTGGAAGCTTGCTTCTTTCCTTTTCCCTTCTTGCCCCTTGCTAACAATGCTACATTGTCATCCTCCTCCACCTGTTTAGCTGCCCCAAGATGGCTATTTCTGATCTCATTCTAAATGCAATCATCCCACAACCTCTCCCATTCGGGAAGTTTCTCCCGTGCAACAATGCCATCCACAAAACTCTCTGAAGTCTTGGGAAGAACATTCAAGGCTATCCTCACCAACTCAGTGGGTACTATGGTCTCTCCAACGGCTGCCAACTCATCTCTCACAGAAGTGATCTTTGTGAGGTATGTTGTAACACTATCAGTCTTAGCCATTTTAATGGCCTTCAGCTTCTCCCTTAAGACCATTTTTTTGTTTTCATTGGTGCTCTAGTAAAAATTGGTCAAGGTTGTTCACATCTCATGTGCATATGTCTTTCCTCTCACATGAGGAACGACATGGTCTTTAACACCATCCAGAATCAATCTTTTTCCCTTAGCATTCTTCTTGTTAAACTCTACCAACTGAATAGGGTCAGCAGGCACTGCTACTGGGTCTTGTGTGGTGTGAACCATTATGCCCCAGACTTCTGCCTCCTCAAAGATGCTTTGGATTCTCTCCCTCTATGCACTATAGTTGCTCTACCCATCCAGCCTATCATCCACCCTCAAGCCCAAAGACATGCTTCCTGTCCTAACAAACTAAAAATTTCAAAATTGTGGTAAAGGTTCAGTTTTTTGTGTGAAAAATCAACTTGCTGTAATTTTTCACTTGCTGTCCCAAACTGCACTTTTCAACCACCCAAGCCCTGATACCATGTAGAAATTTTGACCCCACTCCAATTTTCAGTTTCACCTTATCACTCCCATATAGTTGAATGCCCATTACCATAATCATACATTCAAAATTTTGGAAATGAAAAATATTTCTGAAAACACAAATTTAGGAATTTCACAGTTGCTGGAAATGCAGAAATAAAAACACAAAAAAATATTATAGCCACACAGAAAAAATAACACTGTGATTTTTGGTCAATGTGACCCTAGAAAAACCCCCTACAACTCTTGGGGAAAACCAGTTTGAAAGCTCTTCTTTATTTCTGAAAAATACTTTTACAGTGAAACAAAAATACACAGAAAAAATTCCAACAACCACAAATTTACTTATCTCGAATTCTGTGCAGAGCCACCACCTCAAAAAATGTGCCAATAATACAACAAAAATTTTACAACAAAAATTACAGCATTAAATGTTGTACGAACAGCCTAGAAAACTGTGTCGGAACTATACAGACTTCTTTGAAATTCGTGCTAAACCCAGTTGTATGGATTTCTCGAAATTCATGCCTAGAAAAGTGAACACTCCCTCAATTTCTGTGCCTGAAAAACAGATGTACAGTCCTCGAAAATCGTGCCTCAACTACTGCAATAAATGTTGCCTTCTCTCTCCTCGATTTTCATGCCAAGCTGCCTCGAAAATCATGCCTCTAAACTACTGTACGGATTGTTGAAATAAATGCCTTGGGATTCGTGCCAAGGTTTTGCTCTTCTTCTTCTCCCTGCTCAGAAATTCTCCTTGCTCTCTCTTGCTCCTCTCAATCTACTCATGAAAAGAATGAATGACCTTTTCTCTTCCTTTCTCCTTTTACCCTAACCCTAAGTGACTTTTGGGGAATCCCTAAATCCAATGGCTGAGATAGCTTTAGACCAAAAGCTGAGAATAAGTGTGCATTTAATTCTCACTTTCTAATTTTTAATTCACTCCACCTAAATAAAGACCCACTTAGCCTTTTATTTCCATAGCCACTTTTTCACTTTCTAATTTTTCATTGACTTTAATAAAGTCACTTTAAAATTAGATTGTAACTTTACCACTTAGAAAGTCAATTTAAAATTAGATTTGACTTTACCACTTCTAAAGTCACTTTAGGAGAAAAGTACAAAATACCTTTGGACACTTTTCCCTAGGCCAAAGATCAAATCCTTAGGGAACTACTTGTCCTTTGGTACCCAAATTTTAACAAACTGGAGAGTGCATAGCAGCAAAGACAGAGAGAGCCACAGCATTAGCGCAGAGGCAGTGATGCAGTGCTTACATAGTCACTGCGTAGAGTGTTAGATCTCGGAGAGATTTTTCGGAGGCCAGTAGGCTTCAGTTTCTAGCCAGCAGTGAGACCACCGCAGAGGCAGAAGGGTGGTCATAGTTGTGACACAGAGACTGCGTGTGTGACGCAGTCACTACGCAAAGGCAGCACAGGGCAGTCCAGTCTTGGTGCAGATCAGTGCCAGTTTCCCGTGGAGGAGTGAGGTTTGTCTCACGATATCTCTTCTATCAATTTTGTTGTATGATTTTACAGCCTTGTCAATCATAGATTTGTACTCGGAATTTACTGTGTTTTAACATAAACCCTCAGATCTGTTGCACCGGTTTTCCCGCATTGGGTTTTTCCAGGGACATTAGTCCAAAAATAATTGTGTCGGATGGTTGTGTGATCTATGTGTGTTCAAATTTGTTTCTGCACTTGAATTTCTTTCGGAGTTTGTTTTTGTAGGCAGTAGTGAATGGATTTCGATATTTACTTGTAGAACACAGTAAATAATTTGTTAAGTAAAATAACAAATAGAAGATTTCCCATCAGTTGCTGCAGTAGGATTCTAGGTAATACGAATTTTCACATGGTATCAAAGGTTGTTTAAGTTGAGTGCAGTCGAGACAAAGAATAGATCCAGCAGATTCAGCGTTGGTGAAGCTAGGATTAAAGAGCTGCATAAGCAGCAGATCGATCTCCCAGTGATTGCATAGTCCAAGCCAGGAGGGCTAAACCAACAGGAAAATCTCTCTCTAAGTGAGCCGACAAAGAGGTATGATTGTTCCAGATTGCTACTTGTCCGAGGCAAAGGGAGCAGCGCAACAGATCTACGCAGATCAGTAGCTGGAGGGACGCAGCTGACTACGCAACAGTGATTGCTGGTGCAAAGCATCAGGAAGCGTAGCTGAAACACAGATTTGGGGATTTTCTGACCTTAGTGAATTTCTTGTCCAAGAAACTCAGATTCCCGATGCAATAGAAGCAGATTCTATGGCTTGCTCCATCTGGAGTGCGTAAAGCCAGCTTCGTAGAGGGTGAGAGGCAACAGATCGACAATAGTTGAGTGAGATGGCCACCAACAGATTGTGTGACTAGGACCAGTTGGAGGGTGCCTCCAACTATGTAATATGGAAGGCAAGGGTTTCCTTCTTTCTACATGAGCATGACCTCAAGCACTTTATCGACAATGCTCAGACTGAACCGATGGATGCAGCACCATTACGGGCCTTCAAGAAGAATATGGAAAAGGCCAAGCAATTGATCCTCAACAGAGTGAAGGATCATATTGTTTCACACATCTGTGGGGTGAAAATTTCTTAATCTAAGAAACCCTACTGCAGTATCTTGATTTACTTCTCCTACCTGAATTAAGTTACACGTTAATTTCTGAAATATTCAGTAAATTAGCGAAGTAAATACAACTAGCAGCCTACACATACAGATCAATTAAAGAATAGCATGCTCATATGACAAAGTGACACAGATTTTTCGGACAAATGTCGCTGGAAAAACCTAATGCGGGAAAACCGGTGCTGCTAGCTCTAGAGGGTTTTATTATTAAGCAGATTTTGAATACAACATTTATGGGCACCAAACTTGGTTGGCCCTACAAAGAAAAATACGACAAGCAATACCTCTATCCTCGGAGACAGAAAATATGGTTGTTCACACCCTCAAACGGGATTTACAGAACTCGAGCCCTTTCTGGCCCACCGTAAACCCAAGTGTTGCTCCTCGGCCTTCTTGGCCTGCGTCAACTTTTGTGCTGCTCTGGAAGGGCCTGCGTCACCCCTGAAGGGCTTACACTGCCCTGACTGGGCCTACGTCAGCCCTGCGTGGCTCTTGTTGCCTCTGCGTAGCCCCTGCTGGACTGCGTAGCACCTGGTTGCCTTTGAGTTGCTCTAGTATGCTGCCTCTCTGTCGTTGTTGTACTCTTGGCCTGGGATCAAACCATCCCCTTGCCAATACTGCCCCTCACTGCACTGCAAACTCTTCCTGAAATTCTTAGCAAACCACGCCCTAGAATTCCAGCTTAGCTTCAGTGCTCCGCCAATGTGTGCGTTCTCCAACTGACCCCAAGCCCTTCTCTAATACTTCGTTGAAACATCAATGGTTGTTATCTAATCTCTAATCGACGACTAAGAGTAGAAGTTGCTTGATCCACGTCACCTAAGTCATTCTCATCACATGTTTAATTTAATTCACTTTAATCTTTTAATTTTCCTAAGTTAATCTTAGGGTCCTTAATTAAAAATATTAATTAATTAAATATCTCTTAAACCTGATGGAATTCTTCTTCCGAACGCTTTCTGGGTCTTGGAGATCTCATGTACTCTAGCTCCTCCACAAAATTTGGGAGCTAGAGCACATCTGATGCTACCCCAAAATCTTAACACTCCCTCTTAGCGAGGAATGTGCTCTAGCAATGCACTTTACCCTAAAGTACTGCTCTGATCTCTGGCATCGGTCTCCGCGCAGATGCTTGGCTTCTTGTCCTTCGACACTACGGTGCGGCTGCTCTCTGTACTGCTGCCCATAACGCTGTCATCGTCACTGCTACATCCATACTACAGCTCCCTCTCAAATTGTTGCATCGTGCTACCAACCGCTGAACTGCAACTCAGTTGCTGGGAGTAAGCAACTAAAGGACCCCCGCCCAATGACAAACGAGTCAGTCGGGTTGCATCTCATCACTGAAGCTCCTTAGGCTGCTGCTCTACGCTGTCCTCCTAAAGCCATTGCGCTGCTACAGCTCTGCACTACATAAGCATGACTCCTCTGCGCTGTTGAAGTCACATCAGCCCCTCTGCGTTGCTGCCTCTACATTGTTTCTACCTCTGCACTGCATTGCTCCCTCTACAACGTCCAACTCTGCCTCTGCTCCATCCGTGATCCTCTACACCCACTGCTCCAGTCATTCCTGCTACTGTCTTAAGGCTCCCGTAGCACGGATGTGATCCAAGGGTTGGGCTACTCAAGGATACCGCCACCACTCTATAGCTGCTCTACAAATCAATATCGCCCCACCTCTGTGATTCATGAGCACTCATGGCTACGTCATTATTGGAGCCATCGTCTTCTTTAGCTGCCGCAACCTTGGAACTAGAAGCTTCCTTGTCCTTCTTCCTTAGAGGACAATTGGTGGTGAAGTGTCCAAGTTTGCCACATTGGAAACATTTGATCTTAGATAGATCACGCTTCTTTTTGCCTTGCTGCTTCTTAAATGCCAGGGCTACATCTTCCTCTTCCTCCTTCACCTTGCTTGATCCGATGTTGGTTTGTCTCTTGGTCATTCGGCAAATTTCCTCTTGTCAAAGGATAGCCCACATATCGTCCCAGGTAGGAAGGTCCACTCTGCCCAAGATGCTTTGGACAAACGTTTCCCAATCCTCTGTGACTGCATTTAGAGCAGTCCTCACCATGACATCATCCACCTTAACCCCCATGGCAGTCAGTTGATCCCGAATTGCCTGCAACCTAAAGAGGAAAGGATCGATTTCCTCTCCCTTGGTCATCATAAATAACCTCAGCTAGTTCTCCAGAATCATCTTCCTCTGGATGGATTTCCCTTGATACAGTGTGGTTAAAGCTTTCCACATTTCATTAGTTGTCTTCTTCTTGGCTATGTGTGGTACCACATGATCCTTAACCCTGTCCATGATGAAGGGCTTAGCATGTGCCGCTGCTTCATTATGCTTCGCCAGAAGAATAGCATCGATTGGTGTAGCCAAGACACTCTCTACATGCTCCCGTAAACCGTATTCCTCCAAGACTACCAGGATTCTAGTCTTCCAGATAGCAAAGTTAGACAGGCCATCCAACCTATCTCGACCACGCAGTCCGTGCGGTGCCATCTGCTCAGAAATAATCTGTCGCAACAGATCCTCCTCTCCTCGCTTTTGTTGCTACCCTCAACAGAAACTCGGATCTAGGGTACTTGGCGAGAAAGGCACCCTCTGCTCCCTCTAACAACTGATTTCCTCCCTTGGAAATCTGCCAAATCCAATGAATCAACTCTCTTCGATCACCCTACAATCGATCTTTAGATTTCTTTGGCAATGAAATCTGTTGAGCAGTTGTTCTCCTCCCGCTCTTTGTCAACTTAGCTTAGG
Source organism: Pinus albicaulis (assembly GCA_034641835.2). Taxonomy (NCBI): domain Eukaryota; kingdom Viridiplantae; phylum Streptophyta; class Pinopsida; order Pinales; family Pinaceae; genus Pinus; species Pinus albicaulis. The sequence goes on from CM076572.1 coordinate 1,426,426,672, forward strand.
CACGATTCTGCACCAACAAAATCTCCACCTGAATATCTGAAGCCTCGCTTCCGAACCACAGCAAATCTGCACAGCACTCGACACTGGACTGTGTCACCCTAACTGGCCTCTGTGTGAGTAGATTGGCTCAATGCAAACTTTGTGCAGCACAGGCTGCTCCTGCGTCCCTATGGAAGGTACTGCGTTGTCTCTGCGTCAGCCCCTGCGTAGCCTTTGCTGGGACTGTGTCCTCCTGGTGCTGCACTGCCCTCTCTGGATTCCTGCTACCCTGCAACAAATATTTCTTTAGCCGAAATGCTGGAGATCTTGCTTGATCTGTAATAGCTCTAATACCATGTGAAAATTTCTTAGTCTAAGAAACCCTACTGCAGTATCTTGATTTACTTCTCCTACTTGAATTAAGTTACAAGTTCATTTCTGAAATATTCAGTAAATTAGCGAAGTAAATACAACTAGCAGCCTACACATACATATCAATTACTAAATAACACACTCATATGACAAAGTGACACAGAATTGTCGGAAAAATGTCCCCAGAAAAACCCAATGCGGGAAAATCGGTGCAACTAGCTCTGGAGGGTTTTATTATTAAGCAGATTCTAAATACAACATTTCTGGGCACCAAACTTGGTTGGCCCTATAGAGAAAAATACAGCAAGCAATACCTCTATCCTCGAAGACAGAAAATATGGCTGATTCACATCCTCAAACGGAATTTACAGAACTCGAGCCCTTTCTAGCCCACCGGAAACCCCAGCGTGCTCCTCAACCCTCTGCGTCAGCCTCTGCGCTACTCTGGAAGGGCCTACGTCACCCCTGAAGGGCTTACGCTGCCCCTGCACTGCCCTGACTGAGCCTACGTCAGCCCTGCATGGCTCCTGCTGTCTTTGCATGGCCTCTGTTGGATTGCGTAGCACTTGGCTGCCTCTGCATTGCTCTGGTATGCTGCCTCTATGTCGTTGTTGTACTCTTGGCCTGGAATCAAACCATCCCCTTGCCAATACTGCCCCTCACTACACTGCAAACTGCTTCCGAAATTCTTAGCAAACCACGCACTAGAATTTCAGCTAAGCTTCAGTGCTCCGCCAATGTGTGTGTTCTCCAACTGACCCCAAGCCCTTCTCTTATACTTTTCTCATTGAAACATCAACGAACGTGATCTAATCTCTAATCGACGACTAAGATTAGAAGTTGTTTGATCCGCGTCACTTAAGTCATTCTCATCACATGTTTAATTTAATTCACTTTAATCTTTTAATTTTCCTATGTTAAAATTAGGGTCCTTAATTAAAAATATTAATTAATTAAATATCTCTTAAACCTGATGGAATTCTTCCGAACGCTTTCTGGGTCTTGGAGATCTCATGTACCCCAGCTCCTCCACAAAATTTGGGAGCTAGAGAACATATGATGCTACCCCAAAATATTAACATCTCGCATAGGGACAGCCAAGGAAATGTGGGATGCGTTGGCAACGCTATATCAAAGGTCTTCAGAGCAACGGAAGATGTTTTTGGAGGAGAAGATGTGGACCACCAGGATGAAGAAGGGAGAGCACATTGATCCATTCCTGTCTAGACTTCAGGAAAACCGAGATCAGTTGGCAATTGTAGGAGCAACTCCTCAGGCCACAAAGATGGTCAGACTTGCCTTGAATTTTGCATCTGAAGACTATCAGATCTTTGTCTAGAGCATCCTGGGCAGAGAGAAGTTACCGGACTGGGAAATGATGTGGGCATCTCTTCAGTAAGAAGAGATGAAGAGAGATTTACTCGAGTATCAACTTGAGAGCAGCAGTAGCAGTGGTTCGAAGGTCAAGAAGGAGGAGGATGAGAACGCAACCCTTGCATCAAAGGGGCAACAAGAGCAGCGCAAGAGGAAGAAGGATCTATCAAAGATCAAATGCTTCCGGTGTGGCGAGATAGGACATTACGCCACACAATGTCCTCTCAAGAAGAAGGACAAGGATTAGAAGCATGATCCTCAGGTCGGAGCAACGAAGTTAGAGGGGGAGGAGTTTGCTATGATAGCTCATATACCTCCAGGAGGGAGGTGGGCTGATTTGGAGTTATAGACCAGGAGATCTACAAGATGGGCAAGATCCTTGAGGAGTCCACCTCTTGGATCATCACCTTGCTACGGAAGCCCAAAACAAAAATAGTAGGATGGACGGGTGCCAATTGGTGCAGAGGAGTGTTGAAGTGACAGCGCAGTGGTTAGCAACACCAGAGTCTGAACAACGCATAGCAATGTTGTAGTAGCGCAGAGGGATGTAGTGCAGAGCAGTAGCAGCACAGCAGCTTCGGAGGAACAATGCAGAGGCTAGCAGCAGGCAGATCTTCATCACCGAGATGCAGTATACTTGTCTAATTTTGGATATTTTCCAATTGCAGTAAGCAACTGTGATGCAATGCAGTGGTAGTTGGCAGCGGCAGAGTCAGTAGCAGCACGGATGCAGAATTCAAAGGGAGTTGCAGTACAGATGCAGTATTGATAGTGGCAGAGTCAGCAGCAGTACAGATGCAACATTTGCGCAGAGTTGATGGACAGAGTGTCAGACATCAGCGGTGCAGAGGGAGATGCTTTAAGGTCAGAATAGTGTGCAGCAAGGCATATTGCTAAAGCACATTCCTCGCTAAGAGGGAGTGTTGATTTTGGGTAGCATCGAATGTGCTCTAAGTCTCAAATTTTGTGGAGAGACTTAGATACATGTATTCTAGATAACCCAGAAACCGTTTGCCGAAATTCCACTCGGATTGTATTCTATAGAAATAATTAATTGTTTTTAAATGGGCCCTAAGTCTAAACTTAGGAAAATAAAATTATTAAAGTGTATTAATAGAATATGAGTGAGAATGATCTAGAATAAACGGATCAAGTCAAAAGTTAATCTTAGTCGTTGATTAGAGATCTAATCTGGGTCGTTGAAGTCTCAACGAGAAGACTATAAGATTGGCTTAAAGGGTCATTTGGAAATAACATTCGTGGAGACACAGAGGATCTAGAGATCAAATTTTTCTGACGGAGCAAGTGCTCGAACGAAATCAGATCTAAGTGATTCTTGATTGCAGTGAAGGGTAGTAGTTCCGGTTGGAAGGTTTCCTGAGTGGGAGAGAGCATAGCAGCAAAGACAGAGAGAGTCAGTGACACAGTACTTACGCATTCACTGCACAGGGCTAGAGGGAATAACATTTTCCTGCTGAGGAGACAGCATAGAGCCAGTGTCAGATCCCGAAGAGATTTTTCGGAGGCCAGTAGGCTTTAGTTTCCAGCCAGCAGTGAGACTAGCGCAGAGGCAGAAGGGCAGTCGTAGTTGTGACGCAGAGACTGCGTGGGTGACGCAGTCACTGCACAGAGGCAGCATAGGGCAATCCAGTCTTGGTGCAGATCAGTGCCAGTTTCCCGTGGAGGAGTGAGGTTTGTCTCATGAGATCTCTTCTGTCAATTTTGCTGTATGATTTGACAGTCTCATCAATCATAGATTTGTACTCATAATTTACTGCATAATAACATAAACTCTCAGATCTGTTGCACCGGTTTTCCCGCATTGGATTTTTCCGGGGACATTAGTCCAAAAATAATTGTGTCGGATGGTTGTGTGATCTGTGTGTTCAGATTTGTTTCCGCCCATGTATTTCTTCCGCAGTTTGTTTGTGCAGGCTGTAGTGAATGGATTTCGATATTTACTTAAGTAAACAATTTGTTAAGTAAAATAACAAATAGAAGATTTTCCATCAGTTGCTGCTATTGGATTCCGGGTAATACAAATTTTCACACCAAGGACCTTCACCAAATTAGGGCTTGTTGTACCATGAGCAGCTTTGTAAGGTGTCCAGGAGCTGTTGTGATTATTGTAGAGCCCCGGAAATTTGTCAAGGAATGTACCAGCGAAAAGCCAAACAAAATAACCCTTCAGATCAGCGAATTTTTCTGAACTTGTATTGCAATGGTATAGGCTGAGTAACATTGCTTTAGGATAAAGTTCACAATATTAATTCTTTGATTTGAGTGCATTGTGCTTCACTTGCAAAACACAACTAAACCCCAACAAAACCCATGCATGAAGATATAAGCCCAAAACCCTTCAAGATATTCAACCTCCTTAGGTATACACAGTGGAATATTCAGAATATCTAGAATATGTAAATATCTGTTATAGGACAGTAATCTATTTATATAAGAATATTGAATGTACAAAAGATAAGATATGATGATGTGAGATATATGATTACAAATAAGGGTCTGCTTATATACCTAAGCAGGTGCCTCTTCTTGAACGGTCATGTCCTTTAAGACATGCCTATTCAGTTACAACATACTATTTATTATTTAATTAATTATTATTATGATTATTATTATTTTTATTATTTTTATATATTATATTCATAACACACCCTTCTAGTGCGCCTTCTATTTCTTTGTGATAATGCTTTGATAAGGAGCATAGCTCAAGTATCCACTCTTGCTTTTAATGATATACCATTTATTTACCCCTTAATGATGAGTCAGCTTCTCACTCATCAAGGTTGGATCATGCAAGGGTTCCTTTAGTATGTGATGGAACGTCTAGTGTTTAGAAATCGGGTGATGCCTAATGAGCGGGGTAGAGCTCATGCTAGTCTTTTTCCCACGTATTAGTTATTGTCCCGACCATATTCTGCATTGTAACTTTTTTATTCTTTCATTGTGGTCATCTTATGTTTTTCCCTTTCTTTTGGCTGCATCAACCTCTAGTTTTCTGACCCTTACTCGAGGATGAGGATGTAAGGGTGTCAATCCCAATGAACCAATGACAACAAACCCGAAGGATGGATGTGAAATCAGGGAAATGGCGTAGAGTGTTTAGTATGGAATCATCATGGACACACTACTTCAATCCAAGTTTACCAAGTACCATCCCTCCTATAACCCTAAAGCCTTAGAGGAGGTCCTAGTAGACTAGGGCGAAAGACTAACCCCTATGGTAAGTTGAGAAAACATGTTTACAGTTTGCATCGGTCAATCATCTAGATCACCCCTTTATCCATGTTAGAATGCCCAAAACATTAAGTAAAAGCACATGATTGCAAAATGGTTAAAGTACCTGCTGAATAGTGACCCACCTTCCTTTAAGAGGAATGTTGGATGGTGAGAGGTGCCTAATGAGTGCAAATGGCAAAGGAATGTGGCATGTCATCATAAACTAAGCAATGCATAGGACTGCTGGCTGACTGGCTGTCCAAGATAGGAGAAAAAATTTCTCCTATGGGGTTACCCATTTTTGGTGGGTAACACTCCCATTTTGCAAAAATATGGATCTATCAAGCTCTCTTAAAAAACAACTAAAGATTGCATTTGAAGTTAAAAGTAGAACCATACATACACATTGAGGCAATTACCAGATATTAAAAGGGCCAGGAATGGAAATTGCAACTCCTTTTCTGTCAACCTGCCAAAAACATGGGAGAAATTCTAACTATTTGTCAATGAACCACATGCAACAATGTATTAGTAAAAGTGGATTTGATGAATTAGTTATTTCTTAAGATTATGAAGAGGACAAGGCATGTCAGCAAAACCCTCACAAAGTTATTTAAAAGCACGAATTTGGCATTCCATAGATCACAATAATAGGCTTAGACAAACTGGATAAAAAATAGACAAAATATGATATTCCATATTCATGCAGAAGAAGATTAGTCCGATGAATGAAATCATTAACAGGTATTTATAATTATTAATTACTCAATTAGTCAATTGATTAGGTCTGATTGTCAAAATATTTGTAGTACAAATGATCTCCATAACTTACCCACCCATTAAAATCAAAGAGAACTATGAAATTTTATCTCCAAGTTATTTAATCATAGAAACAACACAAGTATTATCAGCCGGAAATACCTTCAAACCCAAAAACGAAAAGAAGTCTAAATAGTAAATAACTATTAGGGAGTAGTTCCATGCCACCAATATAATCTCCTCTCACTTCCAAATTGATGCATGACAACATGAGGGGAGTCTCCCTAAATATTTGTCTTCAACTATGAACTATTGGAGGAATATGGCACCTCAAATATGATGAAGCTTGCTGATATGCAATAAAATACTCAAAAAATCTGCACTTTCATCTTAAAATCATAAGTGGTTAACTTCAAATTTTCATAAAACTGTGCTAATCTCCCCCTATCTGCAATAATAGTTGCAGAAAAGCAAACAAATTGACCAAAAATGCAAGGAAAACACCCCAAATTAAAATTTTATGTCTCCCCCTACAAATCTGCAATGAGTTCAAAAACCAGCAATGATATTATAGTAACTTTGTCTTAAAAAAACTTAAAAATCAACAGTTTTTAAGATGACCCATACCCTGACCTTAGAATTATGGAGTAAAATGAAAAGAAATTATGCAGGAAGAAATATCATTTTTGAAATCTCACAAATTAATGAACATCAAAAATAAATATGCGAACATGCAAGAACCATGCTAGATAGAATTCTTACAAATATGTGGTCTTATATTGGTCATCAAAAGATATTGATTTGATCTCTAATACTCAATGTTGTAGAAAGAACAAAGCTCCCAGCAAGTTAAGCAAACTGGATACAAGCCAACACACTCAACGATCTAGGGCAATAAAAAGAATAATGCCTAGAATTTAACAATCTCCGCAAACCACTCAAATATCAACTATGGCAGTGGATGCAAGAAATTCAACCAAAACTAAATAGATTTGGATGGCAATCTTGAGTGATGGACTGATAGTTCAGTAACATGGAGTAGCTCACACCAATGAAATGAACTACATTCCACTTGGGAAACAGTACAAGCATAAATAACGCAGTTTTTGTGAGTGAACAGAGAAACCACTATTTTTCACCACAACCCAAGTATGAGGACACTCAACCAGCTAGAAGACAACTCATCCTACAAGAAATGAAGATGACTAGCTTGAGTTGAATCAGTCAGTGTAAGGCAAATCATCCAACAATAAAAGGAAATCACTCAAGCCAAGAGGTGAATCATCCAGCTTGACTGGGGTCACCCATCTAAGTGGTGACTCATGAGTCAACCAGCAACAAGGAAATTCAAACGACCACCTAAGGGAGTCAACCAAGCAAATAACAAGTCAGCCAGGTAATCCAATCGCTTAGCTAAGCAAATAGACTAAGTGATTAATTAAGTTGACCAGAGAGGGAATGAATCGACCAGCTATAAACTAAGTCAATCAAACCAGTGATGAAGTGATGAAGTGACCCAGGGAGCAAGGGGCAGCTCAACATTATGTATACAACCGGTATGGCCACATGAATGAAAGGAATTACCAGGAATGCAAGGAATTTTCTCTAGGTAGTGAAATTGCAATCTGGCTTGCAATTAGGAAACCAACTAGGTAGTGTCAATTCAAACCAGACAGATAAATCAAACCAATTAAAAGAAAATTCGACTCGGGGAAAAATTACAGTCTGGAGTGAGAAAATTCTCATAACTTCAACTGTCACTAGCTGGTAATAAGGAACTGAATTAGAATCTATTTAAACAATTGCAACAGTCAAGGGATGGGGGCTACTAATCTCCTAGACAAAATATATCAATGGTCAACTTTTTGCTGTTGGGTTTCAATGCCTCAATGAATTGAAGCTACAGTATTTGTCCCAAGGCAGTCGTGAACAATCCAATCTCAAACCACAGTGCATTATTCCTCCCTAACAGCTAAGAACACACATCACTCAATTTCCAGTGACCAGCAATTGTTGTGGATACAATTAACAAGTGTTTAAACCATCAAGAGGTAGTGTAACAGCAAAATCTCACACTCCTCGAGTTAAAGTTCCAAACATCAAGTGCAAAACCCATTGTAATTAAGAGGCAACCACTGTCACCTCACCAACCCTCTTCCCACTTTTGACCTGTTGACCATGTACATGTCAACAGTTCCAGGAAGCAATGTACACAGCAGTGGATAAAAAATTTAAAGTCATTGTCATCATTGTAATCCCAAATTCTGCAATTTTATTGTAAAAATGATACTAGTATGACTATGAAGCCATGTAAAACACCTAGGTAACCCTTTGATTCTAAACAAAGGATTTCACTCTAGGGAGTTTTTTAACCTCCCTAATTATTTGTGTTTCTAAACACAAATAAGTAGCAATGTTTTTCTCCCAAGCATCCCTCAAAGCTGGAGTAGAATCCTCAGATGAGGTCTTCGGTGAGTCCTAGTGTTATCGAGTCTATGTATTTTTATCATAGTAGATCATGTGTCTTGTGTCGCAGAATTTGGTTGAGTCTAAGAAGTCATGTCTATTGTCAAATTCCCCTTCTATCAGTGTCAATTGTAAAATCTGTGAAAATTCCTAGATCTCACAATCTAAAGAATCCTACCGCAACCAACCGAATCTACTTCATCTACTTGTAAATACCATTACACAGTTATTTTCAGATTTCTTCATGAAAATATTGAAGTAAATTAAGCAGCCTACACTTAATACTTTATGATTTTGAAACAAGGAAACTGAGCAAAGAATAAATCACACATAGGACACCATTATTTTTGGATGAAAGTCCTCGGAAAAACCCAATGCGGGAAAACCGGTGCAGCAGATCTAAGGGTTTATTATTATTAAGCAACAGTTTATGAATACAACCTCTGGATGCCTTGCAGGTGATGAGATTTTGGGGTAAGCATCGAATGTGCTCTAGCTCCCAAATTTGTGGAGGAGCTGGAGTACATGAGATCTCCAAGACCCAGAAAGCGTTTGGGGAAATTCCATCATGTTTAAGAGTTATTTAAATAATTAATATTTTTAATTAAGGACCCTAAGTCTAACTTAGGAAAATTAAAAGATTAAAGTGAATTAAATTAAACATGTGATGAGAATGTTTCAAGTGACGTGGATCAAGCAGCTTCTAATCTTAGTCGTCGATTAGAGATTAGATCACGACCGTTGGTTTGCCAATGAGAAAAGTATAAGAGAAGGGCTTGGGGTCAGTTGGGAAACACACACATTGGCGGAGCACTGAAGCTAAGCTGAAATTCTAGGGTGTGGTTTGCTAAGAATTTCAGGAAGAGTTTGCAGTGCAGCGAGGGGTAGTATTGGCAAGGGGATGATCTGATCCCAGGCCAAGAGTACAACAACGGCAAAGAGGCAGCATATCCAGCAGCGCAAAGGCAGCCAGGTGATACGTAGTCTAGCCAGAGCCCAGTCAGGGGCAGCGCAGAGGCAGCAGGAGCCATGCAAGGCTGACACAGGCCCAGTCAGGGCAGCGTAATCCCTTCAGAGGTGACGCATGCCCTCCAGATGAATGCAGAGGCTGGCGCAGGCCAGTAAGGCTGACGTAGAGGGATGAGGAGCAGCGTTGGGATTTCCGGTGGGCCAGAAAGGGCTCGAGTTCTGTAAATCCCGTTTGTGGGTGTGAATCAGCCATATTTTCTGTCTCCGAGAGTAAGAGGTATAGCTGCTGTGATTTTCTCTATAGGGCCAACCATGTCTGGTGCCCAAAAATTGTTGTATTCAGATTCTACATAATAATAAAACCCTCCAGAGCTAGCTGCACCGGTTTTCTCGCACCGGGTTTTTTCGAGGACATTTGTCCGAAAAATCTGTGTCACTTTGTCATATGAGCGTGCTATTCAGTAAATGATTTGTATGTGTAGGCTGCTATTTGTGTTTACTTCATTGTTTTTTTGAATTCTTCAAATTGATGACTGTATAATTAATCAAGTAGGAGAAGTAAATCGATAGTTAGCAGTAGGCTATGTTGCAAGAAACGTTGCACAGAGGTCCATTTCAGCCCAGAAACGAAACGAAAACGTGTTTCACCATACCGTATGGCCTGGAAACGCGTTTTCGTCTGTACTGGGTCGTTTCACGTTGGGGAAACGTGCCCAGTACGGACGGAAACGCGTTTCCAGGCCTTACAGGCGCACTTCCTGCGTTTAAACTTCCTTTTTTAGCTTTTTTTCGGTTTGTCTGTTTTATTATTTTTTTAATTGTTTTTATTTTTTTGTTTCAAGGCAGGGTAATGTTCAAGCCTATGGCCCTAGTGTTGATATACAATTCATGGTAATGTTAAATTCTTAAAGTAAAAGTGAACTTAAATTTTTAACATTACCATGAAATGACTCAGGATGTTTGAGAGTGGTTTTGCCCTCATTGGATTTCATATGGAGAAAGTAGAATTTTACATCTCACTCAAAATCCAATAGACTCATTTTTTCAGGATTTCAGTATTGGGGGGATTGCAATGTTTCCATTCGATTTTGTCATGTACTAGGGTATGGAACTTGTATTTAATCAAGAGAACCAAGCCCTCTATGCAGGGGAGATTCCCAATAATCAAGAGCAGCTAGGGTACTAGTGTATGGAATTTGTATTTAATCAAGAGCACTAAGGTCGTTTGATTATGCAGGAAGATACTCCCAATCAAGCACGAGAAAAGAAATTAGAAATTTCTCATGGCTGATTTTGGATATTGCTATTTTCATTATGTGATCATTCATGAGTAAATGTGATGTAAATTTAGAGACTTACAGTTTATGCATTGACATTAGACAATTTAATCATAACGTAATAAATTATAATGTATCATGTATGCTTTATGATTGCACATATTTCTTAAATATCCTAATATATATATATATATATCTATATATATATATATATATATATATATATATATATATATATATATTGTGTTTCCTCATTTCCAAAATTTGGGGGGGTCACGTTTCGTACCCGTACACGTTTCAGAAACTCGTACCCGTTTCCCTATTTCGTGCAACTTAGGTAGTAGGGTTTCTTGGATTAAGAAATTTTCACATGGTACCAAAGGATTGCAGATCAAGCTGAATCTCCAGCAAATCGGCTGAAGAAATTTTTGCTACAGAGTGGCAGTAGAGAATACGGAGAAGGCAGTGCAGCACCAGGAGGATGCAATCCAAGCAAAGGTCGCGCAGGGACTGACGCAATCCCAATTGGGTGACGCAGAGGCAGCGTAGAGCCTTCTAGAGGGATGCAGAAGCAGCCTGCGTTGTGCAATCGCTGCACAGAGGCTGCGCTGAGCCAGTCTGCTCACGCAGAGGCCAACCAGAGGGACGCAGTCCAGTTTCGAGTTGCTATGAAGATTTGTCGTAGTCTGGAAGCAGAGCTTCAGATCTTCAGTAGTTGCTGGTGTGGTGGATATTCTGCCGGTTCAGAATCATGCCTAGCTAAGTTGACAAAGAGCGGGAGGAGAACAGTCGCTCAGCATATTTTTGCCAAAGAAATCTGAGGATCAATCGGAGGGTGATCGAAGAGGGATGATTCAGAAGATTTGGCAAATTTCCACGAGAGGAAATTAGTTGTCAGAGGGAGCAGAGGGTGACTTTCTCGCCAAGGACCCTAGATCCCAGTTTATGTTGAGGGTAGCAACAGAAACGAGGAGAGGAGTATCTCTTCCAACAGATTATTTTTTAGCAGATGGCGTCATATGGACTACGTGATCAGGATAGGTTGGACGGCTTGTCCAACTTTGCTATCTAGAAGGCCAGAATCTTGATGGTCCTGGAGGCATACGAACTACGGGAGCATGCAAAGAGCGTCTTGGCTACACCGACCGATGCTACTCTTCTCGCAAAGCATAATGAAGCTGAAGTGCATGCAAAGCGTTTCATCGTGGACAAGGTCAAGGATCATGTGGTCCCACACATAGCCGAGAAGAAGACGGCTAATGGTATGTGGAAAGATTTAACCACACTGTATCAAGGGAAATCCGTCCAGAAGCAAATGCTTCTGGAGAACCAGATGAGCTTGTTTATGATGACTATGGGAGAGGAAATCGATCTTTTCCTCTTCAGGTTGCAGGCAATTCAAGATCAATTAATTGCCATGGGGGTCAAGGTGGAGGATGATGTCATGGTGAGGACTGATCTAAATGCAGTCACAAATGATTGGGAAATGTTTGTCCAAAGCATCTTGGGCAGACAGGACCTTCCAAACTAGGACGACATGTGGGCTATCCTCCGACAGGAGGAAATCTGTCGGATGACCAAGAGACAAGCCAACACCGGATCCAGCAAAGTGAAGAAGGAGGAAGAGGAAGATGTAGCCCTGGCATCTAAGAAGCAGCAAGGGAAAAAGAAGCGTGATCTATCAAAGATCAAATGTTTCCGAAGTGGTGAACTTGGACACTTCGCCACCAATTGTCCTGTAAGGAAGAAGGACAAGGAAGCTTCTAGTTCCAAGGTTGCGGCAACTGAAGAAGACGATGGCTCCGATGATGATGTGGCCATGAGCACTCATGTACCTTGAGAGAAGAGGTGGGGCGATATTGATCTGTTAAGCAGCTACAGAGTGGTGGTGGGATCCTTGAGGAGCCCAACTCTTGGATCACATCCGCACTACAAGAGCCTTAAGACAGTAGTGGGGATGACTGGAGCAGTGGGTGCAGAGGATCACGGTGAAGCGGAGGGTAGAGTTGGGATGTTGTAGAGGAAGCGGCACAGTGCAGAGGCAACAGCAGCGTAGAAGCAGCATTGCAGAGGATGCAATTCTTACGCAGTGCAGTGTTGTAGCAGTGCGGTGGCTTCAAGAGGACAGCGCAAAGCAGCATCTAAGGGAGCTTTAGTGATGAGATGCAGCCTGACTGCCTTGTCTGTCATTGGGCAGGGGTCCTTCAGTTGCTCACTCTCAGCAACTAAGTTGCAGTGCAGTAGTTGGCAGCACGATGCAGCAATTTGAGAGGGAGTTGCAGTATGGATGTGGTAGTGACAGTGGTAGAGTCATGGGCAGCAGTACAGAGAGCAGTAGCAGTGCAGTGATGAAGGGCAGCAAGCCAATCATCAGTGCGGAGACCGATGCCAGAAATTAGGGCAGTACTTCGAGATGGTTGTATTGCTAGAGCAAATTCCTCGCTAAGAGGGAGTGTTGAGATTTTGGGGTAGCATCGTATGTGCTCTAGCTCCCAAATTTTGTGGGGGAGCTAGAGTACATGAGATCTCCAAGACCCAGAAAGCGTTTGGGGAAATTCCATCAGGTTTAAGAGTTATTCAAATAATTAATCTTTTTAATTAAGGACCCTAAGTCTAACTTAGGAAAATTAAAAGATTAAAGTGAATTAAATTAAACATGTGACGAAAATGTTCCAAGTGACATGGATCAAGCAGCTTCTAATCTTAGCCGTCGATTACAGATTAGATCACGGTCGTTAGTTTTCCAATGAGAAAAGTATAAGAGAAGGGCTTGGGGTCAATTGGAGAACACACACATTGGCGGAGCACTGAAGCTAAGTTGAAATTCTAGGGCGTGGTTTGCTAAGAATTTCAGGAAGATTTTGCAGTGCAGCGAGGGGCAGTATTGGCAAGGGGATGTTCTGATCCCAGGCCAAGAGTACAACAGCAGCAGAGAGGCAGCATATCCAGCAGCGCAGAGGCAACCAGGTGCTACGCAGTCCAGCCAGAGCCCAGTCAAGGGCAGCGCAGAGGCAGCAGGAGCCACGCAAGGCTAACGCAAGCCCAGTCAGGGCAGTGCAGCGACAGCGTAAGCCCTTCAGGGGTGACGAAGGCCCTTCCAGAGCAGTGCAAAGGTTGACGCAGGCCAGTAAGGCTGACACAGAGGGTTGAGGAGCAGCACAAGGGTTTCCGGTGGGCCAAAAAGTGCTCGAGTTCTATAAATCCCGTTTGAGGGTGTGAATCAGCCATATTTTCTGTCTCCGATAGAAGGACATAGCTGCTGTGATTCTTTTTAGGGCCAACCATGTCTGGTGCCCAGAAATTGTTGTATCCAGATTCTGCATAATAATAAAACCTTCCAGAGCTAGTTGCATCGGTTTTCCCACATTGGGTTTTTCAAGGGACATTTGTCTGAAAAATCTGTGTCACTTTGTCATATGAACGTGCTATTCAGTAAATGACCTGTATGCGTAGGTTGCTAATTGTGTTTACTTCACTGTTTTTCTGAATTTTTCAGATTAATAACTTGTATAATTAATCAAGTAGGAGAAGTAAATCGATAGTTAGCAGTAGGGTTTCTTGGATTAAGAAATTTTCACAGTTGGCTATCCAGTACAGAGAAATCACGGCAGACAAAAATATAGTGAGTTTTACCTCACACTACAAGTCCCGACTGATTCGATAGTTGAACTGATGAAACCCCTGCACCCTCTGCGCAGTAGCTGCGTGGGGACCTCTATGGACTGCGTCACCTCCTCTCTAGGATCGATCTGTGCCTTCGAAAGTCAAGTTCCAGCCCTCACGGCTCAAAACCCCGATCTCCCAGCAAATCCCAGACTATCTCGCGAAAACATTGCGTTGCCTCTGCGTGGGCCCTCCGTGGGCCTGTGTCACCCCTTCTAGATGTTGCGTCACACTCCCTGGAGGCTGCATTACTTCCTCTATTGGTTCTGCTACATCTCTGTAGTGTATTCTTGGTCCCGAAGAAGATCCTCCGACCAAAAACTGTCTTTGCCCCTCACTGCAACTGGAATCACTTAAGATCCGATTCTTCGTCCGAGCACTTGCTCTGTCTGAAAAATTTGATCTCAAGATTCACTCAGTGTGTCTTTCCAAATGGCCCTCAAGTCTTCCTTTATAGTCTTCTCGTTGAGACATCAACGGTCGAGATTAGATCTCTAATCAACAGCTAAGATTATAACTTGACTTTATCTTCGCTTTTTCTAGATCATTCTCACTCTGTTTTATTAATATCCTTTAATTATTTAGTTTCCCTAAGTTTAAACTTAGGGTCCCCATTAAAATAATTAATTTTTATAGTAAAACATAATCCGAGTGGAATTTTCACAAACGGTTTCTGGGTTCTTTGGAATACCAGTTCCTAAGCCTCTCCAAAAATTTTGAGACTTAGAGCACTTCCGATGCTACCAAAAATCAACAAAATCTTGATGTAAGAATATTTTGTTGAGTGGTTACTCATAATTAGACACCACTGCAAAAAATATTTTTAGAGGGTGGAAAATATATTTAATCCCCTTTTAAATCTTTTAATTTTATTTTCTGGCAAAAATAAAGAAATCAATTAGCCAAAAATTGTCAAAAAATAAAAAATGACAGGAAAAAATAATTTCTCTCCAAGTGGAAAAATATATTTTAGAGAAAAGTGACTTTCCCAAGAAAGAATAAATTTGACGGACTCAATTCCAAGGAGAAAGATCCCTCAAAAATTCGTGGGTTGAGAAGAAATTAATTTTTTGAGGTCCTCCATCAAAGGAAAAATCAATTTTTTTAAGAAAAAACAAACCTTTGGTCCATGGTGGTTAAGTCGAGGATCCATTTTCAAGGGAAAATGTTGGAAAAAACATTTTTTGGACCGGGCTCAAGGCCTTCATCAACGAGTTCGAATTTTTCTTCCAAACCAAGGGACACGATTTAATTTTGGCATCGATCAAGCAGAAACTAGCCGTTATTCTCTGGGATCAAGTCAAACTAGTTGTTTTTCCACTTGGAGGGTTCTCACACTCTCATTTTTCTATGTAAAGAAGCTATTGAGCTCCTCATTGATGATCATGTATTGTAACGAAAAATCTTAAGCAAGTTGTGAGTTGTGAGTCAAGCTACTAGATATAATTTCTCTTTTGTGCTAATAAAATCAAAGTCTTTGGGGGTTTATCTTGCGAAGGTGTTCCTTTTCTGCTTCTTGTGGTAATGTTGCTCTGAATCGTGCTTTAATGCTCTACTGAATAATAGTTTCATTTTCCAGAAGTGGGATTATCTATTTGCACAGGTATTTTGCATTAGGTACTAGGTTTAGAATAGCGTTCTAGCCCACTCGATCAAGCAGGTATCTCTAGATCTTGAGGGTTTTAACATGTATCTAGCCCCTTATGAAATAATGACGTCATTTCAAGTGTGTCGGGATTATATTGTATTCAGATCTTGGGCGTGAGGGTAAATGTTCGGTTGGACCAGCCAACTCCAAAGACAAGAGGTTTAAAAGCCCTTCATGTTAAATCTCCAAAGGCTTATCTAATGAATTGTATGCAGTGACTTGGCCATGTCACTAAATTAAAAAATTTCTCTCTCAAGTTATTTCAAATTTAATTGTGCAAATAACAATACATATGGTTGTTAGAGCTTGAGAATTTTATTGTGAATGTTGTCAAATATTTTGTAACTAATTTTCTACTAACCTTTGTACTTATTTTCCATTGTACATATAGCCATTTAGGATTTTACTTTTCATTTTCTTGTGAGACGTCTAGGGTTTTTGAGCTCATTTTGCAGGCGGACAATCTTCAGATCAAGGAAGCTACTCATGTTCTGAAACCTCCAGCCCTTGTAAACCCTAGACAGCCAGGGCTTTAAGGCCACTTTAGGCGTCTTAAGGCTCCGATCTACCAAAGTGTGGCCATGTTCTTCAAATGAAATTTCTCTGAAACAGCTGCAGAGCATCTGATGCCCCAGTATCATTGCAAAACCAAACTTTGGCAAGGGTTTCAGTCTCAAAAAATTTGCAAATAAATTTTCAGGGTTGTCCAAATTTTTTGAAGGTCTTCACCACTGGTTTTGGGTCTAGAAACTTGCCATCCGCTACCCTTTTTATCACTTCAAATTTGGGTTTTACTGGTAAATCAACTGTGGAAGGAAGGCCACAAGGCCTTGTGGCCCTGATCCTCCTCCACTTTCCCTTTTGCAGACAGTCTAAACAATCAGATCTGAAGTAATTGCATATAGTGCCTAATTTCAAGATAACTAATCATAATAAGTCCCTAAAAGCACTAAGGATTGGCACACAAAAATCACAAGAAAGCTAGTAAGTATTTTAACTCTTATTCCTTGCATCTTTGGTGACCGTTCATGTGTGACTGTGTCATTATTGTGGACTCATATACACTAACAGAGGCTACAGTGGACTGATTTTTTTTTACAGTGGTTTACTTGAGGTCTGGCACATGTTTGAAAGTTGATTATTGTTTATGTTTTGCATTTGGACAGCTAGAAGGATATTGGCATTGTTTTGGTTTCTCTCTTGTGACATAGTGAAGGATAACCCTCACTAACCACCTCTCTTTCTTCTCATCCCTAATTTCATTTCAGATTTGCATTCCAATGCATAGTTGTTCTCTTTTTGTTGCATTTCAGTTGTCTAACTTCGCTGTTAGCAATCTCATCTAATTGCTCGTAGTCACGTTCTTACAATCTTGAAGACTTCTCTTGTTTTAACTGCCAAATTCAATAAGTAAAAGAGAAATCGTAATAAGCACATATATGCCATAAAGAAGTATTGCTATTTACATTGAAGTGTCTCTCATAATTGAATCTTGTAATCTTGATTGAAAAGTGGTAATTGGATATATTAGCTCAAGTAATTTTATTTTGTCATCATTGGAGCACTTTTTATTTCGCATCTCTTCAAAGCATATCCAATTGTTTCATCTTGCATATCACCTAGATAAGTTTTGCATTGCATCTTGATCATTGATAATTGTGATTGAAAGTGCTAATGCAAGTTCTACATTGTTATCATTACAGTTGTTCATCTCTTTTGCCATTAGTGCTAATTCCTCTTTGCAGCATTTGTTTATCTAGTGACTTGATACTTTGAATCCTTGTTGTGCAAGTGTTTAATCTAATTTGGGCATTTATAGCACTGGTCTTGTTGTCGCTCAGATTGTACAAGCACCGCGACAACGGCTCAGGGCGGGGGCTATCACTCTGATCCCCGCCCACTCAGTTCTAGTTGTCTCCCAACATCAGGCTACGAGGGGTAGTCCTTATGGAAAAGAGGAGATGAAGGATGAGTTGGCAACCAACAAGTCCGGGAGACACGATTGAGTGGCCTAGCTACTTGGTTAAATTTAGCAAGACTCAAAAATTATATTAGATTCAAATAAGAGACCAGTGCCTTATGGAGTCAAACTTTTGCTTATTATTAATTTAAGACCAAATAACCGGATGGGCAACCGTTGCTTGAATGATTAACTAACCTATATGCTATGCAAATCCTAGGACCTAGGTGTGATGCAAGGATTGTTGATTTCTGGTAGCATCGAATGTGCTCTAAGCCTCAAAATTTGCAGGGAGGCTAGGACACATGTATTCCAGAATACCCAGAAATCGTTTTGATAAATTCCTCCCAAAAGAGGTTTTATTAAAATAATTAATTATTTTTAATGGATGCCTAAGTCCAAACTTAGGGAATTAAAATAATTAAAGTTTATTAATAGAACTGGGTTTGAATCTCCTAGAAAAAGGTGGAGATTGTGTCAATATGATCTGAGCCATTGATTAGAATCTAATCTGGGTCGTTGATTTCCAACGAGAAGATTATAAGACGGACTTCGTTGGGCATTTGGAAGACACATAGAGCAGGATCAAGAGATCGATTTCTCAAGTGAGCAGCACAGAGCATCCTGAGAGATCATTGAGGAGATTCTTGCAGTGAGAGGCACGCATAGTTTCTAGTGGAAGATTTTTCTTGTTCCGCAGAGTGTAAGGCAGAGAGGGCAAAGAGTAGTCCGGAGAGGTAGTGCAGTGCCATGTAGAGGCAACGCAGAGCTAGGTTGTGGCAGCGCAAAGCTTCAGAGGGAGTATATATTTCTGCTGGGGAACATTCAGGATCTAGTGCCGGAACCGGGGTGTGAGACCAAGAGGCCAGAGGGCTGAAGTTTCCAGCTAGCAGAAGATCGAGAGGAGGTGCAGCGCAGTCCCAGTTGTAGTGATGCAGTACTGCGTAGATTATCATATCCAGTGCAAATCAGTGTTGGATTTTCCAATGACTAGGTGAGATCATCTCACTATCTTTTGGTCCAGTTAGATCTCTGTATAGGACTGCCAGTTTGGGCATTCGAAGAATTGTATTCAGAACTACTGCATAATAATACAAACCCTCATTTGTTGCATCGGTTTTCCCGCATTGGGTTAGTCTAGGGGGGTTAGTCCAAAAAAACGGTGTCATATGTGTGTTTGTCTTCTTGCTCAGTTCTTGTTTCCACATATAATTTAATTAGTGAAGACTGCAGTGTGTTGGTTTTGTTATTTACCGTAGCAAACAGTAAATAATTTTGTTCAGTTATATAACAAAATAGAAGAAACTTAACCAGTTGTTGTAGAAGGATTCCAATCTTGGACTTTTCACATTGTATCAGAGCGCAGGTGAAGCAAGAGAGCAGAGCCGAAGAGCCCACCATTGAACAGAAGAGGGAGATCGAAGAGTTGCGTAGGCAGAAAATCAAATCCCCAGAGGGATTACGCAGTCCAGTCCAAGAGGGAAATTTTTTGAGGAAAAATCTCTCTCTGAGTGAGTCGACAAAGAGGAAGATTTTCCAGTTCGTGATTTTCCAGTGACAGAGGGAGCAGCGCAACAGTTTCAACGTAGAGCAGTCTTCATGTGGGACAGGGCAAAAAGCGTCAGAAGAAGGAAGGAGGAGCATACTGAGGGAATTCTGACCTTAGAGAATTTCTTGCCCAAGAAATTATGATTTCCTGTGTAGAAGCAGCGGAAACCGAAATTTATTTTGCTCATTCCAGCAAGGAGTGCGTAGAGCCAGCGGCGCAGAAGGTTAAAGGCGACATTCGACATTTGGTTGGGTGGGATGGCAGCAACCGGATTGCGAGACCAGGATCATTTGGAGGGTGCCTCCAACTATGTGATCTGGAAGGCAAGGATCTCCTTCCTTCTAGATGAGCATGATCTCAAGACCTTCATCGATAATGTGGTAGTTGTCCCCGCAGATCCGGATCCATTGAAGGCCTACAAGAAATATATGGCAAAAGCCAAGAGGTTGATCCTTGACGGAATGAGGGATCACATTGTTTCACACATTTCTGGCAAAGGGACTACCAAGCAGACGTGGGATCCATTGGCTACCCTTACCAGGGGTCTTCTGAGCAAAGGGAATATATTCTTGGAGGAGAAGATAAGATCTACGAGGATGCAGAAGGGAGAACGCATAGTTCCGTTCCTATCAAAGCTTCAGGATGTGCAAGATCAGCTGGCAGTTGTAGGGTCAACACCTCAGGCCACAAAGATGGTGAGGTTGGCCCTGAATTCAGTCTCAGAAGAATGGCAAGTCTTTGTCAAGAGTATCCTGGGAAAAGAGAAGTTGTCGGTTTGGGAAGGAATGTGGGCATCTCTTCAACAGGAAGAGATAAGGCGAGACTTGGTCAAGTGCAAGCTTGATGGCAGCAGCAGTAGTGGGACGAAGCCCAAGGAGGAGGAGAATGCAGCACTTGCATCAAAGGGGCAGCAGGAGCAGCAAAGGCGGAAGAAGGAAGTCTCAAAGATCAAGTGTTTCCAGAGTGGTGAACTTGGTCACTATGCTACGCAGTGTCCTCTCAAGATGAAGGGCAAGGATGAGAAACCTGATCCCCAGGCTGCAACCACGCGGAGACTAACCGTTGATGATTGCAGGTCTAGCGTCCTGTTGGGCAAGGGACTTCAATTTTCATTTTGGGCTTCAGTATTTGCTCATCCTCCAAATCATCTCTTTCAACCCTAGCCACAAGGCCTAGAGGCTCTTTAGCCCTGTGGTTGGAAGTATTTTCTTATTGTATATCAGATTAGGGCTAACTAATTTGTGGCTGTAGGTATAGGGTTTTCACATTTGTTTGTGGTCTACAATTTTGAATTTTGGGCTTGCATCTTGGTAAATCAACTGTGGAAGGAAGGCCGCAGGGCCTTGTGACCCTGATCCTCCTCCATTTTCCCTTTTGCACAGTCTAAACAATCAAATCTAAAGCAATTGCATACAGTGCCTAGTTTCAAGATAACTAATCATAATAAGGCCCTAAAAGCACTAAGGATTGGCACACAAAAATCACAAGAAAGCTAATAAGTATTTTAACTCTTATTCCTGTTATCTTCGGTAATTCTTCATGTGTGACTGTGTCATTATTGTGGACTGATATACACTAACAGTAGACTGATTTTTTTTACAGTGGTTTACTGGAGGTTTGGCACATGTTTGCAAGTTGATTATTGTGTATCTTTTGCATTTGGACAAATAGAAGGATATTGGCATTGTTGTGGTTTCCCTCTGTGAAAATTCTCAACCAGTTGCAGTGATAGATTTATTTCTCCTACTTATTATTTCAATAAGTTATTATTCAGAAATCTTCAAGCAAATATCGAAATAAATACTACTGCAACATTCACAATTATATATGCAGAGAAATAAACAGTAGAGAACATAAGCACAAGAATCAATCACATGTACACAGTTATTTTTGGACAAATGTCCCCAGAAAAACCCAATGTGGGACCTGAGACTGAATGCCCAGCTCTCTCGAACAAATTCCTGACACCCAGAACAGCCCCTGCAAGCCCCTGCGCGTCAGTCTGTGTGATTCTCTGCGCAGTCCCAGAGCTGGATTGCGTGAATCTGCGTGGAGTCTGTGTGGGGTCTCTGCGCTGTAGCCTCAAGCTACCTTCAGTGACCAACTACTCCTCTCTGACCCTGATCTCGATCACCCCTGACCTCCTCCTGCTTCTGTAATTTCTCGCCCTGCAACTCTCCCATTGAGATCGAATTCGACATCAGAATGGATCTCCTTCGGGTACTGAGTGTGTGCCCTGGCTAATTTTCCAAGTGACCCTCAAGCCTTCTTTCATAATCTTCCTGTTGGAGAACCAATGGCCCAGATTAAAATATTACTCAATGGCTAAGATTAAATCTTGACATGATCCATGTTTTCTAGAAGATTCACACTCTAAATTATTAATGCCATTTAATTATTTCTTTTTCCTAAGTTTGGACTTAGCGTCTCCAATAAAATAATTAATTATTTTAATAATTCTTGAACCGAGTGGAATTTCCACAAACTGTTTCTGGGTTCTTTGGAATGTTGATGTCCAAGCCTCCTTGCAAAAATTTGAGACTTGGAACACTTCCGGATGCTACAAAAATCAACACTCCCTCTTAGCGAGGAAAGTGTTCCAACAATATGCCTGTTGCATGCTGCTCTAATTCTGAAGCACCCTCTACGCTGCTGCCCCCTGTACTACTGCCTTTGACACTGCCACTGTCACTTGCTGCATCTGTACTACAGCTCCCTCTGAATACTGAATCCTCCATTCCTGCTACTGGAAGGGATTCTTCATCATCCCCATATTTTCTCTGAAGTAGACAAACTTTGTCTTTCCCAAAGCCTTGGTAAGGATGTCTGCCACCTGTTCTCCTGTTGGAATGTACTACAGCTGAATAGCTCAACGTTGTACCCAGTCCCTGATGAAGTGACACCGATGTCAATATGTTTCGACCTATCATGAAACACGAGATTTTCATAGAGCTTTATGCAACTCTGATTACACATAAAATGATGGTCGCTTCCATTTTCTCCTTGAGCAAATTCACTAACAATTTCCTAAGCCATATGGCTTCGCACGAAGCTGTGTTAGCTGCCATATACTCTACCTCTGCTGAGCTCAGTGCCACGGACTTTTGTTTCCTACTGCACCAGGAAGTCATTCCCGATCCCAGACTGAAACAGTACCCACTGGTATTGTTCCTATCAACTGAACTTCCAGCCCAATCTGCATCAGTAAAACCACTCAACCTAACATCATTGTCACGGGTGTACTTCAATCCAAGCTCGATTGTTCCTCGAAGGTACCCAAACTGACTTAGGGTATTAACAGCATAATAGATGTCTGGCCTTGTATTTACCAGATACATCAATGACCCTATGAGCTGTCTGTACAGTGTAGGATCAGCTTCATCATCATCGGACATGTCGATTTTCCTCTAGTTAGTAATCATTGGAGTGGTCATGGGTCAACAATCCTCCATCTGAAATCTCTTCAAAATCTCTGTAGTGTATCTTCCTTGACCAAGGAAGATCTCCCCATCCTGCTGCCAAACTTCCAACCCCATAAAATAGTGCATCTATCCCAGATCCTTCATGTCAAACTCTTTAGCTAAATTATTCTTGCAATCTGTGATGAGCCTTGATGATCCTGTCAAGAACAGATCATCCACATACAACACCGGTATCAATGGCTCACTCCTTACTCTTATATAGTGGAGATTGAGATCTCAATCACTCTTAACGAATCCCATCTTCTGCAAATAGTTGTCAATTCGACCATACCGGGCTCTAGTAGATTGCTTCAGTACATATAATGCTTTCTTCAATCTGCACACATGAGTCTTCTGATCATGTGTCTCAAAGTCCTCCGGTTGTTCTATATACACTTCTTCTATCACACCATTCAAGAACGTCGTCTTAACATCCATCTGGTGAATTTCCCATCCCATCTGCACAGAAAGGGATATCACAGACTTGATAAATGTGTATCTGGC
The DNA here is from genome assembly GCA_034641835.2 of Pinus albicaulis. Classification (NCBI taxonomy): domain Eukaryota; kingdom Viridiplantae; phylum Streptophyta; class Pinopsida; order Pinales; family Pinaceae; genus Pinus; species Pinus albicaulis. The sequence continues at coordinate 1,426,449,887 of CM076572.1, forward strand.
TACCGGGGCGAAGGTTTCTTCATAGTCTATTCTTTCCTTTTGAGCATACCCCTTAGCCACGAACCTGGCTTTAAATTTCTCGATGCTGCCATCTGCAGCATGCTTGATCTTGTAGATCCACCTGGATCCTACAACAGATCTCTCTTGTGGTTTGGGTACTACTTCCCAGACATCATTTGTCATGATGGAACTGTACTCTTCCACCATTGCATCAACCCATACCTGGTGTTGAGCAGCTTCCCGGAAACTGGAGGGTTCTCCGACTTGAGCAACCAAGGCTTGATACCTCTCAGGTTGCTTACGATGTCTCTTCTCATTCCTGGGATTTCCGACAAAATCATTTTGCATCCTTCAGAATCTGTCGAAGTTCCCTGCTCATTCTTCCACTGGTCGTAGGTGTATTTACCGGCTCTCCTTCTTGCAAATCCTTAGGAGACCCATCCTTTGGATCACTATGCCTTGGAGAGGCAACTGAATTTTCTGCTGATGGTTGTTGGGGCTGGACCAAAGGCTCTTCCTCTGACTATGTAGCAGAAGGCAGTTCTCGTGATCTTCTGAAAGCTTTCTCCTCCATAGATTTCACATCTCTTCGCACCACTACTTTCCTGTTCTCAGGAACGTAGATGCGATAAGCCTTTGCATTCTCACTGTATCCTACTAAATACCCCCTTTCAGCAGTCATCTCCAACTTCTTCCTCTTCTCACTGGGTACATGACAGTAGGTTGTACTGCTGAAGATCCTAAAGTGACTCACTTTGGGCTTACTGCCAGTGAAGACACTTTCTGGCATGATCTTTCCCAGTACAGTGTGAGGAGTTCTGTTCTGAATGTAGACAGTTGTATTACACGCTTCAGCCCATAGGAATTTGGGCATGTCTTGGTCATACAACATAGCTCTGGTTGCTTCAATAATAGTCTGGTTCTTCCTTTCTGCCACTCCATTTTGTTCTGGATTGTATGGAGTTGTCCATTCTCTTTTGATGCCTTCCCTTGCACAGAATCTGGTGAATTATTTATCTATGTCTTCACCTCCATTATCTTATCGCAATACCTTGATCCGCTTCCCTGTCAGATTCTCCACCAGAGCTTTAAACTCTTTAAATAGATTGAAGACTTCATCCTTGGTCTTCAAAAAGTAGATCCAGGTTTTCCTAGAATGGTCATCAATGAAGATGACGAAATATTCAGCACCACTAAGAGCTCTCGTGGACATCGACCCACAGATATCTGAGTGTATTAGATCTAACACACCCTTGGCCCTATTGTTGCTTCTCTGGTATGCTACCTTGGCATATTTCCCCAATACGCACCCCTTGTAGACATCATCCCGCTTGGTGCTCAATTTTGGAACACCTGTGAGAGTCTTCTGGAGAGTTCTCAACGCCAATGATGCAAATGCCCCATAGCTCATTCAGATCCGTTTCATCTGCACTGCCAACCAATGCCATTGGGGAATCAAGCTGCAGTTTGTACAGCTTGTTGCTTCTTACCCCGATTTGTGCCTTCTTCTTCCAACTGGGGTGCTTGACATAGACTCTATTGCCAATAAAGTAGATGTCATATCCTCGATTTTGAAGTTGTGACACCAAGAGTAGGTTCATCCCTAAACCCAGCACATGCAGTACATTAGTGGCCGGGATTCTTTTCCCTACCTTAGTCTGAAAAACTACGGTACCTTTCCCAATGGGAGTGCACTTTGCTTTATTACCCATGGTTATTTTGAAATTTATCTGCTCTTCTTGGTAGTCGGAAAAACAGTCCCGTACTCACGTCATGTGGGCAGATGCTCCACTGTCAATATACCAGGCATCTGAGGACGTAGTGCTTGATACACAAGAAAAATCTTCCTCTAATCTGGATGCTAATAAAGATACATCATGATCCATCTGTTCTATCGTGCTTCCCCCCCCCCCCCCTTCCTAGAGGACTGCATAAACCCTCATACGATGTTGCCCTGGAGAACTGCATAGATCTTTGTTCACTGATAGCTGCCCCCTCTCTATTATTCATCTCTGGCTATGATACCATGTGAAAATTCTCAACCAGTTGCAGTGATAGATTTATTTCTCCTACTTATTATTTCCATAAGTTGTTATTCAGAAATCTTCCAGCAAATATCGAAATAAATACTACTGCAACATTCACAATTATATATGTAGAGAAATAAATAGTAGAGAACATAAGCATAAGAATCAATCACATGTACACAGTTAGTTTTGGACAAATGTCACCGGAAAAACCCAATGTGGGAAAACCAGTGCAGCAGATGAGGGTTTTATTAGCTCTTCAGAAAATGATATCTTTACAAGGACATATTCGGCAGAGAAATTCTGAATCACCTGAGACTGAATGCCCAGCTCTCTCAAACAAATTTCTGACACCCAAAACAGCCCCTGCGTTAGTCTATGTGATTCTCTACGTAGTCCCAGAGCTGGACTGCGTGAATCTGCACGGGGTCTCTGTGTTTTAGCCTCAAGCTACCTTCAGTGACCAACTGCTGCTCTCTGACCCTGATCTTGATCACCCCTGACCTCCTCCTGCTTCTGCAATTTCTCGCTCTGCAACTCTCCTGCTGAGATCGAATTCTAAATTAGAATGGATCTCCTTCGAGTACTGAGTGTGTGCCCCGACTTATTTTCCAAGTGACCCTCAAGCCTTCTTTTATAATCTTCCTATTGGAGAACCAACGACCCAGATTAAAAGATTAATCAATGGCTAAGATTAAATCTTGACTTGATCCATGTTTTCTAGAAGATTCACACTCTGGATTATTAATACCCTTTAGTTATTTCCTTTTCCTAAGTTTGGACTTAGGGTCTCCATTAAAATAATTAATTATTTTAATAATTCTTGAACCGAATGGGATTTCCACAAACTGTTTCTGGGTTGTTTGGAATGCTTTTGTCCAAGCCTCCCTGCAAAGTTTGAGACATGGAACACTTCCGGATGCTACAAAAATCAACACTCTCTTGTAACATAGTAAAGGATAGCACTTACTAACCACCTCTCTTTCTTCTCATTCCTAATTGCCTGTCAAATTTGCATTCCAATGCATAGTTGTTCTCTCTTTCTTGCATTTCAGTTATCTAACTTCACTGTTAGCAATCTCATCTAATTGATTGTAGTCATGTTCTTACAATCTTGAAGACTTCTCTTGTTTTAACTGCCAAATTCAATAAGTAAAAGATAAATCATAATAAGCACATACACGTCGTGAAAATTTCTGAATATAGAAACCCTACTGCAGAATCTTGGTTTACTTCTCCTACTCGTTTGATTAATTAACAAGTTATTTTCTGAAATATTCAGTAAAATATCAAAGTAAACACAACTGCAGCCTACACATACATACAGATCATGTACTGAAGCATAACGCACATATGACAAAGGACAGTATTTTTTGGACAATGTACCTCGAAAAACCCAATGCAGGAAAACTGGTGCAGCCACTCTTAGAGGGTTTGTTTATTAAGCAGAATATCTTAATACAAGCAGGTGCACCAGTAATGGTTTTCCCAACAAAGAATTCATGGCAGATGTACCTATCACTCGAAGACAAAAAACATGGCTAACTCAGCCGAGGAAGCACTCCTCTGAAAATACTGAATACGAGCCCTTTCTGGCCCACTGGAACCTCAGCGTTGCTCCTCCAGCCTCTGCGTTAACTTCTCTTGCCCAGCGTAGCCACTATGTCACCCCTCTAGGCTCAGCGTTGCCTCTGCATCACCCTGAAGGCCCTGCGTCAGCCTCTGTGTTGCCTCTACATAAGCATAGCTGGGTTGCGTCCCTCTTGTTGGTCTCTGCGTTGCCTAGTATGGATATGTTTCTCTGCCTTTGTATTCTCGACCTCAGATCTGAATATCCCTCGTCGATCTGCCCCTCACCATCACTACAAGCTCACTCGAAAATTCTCAGTAAACCGCGCCCCGGAATTTCGACTTAGCTCAAGTACTACTGCTCTATGTGTATGTTCTCCAACTGACCCCAAGCCTTCCTTTAATACTTTTCTCGTTGAAAAATCAACGGTCATGATCTAATCTCTAATCAATGGCTCAGATTAGAAAAGACTTGATCCACGCCACTTAGAACATTCTCACACACATGTTTAAATTAATTCACTTTAATTTTTTAATTTCCCTAAGTTAGACTTAGGGTCCCCATTAAGAAATTTAATATTTGAATAACTTTCACACCGAGTGGAATTTCTCCAAACGATTTATGGGTCTTGGAGATCTCATGTGTCCTAGCCCCCCCACAAAGTTTCGGAGCTATAACACATCTGATGTTATCCAAAATCTCAACACTCCCTCTTAGCAAGGAATGTGCTTTAGCAACACTTCACTCCAGAAGTGTTACTCTGATCTCTGGCATCGATCCCCTGCGTTGTTGATGCTCGGCCCGCTGCCCTTCATCCATTGCGTTGCTGCTTTCTGTAATGTTGCCCATGACTCTGCCACAGTCACTGCACATCTATACTGCAGCTCCCTCTCAAATTGCTGCATCATTCTGCCTATAGCACTGCCACTGCTAACTGCTGCACTGCAACTCAGTGGTTGAAAAGTAAGCAACTGAAGGACATCACCCAACAACTGACAGACAAGTCAGTCTGGTTGCATCTCATCACTAAAGCACCCTTTGTTGTTCCTTTGTGTTGTCCCTCTAGAACCTCTGCATTGTTGCTACTTTGCACTACGTAAGCATTGCCCCTTTGCATTTCTGAAGTCCCAACAGCCTCTACGTTGCTGCTTCCACGACGCTGCTACCACTACACTACGTTGCTCCAATCTTCAGCGTTCAAGCACTGCCTTGTGCCATGATATTCTGCATCCACTGACTCCAGTCATCCTGTTGTTGTCCTTAACGGCTCCCATAGCTCGTATGTGATCCAAGAGTTTAGGCACCTCAAGGATCTTGTCGTCACCATCTGTAGCTCACTCTATAGATCTATGTCGCCCCACCTCTTTTCTCGAGGTACATGAGCACTCATGGCCACATCATCATCATTGTCGTCGTCCCCTTTCATTGTTGCTGCCTTGGAATCTGAATCTTCCTAGCCCTTCTTCTTAGGAAAAGTATTGGCGAAGTGTCCCAATTCACCACATCTGAAGCACCGGACCTTGGATAGGTCCTTCTTCTTCCATTGCTGCCTCTGTCCCTTGGATGCTAGGGTTGCATCTTCCTCCTCCTCTTTCTTAATCTTGACTCCTTCGCTGTTGAATTCCCTCTTGGTTATTCTCTTGATCTCCTCCTGTCGAAGGATTGCCCACATGTCCCCCCAATTTGGAATTTGTGCTCTACCCAAGATAATTTGGACAAAGGTCTCCCAATCATCAGTGATTGCATTCAAGGCAATCCTCACCATGAGTCCATCATCAGGAGTTTCCGCCATGGCAATCAATTGGTCTTGGATAGCCTGCAATCTAAAGAGGAAAGGATCGATCTCCTCTCCCTTGTGCATCTGGAACAACCACAACTGATTCTCCAAAAGCATCTTCCTCTAGACAGAGCTACCTTGATACAACGTGGTTAATGTCGTCCATACCTTGTTTGTCATCTTCTTCTCGGCAATATGCGGAACCACATGATCTTTTACTCCATCCATGATCAAGCGTTTAGCTCGCGCTAATTTTCATTAAACTTTTGTAGAAGAGCAGCATCGGTTGGAACAACCATGACGTTCTCGGCATGATCTTTGATGCCATAATCTTCAAGCACTGACAGGATTCTGGCTTTCCAGATGGGAAAGTTAGACACACCGTCCAACCTATCCTGATCTCTCAATCCATACGAGGCCATCTCTGCTCAACCTGTCGAAGAAAGTACTCTTCTCCCTTCTACTGCTACTACACTCGGCAAAAGACCGGATCTGGGTTTCTTGGTGATAGAATCCCTCTAGAGAATGTGCTCCCTCTAACAAATGATTTCCCTCTCGGAAATCCTTCACTAGCTCTGTCGAATTAACCCTCTACGATCACTCCACTTGATCGAATCTCAAATTTCTTGGCTAGAAAATCTATTGAGGAATTGTTTCCCCTTACTTTGTCAACCCTGTTAGGCATTGTTCTGCATCAGCAGAAACAATGCCCCACCAGCAATTTCGAAGATCAGAAAACTGCACTTCCAGCCACAACAACCGACATAGCGTCACTCCCTCTTGGACTGCGTCAGCCTCTACGTCAGCTCAACATGAGCTTGACAGCCTCTACGTCACCCATTTTGGCATGTGTCAACTCTACGTCACCCCTGCAAGGCCTGCATTGTCACTCTGGTGTTACGCTGCCTCTTTCTGAATCTGTGCAGCTTCAACTGCCCTCCTGCAGCAAAAACTTCTTTAGCCCTATGCTGATGGCTTCAACTTGATCTGCAATCGCTCTGATACCATGTGAAAATTTCTGAATATAGAAACCCTACTACAGTATCTTGATTTACCTCTCCTACTTGTTTGATTAATTAACAAGTTATTTTCTGAAATATTCAGTAAAATATCAAAGTAAACACAACTACAGCGTACACATACATACAAATCATTTACTGAAGCATAACGCACTTATGACAAAGGACAGTATTTTTTGGACAATGTCCCCGTAAAAACCCAAATGCGAGAAAACTGGTGTAGCAGCTCTTAGAGGGTTTGTTTATTAAGCAGAATATCTGAATACAATCAAGAGCACCAGTAATGGCTTTCCAACAGACAATTCATGGCAGATGTACCTATTACTCGGAGACAAAAAATATGGTTGATTCAGCCGAGGAAGCACTCCTTTTAAAATACTGAATACTAGCCCTTTCTAGCCCACTGGAACCCCAGCGCTGCTCCTACAGCCTCTGCGTCGGCTTCTCCTGCCCAGCGTAGCCACTGTGTCACCCCTATGGGCTCAACGCTGCCTCTGCGTCACCTTGAAGGCCCTGCCTCAACCTCTGCATTGCCTCTGCGTGAGTCTGGCTGGGTTGCGTCCCTCCTGCTGGTCTCTGCGTTGCCTGGTACGGATCTGCCTCTCTGTCTTTGTATTCTTAGCCTCAAATTTGAATATCCCTCGTCGATCTGCCCCTTACCAGCACTGCAAGCTCACTCGAAAATTCTCAGCAAATCGTGCCCCAGAATTTCGAGTTAGCTCAAGTGCTACCGCTCTGTGTGTATGTTCTCCAACTGACCCCAAGCCTTCCTTTAAAAATTTTCTCGTTGACAAATCAACGGTCGTGATCTAATCTCTAATCAATGGCTCAGATTAGAAAAGACTTGATCCACGTCACTTAGAACATTCTCACCCACATGTTTAGATTAATTCACTTTATTTTTTTAATTTCCCTAAGCTAGACTTAGGCTCCCCAATAAAAAATTTAATTATTTGAATAACTTTCACATCGGGTGGAATTTCTCCAAACAATTTCTAGGTCTTGGAAATTTCATGTGTCCTAGCCCCTCCACAAATTTTCGCAACTAGAGCACATCCGATGCTACCCAATATATCAACACATGCGATAAATAAGTATTGCTATTTACATTGAAGTGTCTCTCATAATTGAATCTTGTAATCTTGATTGACAAGCGGTAATTGGATACATTAGTTCAAGTAATTTTATCTCGTCATCATTGGAGCACTTTTTATTTCACATCTCTTTAAAGCATATCCAATTGGCTCATCTTGCATCTCACCTAAATAAGTTTTGCATTGCATCTTGATCATTGATAATTGGGATTGAAAGCGCTACTGCAAGTTCTACATTCTTATTATTACAGTTGTTCATCTCTTTTGTCATTAGTGTTCATTTATCTTTGCAGCATTTGTTTATCTGGTGATTTCGTACTTTGAATCCTTGTTGTGCAAGTGTTTAATCTAATTTGAGCATTCAAGGCATTGATCTTTCACTTAACATATCTTAAGGATCTAATCTAATCTAATTGGATTATGCTCAAATAATCATGCTTGCCTTATAATTATAGTCGCTAAGATATTCATACGTATCTCCTAAGCTTGTTGATCCTCAACAAGTTCCTCATCAACCTTTCCTTTAGGGACAACCCCCTTTAGTCTGCATTAGGAGATAACTTAAACGGAGTGAGCAAGGATCAGAGTGACAGCCCCTGCTCTGAGTGTTGTCGCATTGGGTGTACAATTCAGGTGACAACAGGCTTGCTCTCCTCCATCTTGGAGGGGTTCTCCCTAAGATAGGATTGCTAGGGGTTTAGGGCTTTGAAGGTAATCTCAAGATCTGAGTTCAACAAGGGGATCCCAAAATAGCCACAATCAAGAAATTATAAGGTGATTCTGAAGAGTAAAACCCAACAAAACAATATAAAGTATTTTGAAAGAAAATAAAGTGATGGGAGGATAGAAGATCGGTGCCTTCACAATGGTGCTTATCTTACATCATGCACATCAAGTCTTCAAAATCTTCAAAGAACATGGACTTTGTTCTTCCAATGGAGTCACCAAGAAGAGATCCCAACCTGAAACCTCACCCAATTTCATCTTCCAAACAATTGACTTTATCCCTAGCAATGGCACCAAAATGTTGCCACAAAATCTTCCACTTCTCAAGATAAAGTCCAAAAGCTCAAGTGTGAGATGGTGATCCTTCCTCAACCATTGACCATCTTGTAAGATTCCTAAAATACACTTTAGAAATTCATATGATTCATGAAGATGTACTTATGAAATTGTTCATTGATTCTATTGAAACAGAACAAAGGAAATGGATTAAGTGTTCTTGTGATCCAAAAAGCATATCTTCCATTGCAGTATTTATTGGGAAATTTCTCAAGCATTAGGGTCCAAGATTTCAAAGGTACGAAAATAACCTTCAAGAAGGTGGTCTTCTACATATTTCTCGAGATTCGGAAGAAGAAATCGTTGAAGAAATTTACCAAGAACGAAGAAGAAGCCTTTCTTGTTCAAATTGAAGAAGATCATGATATTGGTGAAGATTTTAATGAACCATCTCATATTGAAGATTGTCTATGAAGAGGATCATATTAAAGATGATGCTCTTTCCCATGAAAATGAGAATGAGGTAAGTTGTATTCCTTTGAATGCTTTCCAGATCAATGATACATCTTTTGAAAGCCTAGAAAAGGGCGACCCTATTAAATCTTTTGTGATTGAGAATAACATCAATGATTTTCTACATGTGGGGAAAGACAAATGGGATATGTGTTGTTATCATTTTCATGGAGATCCAATTTATGACGCTGATAATAATTCTATAGTTGAGGGCATGGAATCATTGCCTTTGGGGCAGCAATCCTTCATAAGGACATGTTGGGAGGATTCTTGTGACCTCTTCTAGGCATATGCATATATGGTGGTGATCAGGATTTTGGGAAACAAGAGGACATGATCACAAATTTGTTTCAGCCATATTTTCCTCCTAATGTTGATTTTCAATCATCCCCATATTTAGATAAATATCTGTATGATAATTTAACTTTGGTGTACCATTTTGAATATGATTTTTGCGAAGGGCAATAGGTTTTTCAAAATGAGGTCCTTCAGCCATCTTTTCCTTCATGCCATCCTCAACCTGTCCCTGAAGACACAATTGAGAGTTGTATGTTTGGTGTTGAAATGACTATGGAACAATGTTGTTGTCAATTCATAATTTGCTACACAGATTTCAAGTTGAAAGAAAAGACACAACAAACCCTAAAAGTTGAGCAAATTTTTTGTTTGAGCCTTGTGTCCATCCTTCCCTTTTCATTTTTGCTTCGGTTGAGAAATTTTAAACTCTTTCTAGCCTCCTGATGATCCCTTCTCAACCTTTTGGAGATAATATTGAGGGAAGTCAAAGAGGTCATATTGATCACCTTTCTGAAATGCTAGGGCTGCATTGTGAGAACCTTGCTTGCAACAAGGATGTGCCATTATTGCTTTATTTTCAACATTCACAACCCTCCCTTATGGTTTTGATTTTGTCCTTGACAATTGTGAGATGATGAGTTTAGATTGTGATCACTTTATGTTAGACACTTGTTTTATCTCGTCGCCAAGCATAAGGGTAAAAGGTTTGATTTTCATATGACACTATGCTATCTTCATTATTTATAAGACTATACTTAGGCCTTGCTTGTAATATGTCAATGTAGGTAGGAGCAGGATTGCATGCCTTGCATTTCTGATTTTGCATCCTTCTTTGCTTTTATCCATGTTGATTTTGTTACATAATTAGTTAGCATTTTGTTTCTTTTTCATACTTTAGTTGAAATTTCGATTTTTCCAATTACATGGTGACAATCAGCACCCTGACCCTTTTATTACTAATAGTTTCTTTAGAATGAGGCAGGTAGCAGCTCTATGAAAACTAGGGATCATTGGGATTCTCATGCACTCTTCATTCAAGTACATGTATCATGTGCTCTACATTGAGCATGTGTCCTTGACTTGGAGCCAGTTGTTACCCACCCATGTAGGTGACCCCTATAAGAAAAAATTTCTTCTGATGTTTCAGCTTGCCAACCAACAACCCTATCATGATCCACAGATAAGTAGCCTCAAATGCATCTCATCCACACTCCGGTCAGTTGTAATGACCCAACTCGAGTTATAGAGAACATAGAAATATTAGCATGCATATGAGACCTGCATATGATAGCTACATATGCATGTATCACGTGCACTGCACTAGTACATGCACTAATCAATTATGAAAATCCTCAATGTAGAGTAATGAGTGAATTATTGAAATATTGAGTAAATACCTAACCCACCAGAATATAATGAATGTATTGTAAGGTAAAAGTTATACCTACCACTATCATAATATAAACTAATAGTTTGTTCAAAGAAAAGTAAAAGCATTGACTTATGCAAATAAATCTAAGATATTTTAGAAATCCAAGATATTTATTAAATTATAATATTTTAATAAATCTAAGATATTTTAGAAATCCAAGATATTTATTAAATAATAATATTTTAATAAAACTAAGTTATTTTAGAAATCCAAGATATTTATTAAAAGAGGATACTTTAATAAATATCTTGAAAGGAGTTTGTGTATAAAAGGAGAAGGGGGGAAACTTAATGGGCATGGGTAGTGAGGTGGGAAAACTGATCCGAATGCTATCAGAGGAGTTCTAACTGCGGGAGACATCAGCAATGAGTTCTAACAGAGTCATGGAGTGATCTCGATTGTTATTGGAGTTTTGGGCACAGGGGCCGGAAGACTTGTCTTCTGGATCTGGGGACCGGAGAGGTTGACCTTAAATAGGCTGGGAGGAAAATGGCGGTTTGGTAACGGGAGCTGGAGCCATGGCGGATCAGGAACATCTTCAAACACGGTTCCAGGTAAGTATTAAATAGTCAATTGATATACATTATGTCTCAAAAAAATCCCACCCTAGATTGTGTAGTATAAATTCTGTTAATGATTGTTAAATCTAGTAAATTATGGTCTTTACACATGGTATCAGAGCACAATGTCAGACTCTTTCGACCTTATGGGCTCTGCATATGTTTCTGTGTGATTTTGTGCTATAAGAAGTATTGAAATCCGTAGAATATATATATATATATATATATATATATATATATATATATATTTGTTTATTCTTGGATGTTAGATGTGCCTTTCTGTTTATTCTTGGATGTTAGATGTGCCTTTCAGATCCTTTTATTGTTATAATTTATTTAGTTTCATTTTAGTATTTTTAATATGGAGAGAGTTTAAACGTATTATTTTTGGTCTTTGGTATTTTTCATTTGAATGTGAGAATTTGATTCTCGAAATTCTTAAATAAAATTATAAATTTTATTATTTAAATTACATTTTTAAGTATAAAAGTAGATTTACATGCTTTGTTTAAATATATTATGGTTTGGAACTTTGTGTAAACATGTTATGTTTTGGAGTTTTTTATTTTGTATTGGGCGAATGTTTTTTTTTTTGGCCAAGTTAGGCAAAATTATGCGGCAGTGGCTGACAGAACAAACTTCCGTCAAACAATGTGCAAATCATTTAAGTAACAAAACGATGAAAATAACCAGAATAGAAGCCTGAAAATTTAATTTTGTTAAGTTGTACATATAGTTTTAAAGGTGTGATTTGGCAAGTTGGAATTTTAAAGGTTTGATTTGGCACGACAGAATTTTACAAAATACCTAGGGGCCAACTTTTGATAAATAGATTCCATTAAATTTACAGAGCCATGCTCTCGTTCTTGTTGTCCATGATCATTTTTCTCGGTGCATAAATAGTTGTTACTTCTCCTACACATAATTGTATTTAACCCTAACAATTTTCTCTTAGAGCTTCTTCGCATCTCTAGGCTACTCGGATTTGTGGCTCTCTACATAGAAGGAGCTTCTTTGCATCTCTATCCTTCGCTTTGTGGCTCTCTTCCTTCAGTTCTATGTCAAAATCCTTTTGCTATTGGTTAAACCTTAGAAACTCATAAAGCTTTTCCCTAGTAGCAAAGTAGTTAGTTGCTGCCAAGGGACAAGTAGCCATATAATGGGTTCCCGCGGGCTTCAGGAATCCCAAGTTACTGTCAGAAATTTTCACGTTATAGGGTCTTTACCACAGATCCGAAAACTATTTAGTTTTAGTGCCTCAGAAAAGCATTAGCTCAACGTCTCGTCTTTGTTTGAAAGCTCTGTATTTTTGCCCTAAATTTCGTTCTAAACATACTATTTTCTTTGTACATAATAATTTATGGATTCGATTACATGAAAGCTAGTTACATTCTCAATGCCATATGAGATAGTAATTCAATATCTCCTTGTTTGAAATCCCGATATGATTTCTTTAAACTACAGAATCTTCAATACATTATAGCGAGAAAAGAACTGTCTTTTGGATAATTGAAGAACATCAGTCATGGCCTTAAAAACAACTTATGAGTACTCAAATTTTGTCGATCAGCACAATTTACATTTCGCACAAACAACATTTAGCGAAATTGAGAAATGCAGGTGTGAAATCTAGATGTTAAACATAGGTTTTGGTTTCATCATATAGTTTTTTCGTGTCAAAAGTAAGCACTTTGATGCCGAGTCTATGCTTTTTCTGATCCAAGCGAGGAGGGGTGACCACGAAGAACCATGCCTATTAGACTAGCTCTTAGTGAATTGTGTTATTAAACTGACGTGGCTTTTTTTCCACTTCTCCTACAAAGAATCGCTAAAAGTAAATACACAAGACATGCGATTAAAAAAATCTAAAAAAAAAAAAACAGTGGAGAGAATGGTCGGTGAAATCAGAGATACTAGAAATGCGGCCAAGGTCATATGTGCAATCTGCTATGAAGATGTCGAGCCCATTATTGAGGACCTCCAGTCCGTGTCTCTCTGTGGCCACGTGTTTCACGAACTATGCTTGCAACAATGGCTCAAATACTGTCCGCCAAATAAGAAGGTTACTTGCCCTGTATGCAAGCATCAGTGTTCGAACAAAGAAATTCAAAGGCTTTACCTCCAGTGTGTTTCAGACTCGACTCAGCAAACACACTCACAGCGTCCACACAGCCCTGAGTTTGAAGATATCGAGGTGCTACGGGCAAATGTGAAAAGACTGGAGGGGCAGCTCACGATTGTTATTGGTGCCTTGGAGTCTCATCAACAACACATTAAAGAAATAAGTGAGCAGCTTTCCTCATGTCAACATCGTGCTGAAAAAGTAGAGGCTGCACAGGCGAAAGCTATTAGAGACAAAGTTAATTCCAAGTATTTATTTCTAAGAAAGCAGGAGGAACTTGTCAAGTCAACAATTGAGTGCTCTAAACTATGGGAGAAAAACATAGCTTTAACCAAGGAACTTGCCGCTCACAAATTAGTTGAGAACTTAGATCTTGAGGAGGACCAAGTTCTGAAGATTGCGAGTGTTGTCCATGGATCAAATAAAGATGATATCATCAACACCTTAAGAAAGTCTCTTGTCATCCGTAACAAGAAAAGTTGACATTATTACTTAAATATCTATGAAGACAAGTTGTCATTCCCTATGATTTCTCATTCTAGCTTTTCCTCGGTAAGTTGGCATTATTATTAAAATATTTTTATGGTACAGTTCTCATTCTCTTTCCCTAGCGCAATTTCAATAGTTAATATGTGATTAAATATTGAAATTTCAACAAACATCTAGGTTAGGATGACTAATATATATTAAATTATATAGAATAAATAATTGTGTATATATATATATATATATATATACAAAAGATGAGGAGAATAAGAAGAGAAAGAGATAATAAAGGGAAAAAGAAAGGAGAAAGATAAGAGTGTAGAGAAATATTTTAAGATGCGGGAATGTAGATGAATAACAAAAAAAAAAAGGAATTAAGGAAGGGCAATAAAGTAAAGGAGGGTAAAATAATATACAAATTTGAGAATAAATCATTGATATAAGGACTTCATGACTTAAAAATAATTAAATTCATTTAAAAATGGTAAGATTTAAACTATTTACGTAGATAGGATGGTATTGGGCTTGAGGAATTTATTATTAAATAGAGAGAGATTTATTCTCCCTCTAAAGGGATAGAGTGTAACAAGCCGACATTTGTAAATTGTTAAACAAAAAAAACAAAATTGAGGCTAAACAAACTATAATTTCTAGGAGTGAGTCAGAGAACGTACTAAAGCATGGTTGGAAGGAATGACAAGATGTTTCATGCTGAGGGAATATTTTTCCACCTCTAATTGCTATATTTAGCTAAAAGAAAGTGTTGTGATTTGGTGTGGAAATTTAGAAAAGCAATTACATCTCACATCGGAAGATGTTCCCTAGGAGTTGTTCGAGGAAAGTACAGAACATCAGTCCACTGTAGTGAAGTCCTCATGTACTATTAACATCATAAAAATCAAAATATTATTTGATACTGGTGCTATTGATAGTTTCATTTCGTCATATGTATTAAAAAGATATGGGTTGGCAACCACAAGCAAAACGATTTCATACGAGTAGAAATGTCTTCAGGAGAACTTCAGTCCATAGGTTTAAGTGTTGAGGAATGCAAAGTTAATCTAGGGGTCTGTTCGACTAGGCTAAAATTACTAGGACGAATGATCACAATGGGAAATATCTTAGTTTCTTAACCGTTTCCCAAGATCTTATGTTGATTATTGGATATCACCACCTCATTTTCATAATTATAAGCAACAATTCTAATATAATCCGAGGTGTAATACTCTGAGTCATCCTTGATAATTTACCCAAAGTATTCAGTGTATGAAACGTTCAATGATAGATAAAATGGTTTTTCAACTTTGGAAGAAATTGACGCTTTTAGCAATCACGATAAAATGAAACTTTTATATAATTCGATATTCGAAAGCTAGGAAGGCTGGGGTGATACATTTTATTAGAAGAGATGGGATATTTAATGTTGATGTATGTGTCGACGACATATATCAAGCTCAATCCCAATTGATTCCTAATCCATTACTTTTGCTTTACATTCCATCTGACAAAGGAGTTGAGATAACTCATGGATATCAACTGCAAATTTTTCCACAATGAGGTTTAAGATTTTGTATATCATGCAAGTAAAGTTTGAAGTACATTCAAAATTATCATATTAAAATGAACACATTAACATCACTTTAGACATTAAACTTTTTTTGTAACTTTTGATCATTAGAATGGAAACTATCCTAATTGATTTTATGCAATTGAAACATTTCATTCTTCAAGTGACGTTGAGTTTTCCATATATACATCTTACTAGCTGATAACTATAACCATTGATGATATGAATTTATGCAAATATCCTTTATACTGTTTTCTTATGTTAATACTTTAATTACTATCCAAGTATATGAGTAAATGGTTTAAGGAGTAGAGTGAAGGTTTAAATTTTTATAGTTTAATATACACTAAATTGGACATTTTGATATTCAAACCATTATGTCATTGTTAAGATAGATAATTAACCATTTACAATCGTAAGGATATATCGATATCTAAAACAAAATAATATGGCAGCATAGCATTTTCATGGAAAGGAAAACAATGTGGTTTAGGAAAGAGAAATTAGGAACATTATGACACTATATAAGATGATTCATGGAAATTATTTTGGCATATATAAAGATTAGTTGGTGGAGTTGCTCCAAAGAAGTTAACTCTTGAAGAAAGGAAGAATGGTAATGAAAGCATGACTAGGGACCTTATGATAAGACCGTTAGATGTAAAGTAAGATACACCACATAAAAGGCTAAGCTAGTTTGAGGTAAATTGATGGATGAAACATATGTTAAGATAGTAAAAAACCACCCTGTAGGGTAGTAAACACGCTATTAGAACAAGACAATATAGTTACCAAGAGAGTGCAGCGGAAAATTTCAAAATTTGATCTCCATTGTTACCATAATATAATCAATATAGTACCTAGGGAGGACGGGAAAAGAACGAAATGGCAAACTTCTAATGATGATAATAAATGTTAGTTATCATAATCAACTTCGAATATTGAAATCGGAAAAATAGCACCAAAAGTGAGTGAGTGGAAGTTTCACAAAGCAACATAAGAAGTCAATGACATTAGATTAAAGAGTGAATCTATAATAAAATTGATCAATTATAGGATAATTTATGTGCATGGCAACATCTATAATAGTTTTTCCCTCTAATGAAAGAGTCACATTATAAAATTTTCCTTAAGTGACTAACTATATCCATGGATTATAGACATCAGGGAGTATGATTAGGAAATTCAATCCCGTGATGCCTTAAAACCTGAAATGACAAGTAGATTACATTCGATATCCACGTTATTGAATTTATTTATAGGGCCTTACCCAAGTTGGAAAATAGTAACGACATTTTCAAGGATAATAATTGTATGCATTAAGAGAAGAAAAAAAAAAAACCATGATGACTAGAGGCGAAAAAACAAAGTCAGTTTGATAATATGTTTTTCAAATTAAAGTAAACATGGGATATTAGGAGTATATGGTATGAGGAAGAAAAATGGTGTTTCTATCAAGAAGAATTTTCTTAAAAATATGTGCAACATGATTTGGTAAAGGTCAAAGCAATGACCTATAAGGAGTTGTGAATATTCCTAATTTGTTCAGAATAACAAGTGATAAACTGGGAAAATGTTTAAAGATAATAATTTTACACTGTTAGAAAATAAGATACATTTGGCGATGAGATGAGGCCTAAGAACTAATAAGAAAACGATTGATGTGAAAAAAAGAGGAGGGTATACCAGTGATGGGTTATGTGTTCCGATTAAATGAGTCAATATAATAGAAATGAAACAATGGTTTAAGGAATGATGGTAAAGCTAGTAATATCCTAGCTAGAGTTAAGACTCTAAATGGTAAAACTTGCAAGAAAAAAGAATATATCAAAACTGTAACATACTGATAATGTGACTATGCATATCTTATAAATTGTAAAATTCTTATTGAAAGAGGAAATTATTATTTGTCAACAATTGACATCTTGTTGAAAACATGACACTCTTAGTAGACCAAGTATAATGCAAAGTGAATAATGTATTTTCAAGCAGTAACAAATTCCTTCAATGAAGATAAACCTCCCACTAAGGGATCTTTAGAGTAGTCAATTAACTCTTCCTCCATCTCCAGCATAACCCTAATGATCAGCCCTACAAAACCCTACTCCATGGCTTCTAGATTTTGGGCTGAAGATGAGTTGAAATAACATGATAGAGAAGTTAATGTTATTATCTCTTAGGTTCCAGATTACAAATCAAAGATAATTAGACTTAAAAGACAAATAAATAACAAGAATTAAAAGATTGGTTGGATCCATATATAGTTTTGTGTTTTAGAGTTCGTAATCAACCTGTATCAAGAAATTAGATCATGCTTCAACTAAACAGTAAGTGTTTTGTGCTCTTGTTTCAATTCATTTCATTTCTATATATGCAATCATAAAGGTTGGAGCATTCCTCCATTTAGATTTAAAGTCTCAACCTGTGACTTTTATAAGGTTAATCAGTTAATATAGTATAGAAAATAGTAGCTACACCCTTATTTGTATATCCGTGTTCGATTATTCTATGTGACATTTATAACTGTGGGTTATATTTATAAGCATTTAAAAGCTTATTTTGTATAATCTTATCTTATTTTGAATGGATACTTAAGACTGTCATTTTGTACTATGACATGTGAGAATATATTAATTGCTTAAACATTGTTGGTACATGGATACCAATATGAAGAAAGTTTTGCTTAAACATTGTTGGTACAGGGATACTGATATAAATTATGAATTATGTTATGGATATGGTATCTATAATTTTACATATCAACATAAATGATGAGATAGAAATAAAAGAGTGATTGCACTTGACTATTCAAGGGGAAAATGAATTTACAAACCTATTGGATAAACATAACCAAGTATGATATATGAACTCAAAGATCAATATCGTAGATAACAACATATTTGGAATGTGTAGAAATTGTTATGTAGGTAACAATTTGCTTTAAAACATATTGATACATATGTTATAATTTGTAGACAAGTGTTTTACATCGCAAATGATATCATTACCAAACTAACCGTGTGATGACAAAACTCCAAGAACAATTGAGATGCACTGAGATTCCATGATAGGGTGTTAAACCTGGTTCTACTAGGAGGGGTGGAGATATTGCCCACCATTTATCCTCCAAAACCTGGAGTCATGGGAGGGTTGTGCGAGTCACGCTCTCCTAGACGTGTGATGATGATTGTCGAATGCCTACTGGTCAATCAGTTTGATGCAATCGACGCTAACACCCTTAAGGTCTATGAATGGTTGGATCAGTAAAACTGATGCCATGGCATATTCCTGTAGAGGACGGATAGGATGGGAGTGGAAGAGATTAAGGATAATAGGATGATTCTAGAATAGCTTGGGAACTTTGTTGGGGCAAGACGTGACTACTAAATTTGTAAACCAATAAATGATCAAAACATAAATGTTAAAGTGTTCTCACACATTAAAAGAAAATTCAATTATGGTACACCACCCTTATATGATTATACTAATCACTTATATAATTAATTATATACGACATAAAACTTAACTTCGGGATGAAGTTTTCTGAAGGAGGGGTGTATGTAATGACCCAAATCAACTTATAGAGAATATAGAAATATTAGCATGCATATGAGACCTGCATATGATAGCTACATATGCATGTATCACGTGTACTGCACTAGTACATGCACTAATCAATTATGAAAAATCTCAATGTAGAGTAATGAGTGAATTATTGAGGTATTTAGTAAATACCTAACTCACCAGAATATAATGAATGTATTGTAAGGTAAAAGTTATACCTACCACTATCATAATATAAACTAATATTTTGTTCAAAGAAAAGTAAAAGCATTGACTTATGCAAATAAATCTAAGATATTTTAGAAATCCAAGATATTTATTAAATAATAATATTTTAATAAATCTAAGATATTTTAGAAATCCAAGATATTTATTAAATAATAATATTTTAATAAAATTAAAATATTTTAGAAATCCAAGATATTTATTGAAAGAGGATATTTTAATAAATATCTTGAAAGGAGTTTGTGTATAAAAGGAGAAGGGGGGTAAACTTGATGGACATGGGTAGTAAGGTGGGAAAACTAACCCGGATGTTGTCAGAGGAGTTCTAACTGCGGGAGACATGAGCAGTGAATTCTAACAGAGTCATGGAATGATCTCAATTGTTATTGGAGTTTTGGACATGGGAGCCAGAAGACTTGTCTTCCAGATCTGGGGACCGGAGAGGTTGACCTCAGATAGGCTGGGAGGAAAACGGCGGTTTGGTAACGGGAGCTGGAGCCATGGCAGATTAAGAACATCTTCAAACATGGTTCCAAGTAAGTATTAAATAGTCAATTGATATATATTATGCTTCAAAAAAATCCCACCCTGGATTGTGTGGTATAAATTATGTTAATGATTGTTAAATCTAGTAAATTATGGTCTTTACATCAGTGCTTTTTTCATCTAGCTTACAGATTCGATGAGGTGGGTTATCTATTGTGAGGTACATTAACCATTTTTGTATTCAAGTGCTTTCCTTTAATGTTTAAGGGCTTTCTAGTAGGGATCACAGGTTGAATTGGATGATAGACCAATTTTGGTTGTACACATGTTCCCTTGCTTCACTCTAGTGGTTATCACTTGCCCCTAGTCTAGTGTGACATTCCTTGAGGAATTTCTTTCGTTGTCTAGGAGGGGCACAAATAGGAGGCTCTAATTGATGTTGAATGTCCATGGTAATCCATACTTGATACAATCCATTTTCCCCATGTATCCTTCAAGATGATACATATCATACATCACTATCACTCATCTTGTATTTTCACTCGTGTTGAGATGTCACCTAGAGAAGAGTGCACACTAGTCTTCTCGCTCCCTCAGTCTTCATTTGCACGATCTCTCTATCCTAAATCACTAGGGTTTCTTGCTCTTCTTGGAGTATCTTTGAGCATCTTGGAAGTCTAGGGTTAGCATTTATTGCTTGGAGGTTTGAGATAATGTTTTGTGATAAAATCCTAGGGTATAATTGGTGGAGAAGAAGGGAAGAGGATGCCTTGTCTTGGAGGACATTTTGGAGTGATTCTTGCATGGTCAAGATCCTTGTTTTCCCTAGCTAGGGTTTTGGACAGTTGGTAGTGGGATTATACTAGCCTTGAAAAAAGGCTATGGTATGTATTTGAACATTATCTTGAGCATATTAATGAAGTTTTCAACTATCCAAAACTTGTGCAATTTCCAGATTTGGTTTCAGTCATATATGTTCTTCATGTATTGTTGTTTACAACTATATATGCCTTGGTGATTTTGTTGAGAATTTGGAGGGCTGGTGATTAATTCAAATTCTCTTCTTGATAATTACTTGTGAGCTTACTTATTTTACTTATGTCTTCTCTTCTTAACTTATTTAGTCTTTCATCAAGTCAATTATCAACAAACACAAGAGACACAAATTTAGGCTCTCCAAGCCAGGGCAAAACCTTTCCCTCTTGGAGAGGAAAACCCACGAGAAATTCTTCTTGTAGACTTTCAGATGACAAGTACCATGACCATGACACAGACCCTAGACCTTTATATGCCTCCAATACCTTGACACAGCTTCTTCTATGACTTCTTAAATTGATCCTTCTCTTCCGCACCGTCCTGCATCGTTTTGCACCTTTCTGCACTAGAACTAGAGAGCTCGATCTCTTCTCCTTTCTTTAGGCTGTATGCAATCCTGTTAAATTTGGACAACTAGGTCCAAACTCCGGGTTGTGCTGCTCAGATGACGATCGCAATATTTTTATTGGATTCCTCTTTCGGAGAGGTGTAAAATTGATCTAAAGATCATCTCGATCAGATGAGCAGAACATGTAATTTGAATTTATTCCACTTATGTGCTAGGTCGGCCTGGAATAAAATATTGACTTAAATGTCTTAAAGGACGTGTCACACACCCCCAAAGATTCCTATATATTGGAGAGACTTAGAGTTCATTTGATACACATTGGTGTGGAGGAATTCTCTCTCTCTTGACGATGTTAAAACTGCGTATTCTTTGTTTGGGTTGTTCTGGGGTTATGTGTGACACGCTTGGCTGAATGACCTATTGAAGACTTTGCTGGTAGAAGCATCTTGCTGATCGTCGTAACGCCACCTTTTATTATCTCTGTTTTGGCTTGTCTTCTATTGATCCATTAAGAATGTTCTATCTTCTTCAATATTATGCCATAATCTGAAATGGCATAGAACATAGGCATAAATTAACATGGTATCGAAGCAAGGTTGAAGACAATGCCCTAGGCTTGAATCAGCATGAGCAAGTCTGCCCTAGTTAGCGTGGAAGAAGGCTTGAATCAGCATGAGCAAGCCTGCCCTAGTTAGCGTGGAAGAAGGCTTGAATCAGCGTAAGCAAGTCTGCCCTAGTTAGCGTGGAAGGAGCTGTAGGTGACAGCATATTGTTTAGGTATGTTTATGGGCCAAGACAGATCTAGTTAAGTTTGTTTTAAGTTTGGGTAGCAGCAAGGGAAGGCTCAAGATAGCGTGGAAGAGAGTCCACCTCAAGACAGCATGGAGAGGTCTAAATAAAGACCGAATTTCTGTAAGGTATGCCGTCTAGGATGAAGGACTGCTTCAGGGGCAAAACAGATCCGAGATTGCCGGATTAATTGGCCGAGAAGCTATCATACTAAAACGCTGTTATATGAGGGTGGTTTAAAGGCTAAAACGGAGAGAGGAATCCTGCTGAGGTGAGCCGCATTACCTAGTCTCCAAAGTCTGGCCAGCGTGAAGGATTTAGGACTGTTTGAAGTCTATCCTGGGTAACCAAATGCAGGAAGTGAGGTCGAGGTCCCTGTGAAAGAAGACCGCAGGAGATGGACTACCACAAGGTTGCGTGGTGCCTTCCAGCACTTGGTTGAGTAACTGTTTCACCTAGCAGCAGGGCCAAGGAATCATGGATGATTTAAGCGTCTGTTTAAGGGTGGACAATCCTCTAAAGAAACTGTCGCTGCAACTGTAGGATGCTGTAGGATGTCGCTGCATCTAAGGGAGGAATTTGCCCTAAATTTGCAGCGTAAAGGGGCAGCCTTCTGTTGAAGGAAAGCCGCAGCCCCTTTGGAAGAAATTTGGGCAGTATTAGAGGGCTCGGTTAGGCAAGAGATAAGTTTCGTGTTTACCTTCATTCCTATGACCAGTTTGAAGAAGTCAGACTTAAAGACAGATCTGAAGCATCGAATCCTTACCTCAGTCTTAAACTCGGTCATCATTGCAAAAGTTGTTGCCGCTGTACAGTGATACCTTAAAGGCTCAAGATCTGTAAACTCGGATTGCCGAGATAATCTGGGATCTGTGATTATTGTTGAAGCAAAATTCTGTATTGGAGATTGGCCCTAACTAACCTGAGAAACTGGGACTGCTGACCAAAACCACTGCCTGCTAGAGTTACTTCTTATGTGGAAGCCATAGTTTCAAGGTCTGCTTTCTGTGTGTATGTGGCATCATATGACAGCGATCCAAGCTGTCACCCCACTAAAATAAGGAGACAACAACAGTAAGGGTTGGTTTTTTTATGGGTGGTCTGTCCCTTATGGAGAACGCCGCAGGCCCAAAATTAACAGGTTTGAAGTTACACATAAACTGATATATAGTGCACGTTGATATCTTGGAGGAATGACAGCAGATGGGTGCAATCCCTACTTCCTTTGGAGGATGCCGCAGCCCTTCTTTGAGTCGTTGTCTCCAAGGTAAGTTTGGGGTGTTGTTTTTGTACATATTTTGTGTTCTAATTGGACGAAGGGACAGCTAGCAAAGCTCTGTTTAAGATATGCTTTGAAGAGGTGTATTCCACCAGCTAGTATCCAAGGCTGTTTGGACTATTTTCATATTCAATTTTAGGCAGAGAATCTCACAAAATTCAAAGGCTGATTTAAGTCATGTCACATGGAGACTATGTAAGAAGGTTGATGCCTGTCACATTTGAACAGTGAGTGGAACGCTCGGTTCTTAAATCCTTGAAGATGATTAAGGGCATGCACAGTGGTAGAAAGAGTATATAAGGGGAAGCCGCAGTAAAATCTCAGACCTGTTTTGCGTAAACAAGATGCCATGAGCTCACTATGTTCCTAACCAGTACTCATTATTTCAGAGTGTCTACAACCTGTGTTGCACCAAAATACAGAAAAGAGATCGGATGTCTCCATTGGCTATGAGACCAGTCCCTAATTTTCTCATCATAATAGTTATATCCAGAATCTGAAATGGCATTCTGAATGGCCATGATTTTTTTTAATCTCTGCAACTGCAGATTGAATTTTTGTATAAGTAAGGATGATCAAGGATCCTACTGGTGGTGAGTAGGAACAACGCTATAGATTGCAGCCGCAGACCCAATTCCCAGATCTGTGCCGCATTTTTTTTATTTCTTTGGAAACTTTTATCTCCGGTTCCTTTTCTGTGGGAAGCCTCACCCGGTACCCTGGGATAATGTCCTTGAAAACGGCCACAGAAGAAAACAATCTTCTTCCGGGCGGAACAAGCCACGTCGATCCCTTCGTCTGTAGTCCCAATAACATTAACACTTTTACCAAATTTTGGACTGAACTCGCCGAAACTACTGCATCACTGACAAAGAGCGTGAGCATGTCAGCGCATGAAACAACGCATGGACATGCAGCTTCTACATTGGTCTTCACATCTTCGATAACGTTGAATTCTCGCAAACCCAGATTTGTAAGCGCGTCTTTCTCTGCAGAGGGACCAGTAATCGATATGGGTCCATTACAGCCGTTTACGAAACAGTCATGAAAGAAGAGCCTCAGTAGCGCCGGTGCAGTGGCCTGGTCTGAAGCAACAGTCTGGTCTGGGTGTTCTGGATCAAGAATTCCAGATATTAGGGACCGAACATCAGCAGAGAACCAGTTTGTGCAAGAAAAATCTACTGCATTGACCTTTTGTTTTGAAGTATTAATTTTCTCAACATTAGCACAAGCATTCCCAATATTTGGTTGGTCATCGACCTGACAAGTATCCATTTTTTAATCTGGTGATTCCACCTTCGATGTCGGAGAGCCAAGCGAAAGATGACAACTGGCAAATTTTGGGCGAGAAGGATGCATCTCAGCTACAGATGGATTATCAAATGTGCAGGCACCTCGTCTAAATGATCCAGAGACTGATGCTTGATTAGTAAATGGATTTTCATACTTTTCATCAACATTTTTCTTCAATCCGTCGGTGTTAGATTTAGAAGTTTGAGATGCAAACGTACCGTCGTATGTTCCTGCAGCTTGTTTCAAGCTACTACTGTTGTCACATCTTCCAGATCGCAAATCTTGTTTGTGTCTGGATCTAACGCTAGACTTTGGTTTGGGTGATGTAGTAAAGACAAATGCTTTCCGAGCAGCATCTTCTGTGTTGTACAAATGAGCATCTACATTGCCAGAGTTCATCTCAGATGGCTTAGACGCTCGCTGTTCATTATCGACCAGGCTATCATTTAAGTTCCTGGCATGGTTAGCGTCGTCGACTGTGCTTCCAACATTGACTACCCCTGGCCAGCCAGAAACTGAACATCCACGTGCCACATTAACATTATTCTTACTATTGTTTTTCGACGCTAACTTATCCTCCGTGCCTCCTCTAAATGTAAAGCTGCAGCCGCTGTCTTCATGCTTTTTAAAATAAGAATTGGCTGCAACACCTGAACCACTGCCGGATTTTCCAACAAAAGGATTCCAGCTACGTATTCGGTTGCCCAAATCATCATCATCGTTCTGTTTAGTGGAGCCATTCTTTGCAAATGGCTTTAGATGGTTATCCTGCACTGGCTTGAATCCCTGGTTACCAATATTCTCCCCAAACACACTGGAAAACGGCACAGAAGCACTTGTTCTTTGATTCATATCGCGCTTCAAGTAATATCCAGTCTGATTGGACCCCAAATTTGATTTTGAATGAAAAGGATTGTATTCACATTTTTCCTCATTGTCTTCAACACCTTCAGTGGCTTTATTCCTATCAAGATCAGAGTCATATTTTTTTGTTTCTTTACTGTTGTTGGCAATGATATTTCTAGGATAAAAGGCACATATATGTCCTGCTAAATATTTGTCTCCACATTTCCAACATTTTCCTTCTTCTTTACTTTTATTACGCATTGGTGGAGGGATATATTTAGTTGACTTTTCCATGGATTTTTTACTTGATTTCCCTTTAGAAAAACTAACTGCTTTATTATTATTACTACATTTTTCATCTTTTTTATTATGGACTACTGCAGGATATTTTGCACATAACTTCTCAAGCTTTTCTAGAACTTTTCTAATTATTTCAATTCTTTTGGGATCTTGACGTAATGGCACATTATATGGTAAATAATGTGCTCGAGCTTGTAAAACAACGCTGTGTGCCATTCCTTCAACTTGTCCTCAATATGGCTTCTTAATATGGCTCTGATACCACTGTAGCAGCGGAATTCGTAGATTTGAGTACTGTAGCAGAAGACTTGTATGCTTGTTGACTTGATAGCAGAAATAGCTTTAATTATAAAAATACACGGGGTATTTATAATAATAAATATTTTATTGATATGATATATGACATGATTGAATGATTACAATGAGGTCCCGCTTTTATACCCATGCAGGTACCTTTTCACAAATGGGCATGTCTTTTAGACATGCCTTTCCATTAACCTAATGACTATTTAACATAATCCTAACTGACTAGTTAGTAATTATATTTATTCTATTTTATTCTATTTATAACTATATTTATTACTTTAGTTATGAATTAGATTCATAACAATAAGCAAGACCACAGTGATATTTAGAAGATGACATACTGTGTCATTTACCACATGTTCAGGAGTTGGGCACTTATGGCTGAGCTAGATTTGCCTAACAGAAAGGTATCACATAAGATATGGACTGACATGTAGAAGAGTAAATTCTGTGTTTTGAACATCTGTATGATTGGTTCCTAGATCTGTGCAATTTACGAGACAAATCACAGAACTGAGAACTGAAGACTTGTAGCCCTAGATCCGTTAACTATTAACTGTAGTTGGGCAGATCTGAAATTAAGAAGCAGTGTTGGATGAGATGCCAGTTAAAGTGGATGAAGCTCTCAAGTGCAGAATTATGAAAGAAGGAATCATGTTTGGATTCCTAGTTCTGTGGGTCGCAGTAAAGAGGGCTGGTTGAGGAAGCTACAGCAGACCTCCTCAGAATAACAGGACTTCTAACACAAGCTGAGGCTTGTTGATATATTCTCACTGTTGGACAGTGACATAGATAGACTCCTATGTAGCAGTCAGCATGAGACATTAACAGTCTCACTGGAGCATAATGGTAAAATGTGTTTCGGCAGCTTTCAGACACATTATTGGAATCTTGAACCATGATCAGCAAAGCCTGTTGGATGGCTTTGACTGTGGAAGATTAAGTCCCCCTTTCCAAGTTGGTGTCTGGGATGCCCTCATTTGACTTAAATATCTTCTCTCACAAGAGAAGTTGGCATTAAGAGGGAGAATTCAACTCTATATGCTCCTGAACAGATACCTTTGTTGAACGAAAGAAAATCCTCATGGCTCAGGGACAGATGGCTTCAGAGGGGGAAATTACGAAGGAAATCCAAGAAGCCATATAAATAACAGGGTATCTAGCAGCCATGAGTACTATTGTACAATCTGACCTTGGATCCTTTGAGGAAGTCGTAAAGCATCAAGTTTGGAAGGACGCTATG
This sequence comes from Pinus albicaulis, assembly GCA_034641835.2. Taxonomy (NCBI): domain Eukaryota; kingdom Viridiplantae; phylum Streptophyta; class Pinopsida; order Pinales; family Pinaceae; genus Pinus; species Pinus albicaulis. The sequence continues at coordinate 1,426,477,068 of CM076572.1, forward strand.
AGTCCATTATGAAGAATGATGTCTGGAATGTGGTTCCAAGACCATAGGACAAAGCAGTTGTCACCTCGAAATGGTTCTACAAGATCAAGCATGGATCTGATGGGAGTGCTGAAAAGTTCAAGGCAAGATTCGTTGCCTGTGAGGAACGTATAGACTATGATGACATATTTGCGCCTGTGGCCCGATATACCACTATTCGATCTATTATAGCCCTTGCTGCTATGCAAGGATGGAGTCTTCATAAGATGATGTGAAGACCATTTTTTTTCTGCATGGTGTGATAAAGGAAGAGATATATGTGGAGCAACCTCTGGGGTTGGAAGTCCAGGATCGGGACACCCATGTCTGCAGGTTGAAGAAAGCCCTCTATGGGCTGAAACAAGCACTCTGAGCTTGGTACGAGAGGATAGATAGCCACCTGATGAAGCTGGGCTTCACTCGTAGTATCGCTGATCTGAACCTTCACTGCAAGGTTAATAGAAAGAAGCCTCTCACTCTGGTACTATATGTGGATGACCTCTTCCTGACAGGTGCTGACCCTCTCATTCATCAGTGCAAGAGGGAGCTCGCTGCTGAGTTCGAGATGAAAGACCTAGGACTGATGTCTAGGCCAGGAGGTCTGATAGAAACCTGGCAAGATTTTCCTTTCTCAAGGAAAATACATTGTGAAGCTTCTGGAAAGATTTAGTATGGTGGACTGCAAGTCTGTGCTGACACCGATGGAACTCAACTTTAAGAAGTTGAGTGGCAGCGCTGCTGGGCCCGTCCTATTGAGTATCATCAACTCATAGGGACCCTGATGTTCTTAGTGAACACATGTTCGGACGTATGTTGTGTAGTGAACACTTTGAGTCAACACATGGTTGATCATAACATTCACTAGGTTGGTGCCAAGAAACTCTTGAGATATCTCTGAGGCACGATAGACCATGGGCTGAGATACACTACCGAGAGTATGACACTCCATGGATATTTTGATGCCGTTTGGGCTGGCAGTGTGGTGGATCGCAAGAGCACATCTGGATGCTACTTCACATGTAGATCTGCGTCAAGCAGAAATCTAAAATCGGTAGCCTTGAGCACTGCTGAGGCTGAATACATTGTAACATATATGGCCTGTTGTGAAGTCACTTGGTTGTGAAAGCTCTTCTGTGAGCTGTTCGAGCATGTGCTAGATGCCACCGTTATCCTTTGTGATAACCAGAGGGGGATTCATTTGTCATAGAATCCCAGGTTCCACGATTGATCCAAGTATGTTGATGGCTGGTACCACTTTATCTGGGATATGGTACAGCGAGGCGCCGTAAGGCTCGATCATATAGGAACTGATGAGCAGGTCGCAGATATTCTCACTATGCCCTTGGGGAAGGTCATGTTCCTAACCTTTCGTGAGAGTCTTGGAATCATGGAACGACCCTATTTTGAGGGTCCTGTTGGACGATAAGCTCTGGGAGCTCAAAGGGGGTTTTAGGGATAGCTTAGGTGCTATAAGCAACCACAGGGCTAGGCTTGCCAAATCTTGTTGGTGTGCTTCTACCCCACCGTAAAGATATTGAGATGGTTTACCTCTCTCTGATCTGTGCCCCGTATGCATCCTACCCATGGAGTTTCGGACTCATGGGAAGTACCTCTCATTTGGCCAATGAGGTGGGAAAAGTGAATAGAGACCATAGCAAGACCGATGGACGCATCGGAGATTGCCGTACTCTCTATGTCTAGGATGACACATGTCCAACTACTTGATCTGGGATCAAGTTTAGCGAGGTTTCGAACCTCCAACTGACTTTGGGTCAGTAAAACTAACTTTGGGTTAGTATATGACTCTCTTGAGTCCTAGTGAGGTTTCGGACCTCCAACTGACTTCTGGTCAGGTAAACCAACTTCGGGTTGGTATGAGACTCTTTGTGAGTCCCACAGAGGTTTCGGACCTCTGAGCTGAATCTGTCAGTCGGGTATGATGTCTTTGTGACTAACCCTCTTCTATTCTGAAATAAAGAGGCCAGCAAAGCAAGTTATAGCGGGATGACGCACAATGTTTGGATTGCACTTGTGGACAGAGTTCTCCCTAGTTGAGAGGGAGTGTTAAATTTGGACAACTAGGTCCAAACTCCAGGTTGTGCTGCTTAGATGACGATCGCAATATTTTTATTGGATTCCTTTTTCGGAGAGGTGTAAAATTGATCTAAAGATCATCTCGATCGGATGAGCAGAACATGTAATTTGAATTTATTCCACTTATGTGCTAGGTCGGCTTGGAATAAAATATTGACTTAAATGTCTTAAAGGACGTGTCACACACCCCCAAAGATTCCTATATATTGGAGAGACTTAGAGTTCATTTGATACACATTGGTGTGGAGGAATTCTCTCTCTCTTGATGATGTTAGAACTGCGTATTCTTTGTTTGGGTTGTTCTGGGGTTATGTGTGACACGCTTGGCTGGATGACCTATTGAAGACTTTGCTGGTAGAAGCATCCTGCTGATCGCCGTAACGCCACCTTTTATTATCTCTGTTTTGGCTTGTCTTCTATCGATCCATTAAGAATGTTCTATCTTCTTCAGTGTTATGCCCTAATCTGAAATGGCATAGAACATAGGCATAAATTAACAAATGCTTACTTGTGATAGTATCTTAGTTCTTAACAGTCCATCTTTATCATAGTTCTATTTTCATACTATAACATAGTCTCTTCCACGCATCTGATTACTGTCATAAGCCCGCACTACAATTCAGTATATATTACATAGTCATATACATGAATCTTAGTCCATACACTTTGCTGAAATGATGTCCTTCTTCAATCTACAATATTTCAGTTATGAGGTCTGTACTTATTGTTATCTGGAATCCGCATTACATTACAGAGCTGTTATCCTTATTAAACTTATAGCCTTCTTCGCATTTCTATCTTCTCTTAACACAGCCCAGACTTGTGCTTCTCACAGTCATATATAACAGAAGATATTCATGTGCCCTAGTTCACAAAACCTCAGACTTGTTCGTTGCTTTTTCTTGTCTTTAATCCACACTTTACATCAGAGCCATCCGCAATCCTTTTGTACTCAAATCTGCGCTTTTTCCTGTTCCCAAATCCGCACTTTTAACTCTGTAAAAGTCACAGAGAAATCCGCAAATTTTGTATCTTCTGCGCAGCAAATTCTGGGGTATATATAGTTGTTCCTGCCAGTTAATAAGCCGACCTATGTCACTGCTTGTAGGCCGACTTTACTTGTTGTTTGAAGGCCGACTTAAAGAGCATGTTTTCTAGGGTTGATGAAGGTATCTTTGAGCGTCATTAAGCTTATCTTCCAGTGTTGAATGTGAGCTTTCTTTAAGCCATTCTTCCAAGTTCTTGGAGCATTCTCTAACTACTTCATATACATGACACTTGATTAAATTTATGACCAGAAGACAACCCTAATAGACATCAAGAAGAAGTCTATCTATAATAAAATCTTGCTCATGAAACCCATGAAGCAAGTACAACAAAAATATATTTTATTATCTTTGTCTTCTTTACATAAATACATAATTACATAGTCAATATGAAGACCAATCCTAGTTACACTTTTCAACAGATTTGACATAAGTAAAAAGAAAATTTATTAAGTGATTAGTGATTTGACATCATTATTGAGCAATTCAAGGATAGTTTTTCTGCTAATATACCCACTATTTTCTGCTGTTATAACTGCTGTAAAAAATGAATTTTCAGATCTGATTTATGTGAGATAAGTTTCCCTAGAGGGCTGAAACGTATCATGATAGTTTGGTATCTTGTTTCCGTCGATTGCTTAGAAAATTGGGCTGTTAGAAAGTGAAATATTGTACTCTTTCCATTGCTGTTGTATACTCATTTTCATAACAACCCTAAGGCTGAAAATTCCAAGGTTAAGATGCAGGAAACCTCTATGCAAAGAAATGAGACTTCTGTTTTGCATTAAAATCTGAGATAGCAGAAATTTCTACAAAATAATTAGCTTATGCACCATGCCAAATGAAGATGAATTTTTGTTTGGCTACAGTGGATAATGGACTTCGATAAACGAGCCATGAAGGCATTTGTTCACATGGTTTCGTTATCAAGGATTGGTGTAGACATAAGATTGTAATTCTCTTGGGAGGTACATGAAGGGGATTGACAAAATCTAAATAATGTTAGACTACCTAGAATTCTTAATATTCCTATGCATCCTATGGGATGATTCAAATTGTCAATTAATTTTGAATTAATATTTGAATTCTTATGGCTAAAGATAAAATAACATATAGAGTTTATTGTTGGTTTGTATTGAAAGAAACAATGTAATCTAAATGCTGAGATATTTAAGATATCATTCCAATATGGTTTGGTTAAAACAAAGATTGAAAGAATAATGTACCTAGCAACTAAAGCATGTGCCTCCATGTGATGAACTCCAACCATTGGCAAATTGTGTTTTCCAGCTATCATTCTTGCTTTTCTCACGCCAACTACGCCCAGAAATCAACAAAAACAGTTAGAAATATAACCAAAAAAAAAACATTTTCATCTTCTTCATTTAACAAACACACCTAGTAACTTTAAAAGAATAATATTTTTTTTCTTTAAATGCATCTTATAATACAAAGTAAAAAATATTTTCAAGGCAGCTAAGAAAAAGAAAAAAAAAATGGAAGGGTATATACAAAGTAAAATTATATCCTCTCTCTGAGAGCAACTAAGGCAGCAACAAACTCAGAGTATGCTATAGCAGACAGTTGCATACATACCTCTTCTCGCCAAGAGTAACAAAACGAATTGACAAAACTGACCTCATCAGAAAAACAACACTTGCAATACAGCTACCAGATTGTGAAAATAGCTAGAATCCAAATACAGTCCCACACTCCCAAGAGATGGGACAAAACCAACGACCCCGCATCCCCTGGAAGACTTGCATGCCAATGAAGCTGTCCGTGAAGCATAACAGTATGATGTTCTTAGATCAACCTCCAGCATGATGTAGCAAAAGTACAGTCCCATAAAACATTCTTCAAAGTCTCTAAATGATGACAAAAGGGGCACGACCCATCTGACAACCCGCTTTTGGCAAGATAAGCTTTGGAGGACAACCCTTGATAAATAACCTATCAAGCAAAGACACAAAGAGAGAGAGACCATACACTGTGCAAACTACGGATCCCTCAAACCTCAATGTCAGAAGAAACCAATATAGCATTGAGGTCCAGAGATAAAGGGTGTCTCTGACGAAAAAGTGAGTATTACTTCTTAGAGTCATACTGGTGAAGGGGTTTCCCAAAATTTCACCCCTAGTCTCTCCAAAAGGGCCCTGACATGTCTATATTTAGCTTATACAAATTTTTCCACTGGAATCAAACTAATGATACCCCTTCTAGCATGCCTATCCGAGGTAAGGAGAACCTTATGGTGAGCAAGCACTCTCTAATCCTTCCAATCTCTGGTAAAGAATGTTGATTTTTCTAGTAGAAACAGACTAGAACAATTTTCTTCAATGATAACTACTTCCAATGATTTATTAGCATCAATTATATCTAACATTCAATATCATCAATCAGTTATACATAAGAAAATTTCAACCATTATGTTGAAAAATGTAACTAGTGTCGGTCTTCATAACTGTATTTGTGTCATAATGTAATGTATTTGTCAAAAGAAAGAAAAAGAAATTATATTGCAAATGAAATTGACTTATTAAAGCACGGGTTCCATGCTTGGGTCAATGATTTTAGCTCAAAGCCTCCATTTTAGGCTTCTAGGGTTTAAGTCAAGAGTCATTGTCCTTGTCATCATGTAAAAGACCCTTCTTGGGCTTTATCAGTGAAGAAAAAAAATTATTTTAGTTTCAAATAAATCATTTAGGCCTCCTCCACCAAGTCGGCCTCGAGGAAGACAAGTCGGCCTAATTGGGAGGAAAAATCCACATATAAAGGCAGCAACTCGACCTCATTTGGAGTACATTCACAACAAGTTTGATCTGCAGTTGTTGGAGAAGGAAAAAAGGTGCAAAATTCAAGGAAGGAGAAAAACCTTAGCGAAGAAGAGGAAACCTAATCGAAGAAGTTTGGAGACAATTTTCTCTCTTGTGATTCACACGTGCAAAATTTTGGAACTACAAGAGGGCCGAAATTGTAGGGCTATAGTAGGGCCAAAATTTTGAAGTTGGGAAGCCGAAATTATGGGTTGCTTTTGAGTTGAAGCTAGGAGACAAGAAGAGACTACTGAAGCTTGTTGAATAATCTTGGAACGCTGACTTGGTGGAGGAGGAAGGCCTTTTGGCCAGGTCTAAGGTGTTGGTTTATCTCGAATTGATTTGAATCTAATAGTGGAAGAGTTTGACTGGGTTTTCCACTATAGAGGGGTTTTAGCCCTCGCTGAGTGCCTATATCTGGTGTCATTGATCTTCATGTTTTGATTTGATGATTGCTTGATGTGTAGAAATTTTGACCCAACCCCAGTTTTCAGTTTCTTCTTATTACTCCCATGTAGTTAAATGTCCATTCCCATAACCATTCATTCAACAAGCTGGAAATAATAAATATTTTCTGAAAACACAAATTTTGGAAATTTCACAGTGCTGAAAATGCAGAAATAAAAACTCAGAAAATATATCAACCACACACACAAAAAATGACACACTGATTTTTTGTCAAGATGACCATGGAAAAACCCCCTACAATTCTTGGGGAAAACCAGTTCAAAAGCTCTTCTTTATTTCTGATAAATAGCTTTTACAGTGAGATAGAAATACACAAAAAAATTCAGCAACCAAACAAATACAACTTATCTCATTTTCCGTACTTAACCACCACCTCGGAAAATGTGCAAATAGCAAAACATGAACTACAATAAATGTTGTACGGCCTCCTTGAATTCTGTGCCCAGAAAACACAGCAATAAATGTTGTTGTATGGCCTCCTTGAAAAGTGTGTAGAACAGCAATAAATGTTGTTGTACGGCCTCCTCAAAATGCGTGCAGAGGGACAACAATAAATGTTGTACTATTTCAGTCTCAATTTTCGTGCACAGGGATAGCAGCTCACTGTACGGACTGCCTCGAAAACTATGCCTCAAAACCATCAATAAATGCCCTCAAAATTTGTGCCAAAATTGTTGTACAACTGCCTTGACTCGTGCCAAAGCTGATGTATGGTTCTGCCTTGAAACTCGTGCCCAAACTGCCTTGAATTGTGTGCCAACCTTGTTGTAAGAATTTGCTGAAATGTTGCCTCGGTATGCATGCCAAGGTTCTGCTCTCCTTCACCTCACTGCTCAGAAATCTCCTTGCTCTCTTCTCCTCCTTCTCTCAATCTGCTCATGAAAGACTGAATGATCTTTTCCCTCCTTTTCTCCTTTAACCTAACCCTAAGTGACTTTTGGGGAATCCATAAATCCAATGGCTGAGATAGTTTTAGATCTAGGGCTGACATTAAATGTGCATTTAAATCTCACTTTCTATTTTTTAATTCACCCCACTTTAATAAAGACCCTCTTAGTCATTTATTTCCAAAGTCACTTTTCACTTTCTAATTTCACATTGACTTTATTAAAGTCACTTTAAAATTAGATTTAGTAACTTTATCACTTAAAGTCACTTTTAAATTAGATTTGACTTTACAACTTATAAAGTCACTTGAGGAGAAAAAGTTAAATTCTTTTGGACACTTTTCCCTAGGCCAAAGATCAAAGCCTTAGGTAACCACTTGTCCTCTGGTACCCAAATTTTAACACTCCCTCTTACCGAGGAAAGTGTTCCTCACCACAACCATCTTGTCTCTAAGTAGACATGCTTGCCCCATGGTAAAGCTTTGGTGAATATATCTGCTACCTACTCATCAGTGGGAATATACTCAAGCTTCACAACTCCCTTCTGAACATAGTCTATGATGAAATGATATCTGATCCCGACATGCTTTGACCTATCACGAAATACGGGATTCTCTGTGAGTTTAATGCAACTCTAATTATCACAGTAAATCACTAAAGGTCTCAACGGTTGACCAAATAAGCCAAACAACATCTTGCGAAGCCATATGGCCTCACAACTAGCCAGACTGGTTGCCATGTACTCTGCTTCTGCTGAACTCAATGCTACTGACTGCTGCTTTCGGCTGAACCACGACACAACTGCCGAACCCAACCCAAAACAACACCCTGAAGTGCTCTTCCTATCAGAAGCACAACCTGCCCGATCAGAATCAGTGTACCCTACCAATCGCACTCCATCTCCCTGTCTATAATCCAGACCATAATCCACTGTCCCCTGCAAGTACTGCAAAATATGTTTTGCAGCAACCCAGTGCACTCTCCTAGGCTCACACATGAACTGGCTCATCGTGTTGACAGCAAAACATATATCTGGTCTAGTGTTGACCAAATACATCAAGGAACCAATCAGTTGTCTATACAATGTGGGATCCACCAACTCGGAATCTTAAGTGTGAAGCTTCTTCCAATTAGTGATCATAGGTGTCGACATGGGTCTACAATCCTCCATGTGGAATCTGCTAAGGATGTCAACAATATACTTCCCATGTCCCAGGAAGAAATGCCCCTCCTCCTGCCACACCTCCAAACCCAAAAAGTAATGCATCAAGCTGATGTCCTTCATCTCGAATTCCGAGGCAAGATCTCTCTTGCAGCCCTCTATGAGTCTCTCTACACCCGTAATGACCAAGTCATCCACATACAGCACTAGAATGAGAGGCTCCTCACCTATCACAATAAAGTATAGGTTTGGATCTCCATCACTCTTTGTGAAACCCATCTCCTGCAAGTACGTATCAATCTTGGAGTACCAAGCTCTAGGAGCTTGCTTCAAGCCATAAAGTGCCTTCTTTAGTTTGCATACATGGGACTCCTTCCCATGCACCTCAAAACCCTGTGGTTGCTCAATGTACACCTCCTCCTGTATGAAGCCATTGAGAAATGCGGTCTTCACATCCATCTGGTGGATCTTCCAACCCATCTCGGTTGTTATCGATATAATCGAGCGAATGGAAGTATATCGAGCCACAGGAGCGAAGGTCTCCTCATAATCTACTCCCTCTACCTGGGAGAACCCTCTAGCCACAAACCTAGCTTTGAACTTTTCGATGTTGCATCTGCAATGTGCTTTACCTTGTAAAGCCATCTGGAAGTAACCACGGATTTGCCCTCAGGCCTCGGCACCACCTCCCAAACATCATTCTTCATGATAGAAGAATACTCATCCTGCATGGCCTCTCTCCAGACCTAATGGCTAGCTGCCTCCTCATAGCTAGAAGGCTCAGAGTCAACGATGTTGGCAACCATTGCCATATAGCTACAGAACCGCTCAAGTGGTCTGCTCTCTCTGACCGGTCTCTTCAGCCCAGCAACAGATGTGGCCTCTCTCAAGGTATCCTGAAGCCACTTGGGCTTCCTGTTCCCTGAGCACACTTCTCCCACCAGAGAATGAAACTCCTCATCCTCATCAGAAGCCTGAACTCCTGAATGTCTGTCTACTGTCCTCCTGCCTGAACCTGTACCTGTAGATGTTGAAGTACCGTGTGAACTGTCCATCAGTGGACTACCTAGTGAACTGCTTTGCGGACTGCTCTACATGCTCCCTGAAGCACCACCCCTCTGACTCTGAGCCACTGCTCACTGATGGACCTGACACCGTAATCGATGTACCTCCTGATCCCTGCCCACTGGATCCCTGTGACTGACTCAACTGCTTGAGGGTCTGGCCGATCCAGATAGTCTAACTCCCGTGACCTCCTAAAAGCCCTATCCTCCTCGAACTTCACATCCCGCCTGAAAACAACTCTCCTCCATGCAGGAATATAAATCCGAAAGGCTTTCGAGGTCTCACTGTAGCCCACAAAGATACCCTTCTCTGCGGTGGGCTCTAGCTTTGTCCTCTTCTCCTTGGGTACATAAGAGTATGCAATACACCCAAAGATACAAAAGTGACCAACATCAGGCTTCTTCCCAGAAAAAGCCTCCTCCGGAGTCACATGCCCCAAGGTACGATGTGGACTCCTGTTCTGCAAATACACAACAGTGTTGCAGGCCTCTGCCCACAAAAATAATGGTAACCCCTGATCATGTAGCATGGCTTTGGCAACCCTAACTATAGATCTATTTTTCCTCTCCGCAACCCCGTTCTGCTGGGGGTTGTAAGGAACTGTGAACTCCCTCCTGATGCCTGCCTCTGCACAATAATCAACAAACTCACCAAGGGTGTACTCCCCTCCATTATCTGACCTAAGGGACTTGATCTTCCGACCTATCTAAGTCTCCACAAGAGCTCTGAACTCCTGAAACCGCTTGAAGACCTCACTCTTGGTCTTCAAGAAATAAATCCAGGTGTTCCTGGAGTGATCATCAATGAATAAAACATAGTACTTATATCCACTCAAGGAAACATGAGACATCTGACTGCTCACATCGGTATGAATCAAATCAAGAATCGCAGTCGATCTGCTGTCACTGTTGGGAAAAGGGGATTTGGTAAACTTCCCCATAACACATCCTCTGCATGTATCAATGTGATCATAACTGAAATCTAGCACACCTGTGGTGATCTCCATCAATGTCCTCAAGGCCCCATGATACATGTGCCCCATCCTGCGGTGCCAAATCTCGCACAGCTCTGAACTGCTAGCTCTGCTGCCAATACTACTGCTCAATGCCAAAAGGGGCTGAAACGCAAACTTGTACACCTTGGCATGGCGTACACCAATCATTCTAACTGAATCAGTTGGAGCACCCCTGGGATATATAAGCACTTGTCCTCTCCTGAACAGTACCTCATACCCTCTGTTCTCCGATGCTGAGACGGATATAAGGTTCTTCCTCATCCCTAGCACATATAGAACATCAAACACTTTCAAGGGAGGTTTGGGTTCCCTCTCAAATGTCAATGTCCCCACACTGACTGCTCTAACAATGTTGTTGTCTCCGAGTACTACCTTTATATCAGTGCCACTCTCTGAAAGCTCTGAGAAGTACTCACGGACTCCTGTCATATGACATGAAGCCCCACTATCAACATACCAAATACCTGAAGATGCTCCGCTAGTGGAGGGAAATGCACACTCCCTCTCAACCTCCGTGGCAGGTGATCCTGCACTAGTGGACTCACAAGAAATGAACCCAAACTCCCGGTCAAAGCTCTTCGAAAAGTCCTCTATCTCTGTTGATGCTGCCATGGTCCTGTCCTTTCCCTTCTTCTTCTTCTCCTAACACACAACTGCATAGTGTCCCATCTTCTAACAATTCCAACACTTCACCTTAGAATAGTCCTTCTGCGTATTCACCTACTTACCTTTACCTTTGCCTTTGCCCCCACCACCACTTGTAGAAGCTTGCTTCTTTCCCTTGCCCTTCTTGCCTCCTGCTAACAGTGCTACATTGTCATCCTCCTCAACTGGTTTGGCTGCCCCAAGCTGGTTCTTTCTAACTTCATTCTGTATGCAATCATCCTACAACCTCTCCCAAGTGGGAAGGGTCTCCCGTGCAACAATCCCATCAATAAAGTTCAGCCATGTACTGGGAAGGCCATTCACTGTAATCCGCACCAACTCAGTGGGTGGAATGACCTCTCCAACTGCTGCCAACTCATCTCTCACATTAGTGATCTTTGTGAGGTATGCAGTAACACTATCAGTCTTTTCCATCTTAATGGCCTTCAGCTTCTCCCTTAGGACCATTTGCTTTCAATGGTACTCTGGTAGAGATTGGTCAATGTTGTCCACATCTCATGAGCAAGTCTCTTTCCTCTCACATGAGGAATGCAATGGTCTTTAATACCATCCAGAATCAGTCTCTTACCATTGTTATTCTTCTTTTTAAAATCAGCCAACTGAACAGCATCAGTAGGCACATTACAGGGTGTTGTTGGGTATGCACCATTATACCCCAGACTTCTGCCTCCTCAAAGATGCTCTGCATTCTCTCCTTCCATGTAATGTAGTTATTGTGCCCCTCCAACCTATCCTCCACCCTCAAGCCCAAAGACATGTTTGTTGTCCTAATAAACTGAAAATTTCACTGTTGTGGTAAAGGTTCAATTTTCTGTGTGTAAAATCACCTTGCCGTAATTTTTTACTTGTTGTCCCAAACTGCACTTTTCAGCCACCCAAGCTCTGATACCATGTAGAAATTTTGACCCAACACCGGTTTTCAGTTTCTCCTTATTACTCCCATGTAGTTAAATGCCCATTCCCATAACCATTCATTCAACAAGCTGGAAATAATAAATATTTCTGAAAACACAAATTCTAGAAATTTCACAATACTGAAAATGCAGAAATAAAAACTCAGAAAATATATCAGCCACACACACAGAAAATGACACTGATTTTTGGTCAAGATGACCCTGGAAAAACCCCTACAACTCTTGGGGAAAACCAGTTCGAAAGCTCTTCTTTATTTCTGATAAATAGCTTTTATAGTGAGATAGAAATACACAGAAAATTTCAGCAACCAAACAAATACAACTTATCTTGTTTTCCGTGCTTAACCATTGCCTTGGAAAATGTGCAAACAGCAAAATAGGAACTACCATAAATGTTGTACGGACTCCTTGAATTTCGTGCCCAGAAAACACAGCAATAAATGATGTTGTACAGCCTCCTTGAAAAGCATGCAGAACAGCAATAAATGTTGTACGGCCTCCTCAAAATGCGTGCAGAGGGACAGCAATAAATGTTGTACTATTTATGCCTCGATTTTGGTGCACAAGGACAGCAACTCACTGTACGGACTGCCTCGAAAACTATGCCTCAAAACCAGCAATAAATGCCCTCGAAATATGTGCCAAAACTGTTGTACGTCTGCCTTGAAACTCTTGCCAAAGCTATTGTATAGTTCTGCTTTGAAACTCGTGCCCAAACTGCCTTAAACTATGTGCCAACCTTGCTGTACGGATTTGCTGAAATGTTGCCTCAGTATGCGTGCCAAGGTTTTGCTCTCCTTCACCTCACTGCTCAAAAATCTCCTTGCTCTCTTCTCCTCCTTCTCTCAATCTGCTCATGAAAGACTGAATGATCTTTTCCCTCCTTTTCTCCTTTAACTAACCCTAAGTGACTTTTGGGGAATCCCTAAATCCAATGGTTGAGATAGCTTTAGATCTAGGGCTGAGATTAAATGTGCATTTAAATCTCACTTTCTATTTTTTAATTCACCCCACTTTAATAAAGACACTCTTAGTCATTTATTTCCAAAGTCACTTTTCACTTTCTAATTTCACATTGACTTTATTAAAGTCACTTTAAAATTAGACTTAGTAACTTTATCACTTAAAGTCACTTTTAAATTAGATTTGACTTTACAACTTATAAAGTCACTTGAGGAGAAAAAGTTAAATTCTTTTGGACACCTTTCCCTAGGCCAAAGATCAAAGCCTTAGGGAACCACTTGTCCTCTGGTACCCAAATTTTAACATTATGAAAAGAAGATAAAAGAACATAAAGAAAGTTAATAAGACTACAAGAATATCACAAGTAATTATCAACATAAGAGAATATTTCTGCCTTTCTGATTTTATAACACATTAATCACAATAGAGCAGTGGAAATAACAATGAGACGATGAGACAAGAGACACGGAAAATTAGTCCCGAGGCCAAGGCAAAACCTAGTAGGGGAAAACCCAGAAATATTTCCTTATGAGAGAGAGAGAGTTCAATGTTCATCAATTCATCCAGAAATAAGACATCAAGATAACATCTAACCAGTAACAAGAGCTTCCCACAAGTGCCAAGCCTCTTCTCCTTCCTTCTGAAATTCGGCCTCCTCCTGCTCCTTTCTTCGCTTGAACAGAGATAAACAATAGATCATTTGATGTGTCAAAGTGAGGGGGAGAGGTCTCATATTAATTCTCTCCAAAGGGTGTCGAATAGATGTCTCAATGGGGCCTGTTACCCACCACGAGTGGGTGACACTCATAGGTGATTTTTTTCTCCTAGATTGTCTTCGATTGGCAGCCAACAGCCCCTTACAACCACCAAATAGCTCGTTGTGCCACCATCTCCACCCCCTGAGTCAGCCATTATGTGCCCTCGCCCATCTGTTATGGTTGTATGTTTGAAGGTGCGACTTCCAACCCCGAAGGTATCGCTTTCATTATGTAGTTGGGTATTTTTGCTAACTTATCATGGACACCTCTGAGCATGGATTAGTGGGAAGATTTGGCGGAAAGAATGGGCTTGGTCTTTTCTCTTGTCCCCTCAACCAACTTGGTGGTTAACCTTGTATCCTAGTCTAGTGGGATCTCCTCTATTGGATACTAGCTTTAGGAGTCGCATTACATGGGAAACCCCGATTTTGGTTGTGTGGTCCTGCTTCCCGATATCACATACATCACTCCCTTGAACTCATTATAACCCCTTTTCACATATTTCCCATCCAGGTCCACATTTGTCCATTGGTTCCACAAGGAGTTAGCCTCCCCCTCCCCTTGTCCACACTTTGGGTCAGGCCTGAAATGTTGCCCCGGAGGTTGATGCAGCTAAAAAGAAAGTTAAAAGCATAATTTGGCCACTTACAACAGAAAATGTACCATAAAATGCAAAATATGTTCGGAACATAAAAATTTAGCACGTGGGCAAAAGCCAAACATGAGCTTTACCCCTTTAGCATGGCCATCACCCAGGTTCCTAGGGCCCCTGTGTGAGCCCCCTGCATCATTAAGGAACCAATGATTGTCCCAACCCCTGGTGGGCGATGAGCTACCCAACCTTAAGGGAGTATTCACTATTATATCATTCACATCATGCTCTCATTCCCTAAAGCCCTGAGCATTTATAAAACAAAAATCAATAAAAGGCAAAAGGTTATGAAGAAGTGTAAAAAAAAACGTCGAGGTAACTCATGTATACCGATTCTCCGGCCTACATCTATGCAATGTTATCGGAACTAAACCGATCATTGAACCGGAACACCTTGTGAACCAAAAACCGGTCGGAACAGGAAAAAAATGGGGAAAAAAAGCGGTTTATCTAAAACACATAAAATATTCATATTTAAAAAAAAACAGATATATTTGTGTGCATCCATATTAATCCAAACCATTTGAACACAAATATGCAAAAGTTCTCATTTATATAGGTGCATATAGCCAAAATAGCACTTGGTGCAAAACATCGTTGAACCAAAAAAGTTACAAACATCAAGAAGCGGGTTCTAAAAGGCCTTTATAGTCCAAAATAACATGCTAGATCATAGTATTATACTACAGCCTACAATACTACAAGCTACAGCTATAGCAAATCAATGATCAAATCATCAATCATCATCAGAATCATCATCCTCCTCATCCTCATCTGAAAAATGAGTAGCATGAGCATCCAAGTCTGCAATGGGATTATGGCTTGATTCCCCTGGCCCTAAAGCTACTACTAGTGCTTCTGATATATCTATCTGTGCATCCTGTGGAGGTGGGTCCAAGTCCAACCAAGAAAACCAAGAAAGGTCTTCATTGTCAAATGTTGGTGCTTGACTCTCCATAACCCATTCTGATGTTGGATCAAAGTCACCCAAGACAATGTTGCTTATTTTAGGGGTTTTATTCAGCAATTGATTGCACCTTAACCTAAGGTTATACTGAACAAAAACCATGTCATTCAACCGCTTTTTCTCCAAACCGTTCCTATTCTTAGTGTGTATACGCTCAAACACACTCTAATTCCGCTCACACCCTGAAGCACTACAGGTCTGGCTCAAAATTCAAATTGCAATTTTTTGCAATTGAGGGCATTCAGTACCAAATTGTTGCCACCAATAGGCTGCAAAAAGGGTGGAAGGAAAAAAAGTATTAGCAAATGAATTTGAAAGTTGAAACTTAGACTCAGCAAATGCAAAATTCAAATTGAAATCAAAAGAGTAAATTATTAATATAAGAATTTGCAAATTTTAATAGTTCTTACTTGGGGGACTCTTTGCTCTATTTCTTATAGCCATAGAAATTCCAAAGGTACCAATACTCTAACTGAAATTCAAGAGCTTGTTATGAATTTGATCTTGAGTCTTGGAATCTAGGACCATGCACTCAATGCATTTATACAATCCCCCTAAAACCTCCCCATCAGCCTCAAAATTTGTAGTGTAATGGTACCTTCAAAATTCAGAAAACAAAAACATATTCATAAAGTCAACAAAACTAAATGCTAAAACTTATAACTTATAAGCAATGAGAATTGAAATCCAAAATTACATACCTTGGATTTAAGTAGTAGCCATTCTATTTAAGCATGTAAAGGTCTATGGAATTTTTTGTTCCATCTTTCATCAATGATTCTCCATAAAGGAATGTAATTTTGTCTTTTATCCCCATATGTTTCCTTTATTTGTTCCTTGGCGTAATCCATGGCCTCATAAACAAAACCCATAGAAGATTTATCACTATCCACTATCTGCAAAACTCTAACAAGAGGCTCACTAAATAGCACAATCTCCTCTAGCTTTGACCAAAATCTTTTGTCAGATACTTGGTCAACCATTTGTTTCCCTTCTACCTATTTGCTCCCCTAAGATGAATTCCATTCATCAGATGAAAACATCTTCCTCAAGTTTGATTTTTGTTGAACAAGGGATTGCAGCGAAAGGAAGTTGGTTGCAAATCATGTGATGGTTGATCGAACAAGCTCTTTACCCCTTGTGTGCTTTCTCATAAGGTTCAAAACCCATAAGTGGTTGTATATGTACCTAGTTATGGATTTTGCATCTTCCACACACTTCTTCACCCACTCAATTTTGCCAATATCCTCAAGCATGAGGTCTAAACAATGGGTTGCACATGGAGACCACCAAATGGTGGGTTGTTTTTCCTCCAACATCTTTCCTGCTGCAACATAGTTAGAGGAATTATCTATGATAACTTGTACAACATTTTTAACCCCTACTTCCATAACTACTTCAACCAAAAGACGAAATAGCAGTTGTGCATCATTCACCTGATCAGATGCATCAATAGATTTGAGAAACATAGTACATTTTGGACAAGCAATTAAGAAATTTAGTATGGTGTGAGATCTACCATCAGTCCATCCATCAGACATAATTGTGCGTCCTAATTTGGTCCATGATTGCCTGAACTCTATAAGGTACTCTTCTATTCTTTGGACCTCATTTTGTAAAAGTGGCCCCCTGATATCATGTAAGCTAGGGCCTTTATAGCCTGGTCCATATGAAGTTATAGCATCAATCATGGGCTAATAATATGCAGAATTAGTAGCATTAAAAGGTTTTTCTGCATCATACCACCATCTAGCAATGCATTCATATGCAGCCCCCTTATCTATTTCCTTCCATTTAGCATCAAGGGTTGGTTGAGAACCAGAGGTGGTGTGGGGTACAAATAAGGAGTCAATCCCTTTATGGGTTGTTGTCCTCTTCAAGTTTAAACCACTTGAACTACCCTCCTAAACTTTAGCAGGGAAACTAGAGGGATCTTCAAAACTAGGCACATATTCTTCAAAATCAGGGTCACTAAGCATAGCATCATCCTTTTGACTTTTGGCTATATCTTTTTTAAGTCTTTTGTTTCTCCCCTTCTCTTCATTGTAGGCTTCAATTAAACTTTGCATCTTTGCTTTAAGATAATCCGAAACATTTTCACAAGGTTTAACTTGCCCTGTCCAATGTGCTAGGTGTTCTTTGACTCTATGGATCCCCCCACCCTTAACTTTTTTCCCACAATAGTTGCATACTTTTAATCCTTGTTCATTTAAATGACAGTGAACCCAAGCTGGATCATTCTTGTTTTGGGGGGCCATGACGAAGAAATGAAAAATCTGCATTGAAAACCCTATGGTTTTTAGAATTTTATGGCATATTTTTTTTTAGAGAAAAATAAAAGAGGAGTAGAAACAATGAAATACTTGGAAAAGATCTGTAAATTTTGAGAAGAGAAGAAGCTCCAACCAATCTGAAAATAAACTCTTCAATCAGCTCCAAAATCTCCTCCGTAAAGGTTATTTTGAGGGACAAAATCAGCTTTGGAGCAGCCCCTACAAATCTGCATAAAAACACTGGGGTTTTTAATAATTATGAGAAAAAAATCGTTGATTTTTTGAGAAAATGGAACAAAAAAAATGACAAAAATTTCCTTGATTTACCCTCTAAATTTTTTGTAGAAAATCAGCTCCAAAATTAGCTATGTAGCAGCCCCAACAAAATTTTTTTAAAAAAATCTTCTAGCAGCTGCAAAAACCACTGAAGAAAACCCAAAGATCTCCAAGAAAAAAAAAACTTTGAAGTAGGTCAAAAATCTTCCAACCCAACAGCTCTCCAAGACTCCAATCAGCTCTTCAAATCTGCAAAAAATATCCCTCAGAACAACCCTGCAAAAACTCTCCAAATTCTCCCCACCAAACTCAGCTCAAGAATTGCAAAAGACTCGAATGAATAGTATGAGTGAAATAGCAGGGGTGGGGTTGTTTAAATAGCTTTAAGGGGGGGCTAGACTAGGCGGGAAACAAATAAAAATTAAAAAAACAAGTATTTTATTGCCCAGGGCGCACATCTGTGGGCCCACGTGAACCGGCAAAACCAGTCCAAACCAGTTCGGACCAATTTTGTCTAGTGTTGCACAAAACGTCCCCCCCCCCAAGGATCCAAACCAGGAATTGCGTCCCGTACGAATCCGTGGGGGATCCGCAGATTGGGCTGGAAAAGATGATTCCTGGAAATTCGGAACCGTGTCAGCCCAATCCGCGGTTCCGGATTTCTGAACTGCGGATTTGACAACGGATCCTCGGCAGATCGGGCATGGATCCGTACGAATCCCAACTAGATCCAAAGGGAGATGGGCGGTTCCACAGGGTTTTAAATATACTTTTTTTTCTTTGACTTAAGTTTGGTTGGGGCTTCTTGGACACTCTAAAGGTGCTCCTTTGATGCTCCTTAGATGCTTCCTAGAAGCTCCCTCATGGTAATGTTTAAGAATAAGTAAAAGTGACATTCTCGTTTATCTTTCATTTTCATCCTTTTACTTAAATTTTTAAAATTACCATGAAATGGATCAGGATGTTTGAGAGTGGTTCCAACCTCATCGAACTTCATATGGAGAAAATAGAATTTCATATCCTATTCAAAATTCAGCAGACTTAAAAGTTTTCAAGAATTCAAGATCAATGGGATTGTTGCATTTCATTAGATTATATCATGTATTAGGGTATGTGTGAAAAATTCGTAAACTCAGGATCGTACTGCAACAACTGATGGAAAATATTCTATTTGTTATTTAACTTAACAAAGTATTTATTGTGTTCTACAAGCAAATATCGAAATCCATTCACTACAACCTACACAAATAATATTGCGGAAGAAATACAAGTGCGGAAACAAATCTGAACATACACAAATAGCACAACCATTCGACACAATTATTTTGGACAAATGTCCCCGGAAAAACCCAATGCGAGAAAACCGGTGCAGGAAATCTGAGGGTTTATGTTATTATGCAGTAAATTCTGAGTACATATCTATGATTGACTAAGTGGCAAATCATTCAGCAAAACTGACAAAAGAGATCTCGTGATTCAAACCTCACTCCTCCACGGGACACTGGCACTGATCTGCACCAAGGCTGGATTGCCCTGCGCAGTGACAACGTCACAACTCGGTTGCCCTTCTGCCTCTGCGTTGGTATGCTTGTTGGCTTGGACACTGAGCCTCAGGAAAATCTCTTCGTGGTCTGAACCAGCTCTGCGTTGTCTCTCTGGCAGGAAAATGATTTCCCCTCTGCAGCTCTGCGTAGTGACTGTGTAGACTCTGCGTCACTGGGTCTACGTAATGTTGTGGCTCTCTCTGTCTTTGCTGTTGTGTACTCTTCAGCGCATGAAAACTTCCAACCGGTGATACTGCCCCTCACTGCAATGAAGAATCACTTAGATCTAATCTTCGTCTGAGCACTGCTCCGTTAGAAGAATTCGATCTCTAGATTCTCTATGTCTCTCGAATGTGTTTTCTAAATAACCCTTCAAGTCCTTCTTATAATCTTCTTGTTGAAGTTTCAAAGGCCCAGATTAGATCTTAATCAATGGCTAAGATTAACTTTTGACTTGATCTGTTTCTTCTAGATCATCCACACTCATATTCTATTAATACCCTTTAATTATTTTATTTTCCTAAGTTCTAACTTAGGGTCCCTTTAAAAATAGTTAATTATTTCTATAGAATACAATCCCAGTGGAATTTCACCAAATGTTTTCTGGGTTATTTAGAATATATGTGTCTAAGCCTCTCCACAAAAATTGAGATTTAGAACACATCCAAT
The DNA here is from genome assembly GCA_034641835.2 of Pinus albicaulis. Lineage (NCBI taxonomy): Eukaryota > Viridiplantae > Streptophyta > Pinopsida > Pinales > Pinaceae > Pinus > Pinus albicaulis. The sequence continues at coordinate 1,426,497,321 of CM076572.1, forward strand.
GCTACCCCATATCAACAGTATGTGATTGGCATTTAATCAAGAGTACCAAGCCCTATATGTACCCTAGTGTTGGTGGTGTTAATTGTTGAACTCCTTTGTCATGTCGTTAGCCAAAAATAACCTTTCAATCAAGTCAAAATCATCGATCAAGCATGTTAATCTTTTTCTACCATATTTTAAGGCTTGGATTAATCATTAGGTAGTTTGACCAAAATTGGGCAATGTTGAGTCTTGACTAATATCCTAGACAATTAAGGTAGAGGAAAAGGCTAGACATGAGGAGAAGAATCTAGATTCTAGATGGTTGATGATCGAATAATTAATCATTAATGTACAATGGATACCATATCTATCTTGATTTATGTACAAATATGCATGTTTCCATATCTTCTACAACTAATTTGATGTTTTTGATGTTTTTTTAATATAAATGCAAAAAAATATAAATATACATCTAAAGTAGACGCTTTCAAGACGCTTCACTTCCTATATTTTTGGGAAATGACGCTTACGCATCCCCGCTTCCAAAAAACGTCCCCGCTTCGTGCAACGTTGATTTTGCCTCCAAACCCGTCGGACCGGCCAATTTTCCAGAACCGATTCGGTTCAGATAACATTGCATCTATGAACCCATGTGTGGAATTCCCTTGCTATAGCTACCCTTGTACCATGGCATGTGGCTTGGAGCCTTCCCTGTTGCCCCACTCCATTCCATCATTATTTCATGTGACACCTGCCATCTAACGGACGTACCATGGACCTATGATTCCCTTAGAGGTTGAAACCATCTAATAGGGTCTTTGATTAACCTCCCTTTTGAACCTAGGGACAATTGTACATTCTAAAGCCCATTATGGAGGGCCATGCCACTATGAAGTGCCCACTTCGTTCCATGATCTGTAAGCTCATTTGCTCAATTGCATTAATGAACTATTGTGCTGAGAGGTGAGGAGATGCATTGGATCTTATACGGGATTGCAGGTGGGTCTTCACCTTGGGGTTTGGTCTCTTTATATGGATTCCAAGCCCTCTAGAGGATCATATTGGCATTTATAGGGTGTGCGTTAAGAGCCATGGAAATCCACTATAGTAGAGAGCAGATAGCCATGCTGGGATCCTTCAGCACCATTCATTGCTCGCTCGTGTCCCATTTATTTGATGATGATGATGATGATGATGCACCTAGACCACCTTGCCTAGTCAGCTACACTTGCACCACACGCTTGGCATATGATCCAAGGCCCAGACGGGGTTTTGTCCCACCATGGGAGACAAAGGAGGGCTTGCATCATTACTCTAGCCCTTAGCAGATGAGATACATGCTTCTACGATTCAGTTGGAGACCCACGAGGATGTTTTTTGACCCACAGCCACTTTGGGGCACCACAGGTCATTTGCTTGGAGATCAATGGGCCACCCCCTTCATCACTATTATTGAAGCCTTTCCACTCATTTTGGCACATTTTGGACTTCATTTGGCTTCCCAACAGCCCTCCTAGCCACTTGATCATCTTTTCAGCCCTCTTGAGAGGCTAATTATGCTTATTATGGAGCTATTTGGTGGGCTTGTCACCACAAGTATTGTTATTATGCACATTATTTTATTTTTGGGGCATTATTAGTCCAAATTAGGCCATTTGAATCCCTTAGAGGATTGTATAATAGAAGAGAGGCACTCTCTCTCATTCATCATCACTTGAACTTGGATTAGCTCTCTTGAAGAGAATTTCACACTTTTTCTTGGTTGTCTATTGCAGATCTCTTGAATGCATTTCGATATTTTTGGAGCCGAAATTTCGTCCTCTCTTGGAGACATCTTCTTCATCTTGGATTTGGATATATCTCTTGTTATCCTGTAAGTAAAGTTTGTTAAGGAATTTTTGCTTATGAAATAATGTCTAATGTGTGCAAATTATGCAACTAGCTCTTGTTCTTCCATGCCCTAATTGTTGAATATCATTGTGGAAAAATGTTAGAATGCAAGTTTGTGCATGTTACTCATTGATAACAAGTAGATGAATGCTCCTAGTGGAGTAGAACTTGTTTTCTTTCATGAAAGTCCATAAATCTTGGATGGGTAAATGCTAGAGATTGCTTGCTAGGGCATCATTTTCTAGCGTCCTTGAAGACGATTTTGGCTGAATTTCGAAGCACATAGACTCCATAGCCCAAGGGCTGATCCAAGTGAATTTGTTGATCACCCCTTCTTCCCTTCTCTTTTTCTCCTCCAAAGTTTCCAGCCTCCAAACCTACACGACCTAACTAGGGCTTCCGGCAAAATTCATTAGAGGGATTATTTTTCGAATCTGCTTGGATAGGCTTTTGTGCTGGTGTCTCCTCTAGTGATCCTCCAGGTTTCATGCAATTCCCATAGTTCAATTTCAAGAAATTTCAAGCCCTAGCACCAACTTTGAAGTTTATCTTGAACGTTTAGGTGTGTTGGCTTATTCGGTGGAATAAATCGTTTAAACCCTTTCTTTCATCCCACCTTGACCTAGAGAGCACTTTGGAGAGTCTTCTCCCACGATTAAACATAAACCCTAGGTCTCGTGTGGTCCCACTCTAGGCTTCTCAAGAATAGAGAAGGTCTATTTTAAGGCATAAACGCATCATTCAAAAGCTTCTTGAGTAGTCTTAATCATCTTTAGAGCCTTAACCTTAGGTTACCTTGTCATAGTTGGATATCAAAAACCCTAAGTCTAGGTCTCCACATAAGCCTTTCTTGGGGAGCCATTAGCTTCTCTTTGAAGCAATCTTGCTATTATTTGAGTCTCTCCTTTAAATGGGCTTCAAAAATCACCACACTTAGTCATTGACCTTATAATTCTTGTGATTTCCTTCATACTAGGACTCCTCCCATCGGTGAAAGTCCGTAAAGAGCAGGGGACATCGACTGAGGTGACAGTGGGTCCTTGTCCCGTTGTTGCCATTTGGTCTAGTAGTTTCCCTTTAGGAACCCCTCCTAAGACCCTGCTAGATTGAAAGGTAATAGGCCCTAGCTGACTTGATCAAGGAGGGGGAGCCGACTTGACACTTGTGGGGGCATAATTTCAAAATTAATTTTTTCCTTTTTCTTTATTGATGAAAATACCGACCATGGCTACTCAATTTCCAATAGAGAAGTCCTAAAAATCCTTCTTGTTACCCCTCATATTGCATGAGAGGTAAATTTGTGATTCTCATCGCATCACAAAGTTTTCATGGGTAACATATACACCTTCTAGTTTTGCCTGAGATGGTGCATCGATCATCTTGCTTCATCATGAAAATGCATGGGATGCTACACAATGGTTCAGTGGTTTATATGGTAATTTATCTTAGTGTTTATTTCTCTTCATGGTTTCACTTGATTGGCATATGTACAATGACGGCATGTTCTTTGGTGCTTTGATATTGGTGGATGGCTATTTGTTCGTACCATTCATATTTGCATACCTTTTCTTCATGGATTATCTTGTTTGATGATGATGCTTGTACCTTGTCTCACATTAGCTATCGTGGCACTTGGCATTTTTGTGTGATGATCTAACCCATGCATATTGTTATGGCGTGATAAGAAGGTGTAATCTAGAAGTTGAATTTATAACCCACCACAGCTATTATTCCCAACAAATTGAGAAATATGAGTTGGATACATCTATCATCTTTGGATGCTATTTGCATCAGATTGCTGTTGCACAAACATGAACATAACCCTAGATCATATAGCCATGGTTCTTTATTGCTGGAACATAGTGCTGGTACAGAGAGACATGCAAAGGGATGATATCTGTTCTTATTGGTAATTCTCATGGTGGATATTTCTCTGTTACAAAAGCTGTTGAAACCATACAGAGTGTCCTAATGAATAAACAGCCATATTCTAATAAGATGGATGAAGAAAGTTGATATGCAAAGCCAGCATAATGAAGAAGTACATGGACGTTAGAAGAAGAACTGGTTTAGTTATGAATACTGGAATATCTACAGATCATACAAGATTGAAATCGCAGGAATAATATCCATGCATAAGGGCAATTTACCTACAACAAAAGGAGTTTGATTTCCACTTTCAGTTTGAGGTTTAAGCATTCATATCAGCACTAATTCTGGAGCACAGGACCCAGATCATGAGCAAGGCAGGCATCAACTTTGTTGTGTCATTATTAGAAGATTTGTCCTTGGTTTTGGTGTTGGAATCTGGTACTAGAAGTGGCTCACTCACCCCTGCACTTGGACGTGCTCTTGCACATACAGGGCATGTTTATACATTTGATTTTCATGAACTTGATGACAGCGGAAGAGAGAACTTGCCTCAAGTCGGATGATTTTGTAATTGAAGTTGTTGGAAGTCAATTTTCTTACACAACTGGGACTTCAAAACTTGAATTGTCCAACATGCTTCTCAAGATAATGATATTGAAAACAGAATACAGGGGCTTTTATTTCCAGACAATAGCAAAAGCACTATATTTGGCACTATAGCATTAGCTGGTAGATTGCATGCACAGGGAATTTTGATGTGGAAGAACACACACCAATCAAGATATTTTGGAAATTTGTTTGTCACATGCTAAGATGGTATTTTCAACTGTATCATCCTTAGGGAAGGGCTGTGTGAACTTAACAGTGCAATTTAACTTTTGATTATTGACAAAGCAGCCCAACCTAAAGAAGACCTATCTACTAGACATCTATGTCACTGCCTACAACCTTGAGGTTCAGAATCCTGCAAACCTCAAAAAATTCGTTAAGGTTCATTTAGGTTTATGCAGGTTCAGCTTATCTTTCTTTTATATCTTGGAGAGGCAGATGCAGGGATGGGGAAATGACCTCCATCTCTTGCAAGGATGACAAGGACAACACCAACAACTATGTGCATTACATTGCAAAACATCCATAGACCAGCTTGCAAAGGAAATATGGGCGGCTAGGCAAATGCCCACGATTACCCACATCTAATCCTTCAGCATAAGACCTCTTGGGATGTGTCACTTTGAAAATCGTTGAAAGAGACCCCAGATGGCAGAAATAGAGGAGTCTTAATTAAACTCCCTATTGGCTAGACCACCAGACCTAGAAAGGTTCAGATGGCACATTATGAATCTAAAACCATAGGAAGGTTATGGGTTATCAGTCATATTAACATAATATTAACATTGGTAGATCTAAGGCTTTTGTGATCCATAATGTAGATAAATGTCTTCCAGATTAATCACTTCATTAGGATTTGGTCGACGTTTCGAACCATCCAATGTGGTTCATCCTTAGGACAAGGTGACGAAGGAAATCGATCTCAAAGAATAAATAGTAACGATGCATCATTGCCCGGTGATAGTTGTTAAAACTAGCCGTTATTTGACTAGGTTATTTAATTCATTAGAATATTAAAAGGTCAATGAAAAATATAATAATTTAATAATTTAATTAAAAAAAAAAAAGATTAAATTATAAAATTAATATAATAAGGGAGAGGGGGTAAATAATAGCATAGGGAATAATCTTAAAATATTTAAGTTATTAAGAGATATTAAAAATATAGAGTAATTTAAAAAAGGAGAGATTAATTTTTTAATTATTATAATAAGCGAAGAGGGGGTAAAATATATGTAACTACATATATATATATATATATAAGAATCAATATTATAATATAATTCAAGGGATAATATATACCATAAGTAAAAATGCCTAAAAACATAAACAAGAGAAAAAGAAAATAAGGACAAAAATAGAAAAGGAAAAACTAAAGAGAATAAAACTAAAGAGAGTGTAGAAATTTCTATTTTCCCACCCCGGTTTTCAGTTTCACCTTATTTCTCCAAATAGTTAAATGCCCTTTCCCATAGCCTTACATTCAAGCAACTAGAAAATAAATATTTTCTGAAAACACAAATTCTGGAAAATTTTCACAGTGCTGGAAATTGCAGAAATAAAAATCAGCAGACTAAAACAGCCACACAAAACATTTTAACACAGTGATTTTTGGTCAACATGACCTTGGAAAAACCCCCTACAACTCTTGGGGAAAACCAATTCGAAAGCTTCTCTTTATTTTCTGAATATTGCTTTTACAGTGATGCAGAAATTTACACAGAAAAAAAAAATTACAGCAACTTCAAAACAAAACTTATCTCGAAAACCGTGCCAAACTCCACCTCGGTTTCCATGCCCACAAAACAGAAAAATTATAGCAGAAATTACAGCCTTCAAAACTTACAAATAGTCTCGAAAACAGTGCCTAAATGGCTGTACGGCCTCCCTCGAAATCTGTAGTTTTCTCTCCTCGAAATTCATGCCCACTTGCCTCGAACTTCGTGCTCTACTCTGCTGTACGGATTTGCTTAAAGTTAGTGCTGCTGCCCTCCTTCTTCTCACTGCTCAGAAAATTCTCTTCAACTTTCTCCTTCTCCTTCTCTCAATCTGCTCATGAAAGAATTAATGAATGAATGACATTTTTTCTCCTTTTCTTCCTTTAATAGAACTCTAAGTGACTTTTGGGTTATCCCCAAATCCAATGGCTGAAATACCTTTAGATCTAGGGCTGAGATTAAATGCTCTTTTAAATCTCACTTTCTATTTTTTAATTCACCCCACTTTAATAAAGACCCACTTAGTCATTTATTTCCAAAGTCACTTTTCCTTTCTAATTTTACATTAACTTTATTAAAGTCACTTTAAAATTAGACTTTAGTAACTTTTTCACTTAAAATCACTTTTAAATTAGATTTTACTTTATAACTTTATAAAGCCACTTTAGGAGAAAAAATTAAATTCTTTTGGACACTTTTCCCTAGGCCAAAGATCAAAGCCTTAGGGAACCACCTGTCCTCCGGTAACCAAATTTCAACACTCCCTCTTACCGAGGAAGGTGTTCCTCACCACACCCATCTTATCTCTGAAGTAGACATGCTTGCCCAGTGGTAAGAATTTGGTAAGAATATTTGCAACCTGCTCATCAGTGGGAATATATTCGAGCTTCACAGCTCCTTTGCATAGTCTGCGATGATGATATCGGTGCGATATGCTTTGGTAGTCATGAAATCTTTTGGATTCTCCGTGGTTGATATAACCTGGATTATCATGATAATCATAAGAGTCTCACTTGATGACCAAATGCAATAACCAACATCTTGAAGCAGGATGGTTAACTAACTAGCTAGATTAGGCACATATATACTCTCTGCTTCAATGAACTCAATGCTCTTGGCTAACGCTAGGGTGAACCACGTTTTCCCAGATTGAACCCAACCCCAAAACGGCCTTGCTGGAGGTAGCCTCTTCTATGAGCCAACACTTGATCGGAGATCAGTGTAACCTTCCAATCTCACTCCATCCCCCTGCCTGTAGTCCAGACCATAATCCACTGTCCCCTGCAAGTACCGCAAAATGTGTTTTACAGCCACCCAGTGAACCTTCCTAGGCTCACACATAAACTGACTCATCGTGTTGACTGCAAAACAAATATCTGGTCTAGTGTTGACCAAATACATCAAGGAACCAATCAGCTGTCTGTACAATGTGGGATCCACCAACTGGGAATCCGAAGCATGAAGCTTCTTCCAGTTGGTGATCATCAGTGTCAACATGGGTCTACAATCCTCCATGTGGAATCTGCCAAGGATGTCCACAATATACTTCCCCTGCCCCAGGAAGAAATGCCCCTCCTCTTGCCACACCTCCAAACCCAAAAAGTAATGCATCAAGCCGATGTCCTTCATCTCAAACTCCGACGCAAGATCTCTCTTACAGTGCTCTATGAGTCTCTCTGCACCCGTAATGATCAAGTCATCCACATATAGCACCAGAATGAGAGGCTCCTCACCTATCACAATGAAGTATAAGTTCGGATTTGCCTCACTCTTTGTGAAACCCATCTCCTGCAAGTATGTATCTATCCTGGAGTACCAAGCTCTGGGAGCTTGCTTTAGGCCATAAAGGGCCTTCTTCAGTCTGCACACATGGGACTCCTTCTCATGCACCTCAATGCCCTGTGGCTGCTCAATGTACACCTCCTCCTGTATAAAGCCATTGAGAAATGCGGTCTTCACATCCAGCTGGTGGATCTTCCAACCCATCTCTGCTGCTATCGATATAATGGAGCGTGTTGTCGCACAGATTGTCCAGGCACCGCGACAACGGCTCAGATTGGGGGCTGTCACCTTTATCCCCAATCTCTCTATTTAAGCTGTCTCCCTGCAAGCTAAGGGAGGTAGACCCTTTTATAAATGAAGATAACAAATCCAAGAGACAGCTAAAACATCAAATACTTGATAGAATAAACGAGATTCCACAGATATAAATTAGATTTCACTTTTAAGACCAGTGCCTTATGGAGTCAAATAAAATCCCGTTATGCAATTGTAAGTACGTGACGATTAACTGCTGCTTATTAAAACACGATTTATCACAATGATATTCAATTGAAAACGCCACAACCATGAATAACTTGAACTCACAATAATATTATCACAAGATGAAAATGCCCGAGATTTGCAATATTTCCAGATTTATGATGCTTCAATTAAATTCGATCCAGAAAATGTTTCTATAGTCAAATCTTTAAATAAAAATTTCAAATGCACATTTGACTATGGAAAAATTGTTTTATATTTTTGTATTTTCTAAATTTTTGGGATTTTTATATTTTTATATTTTTTATTATTTTATTTTTTAAAACAAATCAAAATTTTAAATTTAAACAAAGTTCTAATCTAAAAGCTAAATTAAATCTGAACAAAAAAAAAAAAAAAAAACTAAAATCAAAATTTAACTCTACAGCTAATCTAAAAAATTAAACTTAAAACTAAAAAAATTAAACTAAGTTAAAATTAAACTTAAACTAAAACTAAACGTTAGAAAACTAAACTAAATGAAACAAAATAAAATGAAACCCATCTAATTAAAACTTACGCTAACCTTAAAACTAAACAAAATAAAATACAAACGAAAGCCTAAAACCTAGGCTAACTTACGCTATGAATCCACATTAAAATATACAACGCTGATATACAAAGGCTTAGCAAATATGCGCGTCTTGATTTTCTTGTCGTTTTGCAGGTGAACGAGGAATCGGCTCTAGACAGAACTCGAGGGATGGCAGACGAGAAGAAGGATCGGACAACAGGGGGCTGGAAGAGGCACGACGGACCTGGAGGTATGATGTTGCAGATCGAAAGCAAAGGGAAGAAACTTGGACGGCAGGAGGAAAGGTGACAGTGTAAAGAGCTAACGTGAGGGAAGAAGGAACGGGTGGACGGCCAGATCGATGCCCAACAAAAAAAAGCTAACGCAGAGAAAAGAAGACGGATTTCTAGGAGCAGAGAAAATGAAACGTTTTGTGCTTGTGCAGGTTGGACAGGATAGGAGACTGATCGGGCAAGCTGGAGGATGCTGGGGCGGGTGTGAATGAAGGCAATGGATATAACAGTGTTTGAGCAGGGAATGACCCAAGACGTCCAGCAAAATTTGAAACTCTCTTCTTGAAACCCTGATTTCATAAACTGATTTAATCAAATGACGCTCAGATTTGTTCACAGTGAGGATCTTGAGGCCAGATCTGGCCTTTGGAGGCTAGATCTGACTTAGATCTAAAAAAAATGCCGATTTGGACCTGTAACCTGCAACAATCAGTCAGATCTAAAGACACACACCAAGAAACTATTAAACCCTCACAGATAAATTACAAATTTACAACTAGTTTACAATTTAAAACCCTCATGGTCAAATTTGAAATCCATTTTAGCACAATTTTCAGAGATTTAAAGTTTTAGTGAGAGGCACAAGCCTTCGAAACCCTGCAAAATCACAAATATCGTAAGATAGACCCGGAATTTAACAAATAAAAAGCTTATCAGATTTATGTCTATTGGGAGTCGGCTGGCCCAACCGAAGACTTCCCCAGATGCCCAATCTTTAAAAATATTTCCCTGCACACTTAGATCTGAATCTTAGATCGATAGAGATTTAAGAAAACAACATGAGACTCTTAGAAAAATCAGAATGTTATTTTATAAACACAGAAAACTGCACAAGATACCTGTATGCAGATTAATCCATGTAGGCCATCAACCATAAAATGCAAGAAACCAAGTAGCAGAGTTCAGAGACAATTCACCACATAAATTTGAGAAGGAACATCAAGATTTGTAACCCCAAAGTCTTTATGCTTTATTCCTCAAAAAGTTTACAAGAGCTTCTAAGAGCAAGTGCACGATCCTCAGATCAGATGATTCAATATTGACAAAGACCTCTAAATTTATAGAACAAGATCTCTAACGGCTAGTTTGGATGATCCTCGTCAAAATAATCTCAACCGTCCAAAATATTTAATTATCTTTTAATCCGGAGCGTTGAAATTAAAATTTTGGGGAAAAAAACGAATTTATCATTTAATTCAATTTTAATTAACTCAAAAATATTATTTTTGAGTTAATTACCCCAAAATTTTGACCTTGACTTAACCACAAAGGCCCAAGGGTCCAATATTTCTTAAAATTCTCAATATTCCCTTGGCCTAGGGCAGTCAAAATCATTTTCCAAGGACCCACAAATTTTGCCTTTAAAGATTTAATCCTAATTTAGGACCCTAAATTAATTAAATTTCTAGTTTAGGATTTTATTAATTAATTGACCAGAAAATTTAATTAATTGACTGAGAGGGGATTATAATTATTTTTCCAACCCTCTTTTACATGAGATAATACATTTCAATACATGAAGGGGGAATACCCATTCGTATAGACCCTCAAATAAATACCTAATTCTGCGACTCAAAACATGATCTAGTAGACCAAGTAGTTGAAACTACTTTTACAAGGACTCGATAAAAAACACTAGGACTCACTTAGCATGCTGATGACAAATTCCAGCCTAGCTTTGGGGTGAGGCTGGAGGGAAAAACTCTGCCAATCACTTTCGTGAATCAGTGAGACAAAAAACCTCCTAGGATGGAAGTCATCAACAACATACTAGGCTTACCTAGGTTGTTACATACATGGACGGTCTTACTTAGATCATTTACATCATTACATGCAGAATGGGTTTACATCATTTGTAAAACTGTCGACTGTTGACTGATGATGGAATCTGAATGGCGCAACCACGTCGAACGTGACGAATCCCATTTGAAAAAATGGGGGTGTACTGCTATGGGGTAGTTGACAAAGTGCGGTCAACAGAGCGAATCGAAGTATATCGAGCCACGGGAGCGAAGGTCTCCTCATAATCTACGCCCTCTACCTGGGAGAACCCTCTAGCCACAAACCTCGCTTTGAATTTCTCAATGTTGCCATCTGCAGCATGCTTTACCTTGTAAAGTCATCTAGAAGTCACCACGAATTTGCCCTCAGGCCTCGGCACCACCTCCCAAATATCATTCTTCATGATAGAAGAATACTCCTCCTGCATGGCCTCTCTCCAGACTTGCTGGCTAGCTGCCTCCTCATAGCTAGAAGGCTCAGAGTCAATGATGTTGGCAACCATTGCCATATAGCTACAAAACCTCTCAAGGGGTCTGATCTCTCTGACCGGCCTCTTAGGCGCAGCAACAGATGTGGCCTCTCTTAAGGTATCCTGAAGCCACTTGGGCTTCCTCTTCCCTGAGCACACCTCTCCCATTGGAGAATGAAACTCCTCCTCCTCATCAGAAGTCTGAACTCCTGAGTGTTTGTCTGCTATCCTCCTGCCTGAACTTGAACCTGTAGACACTGAAGTACCGTGTGAACTATCCATCAGTGGACTCCCTAGTGAACTGCTCTGTGGACTGCTCTGCATGTTGCCCGAAGCACCACCCCTCTGACTCTGTGAGCCACTGCTAACTGACGGACCAAACATCGTCATAGATGTACCTCCGGATCCTCCTAATCCCTGCCCACTGGATCTCTGTAACTAACTCAACTACTGCTGAGGGTCTGGCTGATCCAAATACTCTAACTCCCATGACCTCCTGAAAACCCGGTCCTCCTCGAATCTCACATCCCGCCTGATAACAACTTTCCTCGAAGCAGGAATATAGACCCGAAAGGCTTTCAAGGTCTCACTATAGCCCACAAAGATACCCTTCTCTGCGGTGGACTCTAGCTTGGTCCTCTTCTCCTTGGGTACGTAAGAGTATGCAATATACTCAAAGATACGGAAGTGACCAACACCATGCTTCTTCCCAGAAAAAGCCTCCTCTGGAGTCACATGCCCCAAGGCACGATGCGGACTCTTGTTCTGCAAGTATACAGCGGTATTGCAGGCCTCTGCCCACAAAAACAAAGGTAACCCCTGATCATGTAACATGGCTTTGGCAGCCCCAATGATGGATTTGTTCTTCCTCTCCGCAACCCCGTTCTGTTGGGGGTTGTAAGGAACTGTGAACTCCCTCCTAATGCCTACCTCCGCACAATACTCAACAAACTCTCCAAGGGTGTACTCACCTCCATTGTCCGACCTCAGGGACTTGATCTTCCGACCTGTCTGTGTCTCCACAAGAGCTCTAAACTCCTGAAACCGCTTGAAGACCTCACTCTTGGTCTTCAAGAAATAAATCCAAGTCCTCCTAGAGTGATCACCAATGAATAACACATAATACTCATATCCACTCAAGGAAACATGAGACATTCGACCGCTCACATCGGAATGAATCAAATCAAGTATCCCAGTGGCTCTGCTGTCACTGCTGGGAAAAGGGGATTTGGCAAACTTTCCCATCGCACATCCTCTGCATGTATCAATGTGATCAGTACTGAAATCTGGCACCCCTGTAGTGATCTCCTACAATGTCCTCAAGGCTCCATGATACATGTGCCCCATCCTGCAGTGCCAAATCTCACACAGCTCAGAACTGCTAGCTCTGTTGTCGGTGCTACTGCTCAATGCCACAAGGGGCTGAAATGCAAACTTGTACACCTTTGCATGGCGTACACCTATCACTCTAGCTGACTCAGCTGGAGTACCCCTGGGATATATCAGCACCTGTCCTCTCCTGAACAATATCTCATACCCTCTGTCCTCCAATGCTGAGACGGATATGAGGTTCTTCCTCATCCCTGGCACATATAAAACATCTGACACCTTCAAGGGAGGTTTGGGTTCCCTATCAAATGTTAGTGTCCCCACACCGACTGCTCTAACAACACTGTCATCACCGAGTACTACCTCTATATCAGTGCCACTCTCTGAAAGCTCTAAGAAGTACTCACGGACTCCTGTCATATGACGTGAAGCCCCACTGGCCACATACCAGATACCCGAAGATGCTCTACTAGTCGAGGGAAATGCATGCTCCCTCTAAACCTCTGTGGCAAGTGATCCTGCACTAGTGGACTCACAAGCACTGAACTTGTTGATTATATCATTCACCCCTTAATGTCCTAAGGAAGATTATAAAGACAGATTACCCGACAGTATTAAATGCTAATGTTTTAAAGGGTGTGAGAGGGAAATAAAATCAAAATGAGTCATATATGAAAAGGGACAGGCACACTTTATAATAAGGCGGGATGGATGACAAAGGTCTTAACCGAAATGACAAAGGTATGAAAGGCGCGAAGAAAATGATATGGGGCGGGACCCGCTCGTGTTCGACACACACACAGAACAAAGGAACGCAAGAACCATTCCGGGGGGGTCATGGATGGTAGGGGGAAGGCGGAAGCTTCCCCCCCGCCCCCCCCCGAAATTCTGATGACGTGGCAAGACGGACGACAGGAGTCAAGCGCTCTGTGGGGAAAACGGCCGCGGGTTTGAAGCTGTTACAGATCATCTTGTGTTCTTCGCGGGCCCGATCCCAAGGTATAGCTGTCACCATGATCCAACAGTAATGTAAGTCCTAGGACACCCGGTACAAAGACCAGTACCGGCATTTAACCCAACGCGCGGTATCCACCTAACTAAAGTCTGATACCCAATCCCCCGATGCCACGCGTCTCAGTGTCAACGTCCTTATGACGTCAGCCCTACTTGTTTCACCCTGTCATCGCTTCCCGAGCTATTTTCGGCTTGTATAACTGTGTTCCGTGATTTACTGTGGTAAAATACTCTCTGTTTACGGTTACTGTATAAGCGAAAGCAAGAGCCCAGTACCAGGTCTGCCCAGTCGTTGTCAATCTCCCTGCGTCATTTTCCTGAGCATTATTCCTACTTCGCAGGTATTCCATCCCTTTTATTCTATCTGGTTTCCTTTTGCTTTTAAATTTTTATGATGGTCATGGGTAAAGTCGCAGTCAAGAAATCAGAGCCTAAAACTCCCCAAGCCCGTGAATCCAAGGCTGCCCCTGGACTCGAACCTTTCACAGATTTACAAGCTGACATCCAAGACCCGCAATACCCATTTTTCATTAGTAGCGTCAAGCCTGAGCTTTTCAAGAAGCATGTGGAAAATAGAGATAGGTTTCGAGTCGTTTTTTCTGGACTATATCATCAAATTACTCCCCCTGTCTACCTAGTGGTTGAATTCATTTGTTGGCTCCGGGATGCTTACGATGAACACCGGGGCATGTTCCTTTCTTCTCAGGGGAACAAAATATTCAGCATATCCCCCGAAATCATCAGAAAAGCTCTCTGTTATCCTACCAGTTCGAACCATGTCAGTTTTAATGAAATGACACTATCTCATCAGTTTTCTAAACTGCCATGGAGGCAACAGAGCGATTTCATCACTGCCATTACTGACTCTCATTTCACAACTCTCCCCTCTGCAAATTCAGTGCCCCTGAGTTTATTCAAGGAGGACCTTCAGCCTACCCTTGCTCTTATTGCAGGTCTCCTAGGTGTGGAAGGGTTTGTGCGAGTCTCAAAAGAATGCATAGCTTTTTTGTGGTTAATGTCGCAACCCAGTGTCGTCTTAGATATCCCTGGTTTTTTGGCCTCCACCATCCAAACTCAGTTCCAGGAGCTCCCAGATACGGGTCGTTTTTATTTATGTTCCATGGTCTTCTATCTTTTCCTTTTCCAGCAGGCCGACAAGTTTGAGGGTTTGGGTTTAGAAAGGGTCTATAGGATAAACTCTCAGCCAAGACCAGTTTTTGACTGGAGTCCCGCAACGCATCAGTTGGCAAATGGGGTGGGTTACTCAAGTTTCCTGAATGATTTCATGCCCATAGCTTATAATATTATCCATGGTTCTCCTCCACCTAGGATTTTTCCTGAGCAGAAGAAATGGTTGCAGTATAGTGAAGCTGAAATCACTAGAGACTGGTATCTTTTTTATCACTATACTGAAATCAGGGTTTATGGAGCCGAAGTTTCTCCCTACCAATTGCCAGTTTTTCCCGCCTGGCGGATTTACGCTTTGGAATACCTCCAGCAGACCTTAAAGGCTGACCAACTCCACTTCCTCCCTGCAAAAAAGGGGTTTATTCTCAAGCTTCCTACAACCATTGGCCCTTTCATTGTTAACTCGAGGCACGCCCTTCCCGTGGTGGAAAATCTACTTCAAAGCATGGATTTGAGGCAAGGGAAAGCTTGGCGCTATGATCCGAAAGGCATCATTTCTAACAAAAGGAAGAAGATTAAATCAACCCCTTACAATCATGAAACAAGGCCCTTCATCGAATGGCAAGCTAATCTTGAAACCTAGCCTTTGATTTCACAAATGGAGACCGATTCATCTGCGACGGGGGAAAAGGCAGACACTGCTTCAAAGAGAGAAGCAGATCAGAAACAGGTAGAGGAGGTCGGCGTGTCATGAGAAGGTTCCCCTCCTTCTAAAAGGCAAAGAACCAGGACCAGCGAAGCAGAGGGCATGGGAGATGAACAACTGCTGCAAAGTGAGACACTTTACGGTCAACCAGACAAGAGCAAAGCAAGCTTTGTAGTGATACGAGATAGCACGGTTTCTTCTGACTTCTCAAAAGTCTCGCAAGCTATCTCAGCTAGCAGCTCTAGAGGAGAGAGCGAGAGCAGGATAAGGAACAGAACAATCAGGGAAAAACACTTGTCTGAATTAGAAGGATACGTTGATAAGTACCATACCAGGTTCTCATCTGCAATTGACTTGGACAAGGAACAACTAATACTAGCGATGACTGAAGCAATCTTAAACCCAGACACTGGTACTACTAGTTATAGAGCCCTGGAAATAGCAATAAACATGTCCCAAGTCCCGCCACTTGACAAGTGTAATTTGTTCCAATGTTTCGGTGATATGCTAAAGGATGAGGTAGTAAAGCTCTCCCTCACTCTGAGAAAGTTACAAATCAAGCATAACCAAGTGCTTGAAAATCTCAGAAGGGAGAAGATCAACTCTCGTGCACTCTCGAATGATCTACACAGTCTACAAGAAGTGGTAAAAGGGAAAGAGAAGGGTAAAGCAG
Organism: Pinus albicaulis; assembly: GCA_034641835.2. Classification (NCBI taxonomy): domain Eukaryota; kingdom Viridiplantae; phylum Streptophyta; class Pinopsida; order Pinales; family Pinaceae; genus Pinus; species Pinus albicaulis. Next base: position 1,426,513,601 of record CM076572.1, read on the forward strand.
ACCCCCAAGGCCATCTCATCGCCAAATTGCAAAGGCAGGTCGCAGCCCTGAAGCACAAAGTGAATATACCTGGCACTCATCATGTACAAACCGCTGAGTTAGTCCAAGCAAAGAAAGATAAGGCAAGCCTGGCTGACTCCCTTGCGAAGGAAAGGGAAGAGAAAGCTAAAATTTCAGAGATGGCTACTCTATAGGGAAGGATGGATGAATTGCACATACGCTGGGATACCCATGTGTGCGCTCCACCAGCTCCAGAAGGGTCTAGCTCACTATCAGAACAGTCGACCACGACACTGGCCGGACTTCAAGCGGCAGAAAAGCAAGTCTCAACGGCACGTCAAAGGATCAGCGAGCTCGGGGCCCTCCTCACAGAGAATTCCAAAAAGGTTGCTGCTATGCAAAAAGAGATAGATGAGGGAAAACAGGAGAAGGCACAGCAAGAGAAAACTATTCGAGAGCTCACCAACCGAATAAAGGGAAATATCACCCTCTTGGACGCTAGGCGTTTGATTTGGACTGAAATTATCATGTAAGTGAAGAAGCGCTGGGCATTCTTGAATATCATTGAGGAAAAGAGGGCCGCTGTACGCCTTTTCAGAAGAACACTTCATGAAGGAGGTACTGATGCCTCAAATAGGGTCCAAAATGCAAAGAGGTATATTTCTCTTTTAAAAGAGCTAAGTCCAGAAGAGGTGGTCAAGCGAGGTATCAGGAGCAGATTCAAGGAAGCTGCGGAATGTCAAAAGGTTATAGATAAAGAGTATGCACGCAGCATGGCTTTGGGCATTTTGGAAAAGGTGGCGGCCAGTTTGGAGCAGTTCGAGGCAGATTGGACAAAGATAACACTTGCAAGACTCCCATCATGCTGGGAGCCTTCCAATGCAGTCCTACAGCCACTACCAGTGTATGAGGGTCGATTAAAGGAAGCAATGAATCAGACTGATATACCTTTAGAAAAGTCTACTCGACTTAAAGCCGAAACTATAGTTTCAGTCCTCGGCAAAGAGTTCTCACTTCTGCATCAAGTGAAATACAAAATTCCTACTCAGGCAAGTTATGACGATCTTACTGAAGTTTACATTTAGGCAGAAGTTTTCACCAAAATGCTTGAGCCTGCAGCCGACACTTGGCAGAGGTGTACAAGTTATGCTAGTTTGTTAGCCAGCTCTTCTGCAACCATCGCACCGCCTGCTTCAGCCACTGCCTCAACTCTTTCCCACCACTGAAGATGTCAACTCATGATTTGGCCGGCATGGCCTCTTGTTTTTATCTTTACTTTCAATATCCAAGTGAAATTCATATTTCACTCTTGCAAATTTTACTTTCTGTTAGACAGTTATGATATTTTCTTTAGAAATGGCCATGAGCCCGGATTGTAAATGATGGGAAGCATTTTATTCTCATCATGAATTTTGATATTTTGATCAGGACTTAAAACTGCCTACTAGCATGCGGAAAAGATATTTTCCCAAAATATCTTTCCGCATATGTTCATTGAAAAACTCTATAAAAGCAGTAAGCAGGGATTGATATAGGGTTCCATATTTTCAAAAGAACTGACTAGAAAAGAACTCTGTGTGTATTTTTGTTGGAACTTTGATATTAATGTTGAAGATCCCATTAGGATTTAGTGATAAGGAGTTTTGTCGATATTGGGGATTCTGATCGGAGTGCTTCATAGTTTGTAGCTCTTCCTTATGTTTTATAATGCAAATGTTCATCTCATCCATTTCCATATTTCTCATATCTGTGTTCTGGAATGCGAGTGCTCATATGTTTAAATGTGAATTTATCGTTGTTGATACTCATATTTACTCATGTCTAGTGCTTTAAATATGGCTCAGGCAAGATATTTTGTTTCACTCTTTACTTCTACCAATGTTCTTCTGATATTAACAGCGATGGAGCTCTGTCTTTAAAATTGTTCTCATGTATGGATTCTTATTATTGCATAGGCCCAGTATATGTGAACACTTGTTTCTAGATCGAGCTTCTGTTATAGTTAGTGTCCATTACACTTTCTTACACAGCGATCGCCCTCCTTTTATTAACCTCTGTGAATCATTTTAGAATTCAGCCCCCTTTTCAGCGTGCTGTCTTAAAATTGTCTGATACGTTCACATATCAAAGTTTACACTCTGTTGTTATAGTATTACTTTTACTGTGTTAAAGTTTTGAGAGTCTTGGTTCCACTTTCACCAAATCTTTCCACTTAAGATATGATAGCATGAGAGCCCCTTCTTGTCAACTCTTATAAGTTGAACTTTATGCTCCTTGTTGATTAAGATGTCCTAGGCACTAGTCTTTGTACAACTCAAGGCTGTCTCTAGGAGTGACAATAGAACCCAAACTCTCGGTCAAATCTATCTGAAAAGTCCTCAATCTCTGCTGATGCTGCCATGGTCTGGTTCTTCCCCTTCTTCTTCTTCTCCGGACACACGACTGCATAGTGTCCCATCTTCTGACAACTCCAACACTTCACTTTGGAGTAGTCCTTCTGCGTGTTCTCCTGTTTACCTTTGCCTTTGCCTTTGCCCCCACCACCACTTGTGGAAGCATGCTTCTTGCCTTTGCCTCTCTTGCCTCCGGCCAACAATGCTACATCCTCATCCTGCTCAACTGGCTTGGCTGCCCCAAGCTGACTCTTCATGATCTCTGTCTAAATGCAATCATCCCAAAACCTCTCCCATGTGGGAAGGGTCTCACGTGCACAAACCCCATCAGCAAAATTAAGCCATGAAGTAGGAAGGCCATTCACTGCAATTCGCACCAACTCAGTGTTTGGAATGACCTCTCCAACTGCTGCCAACTCATCTCTCACATTAGTTATCTTTGTGAGATAACCAGTTGCACTATCATTCTTCCCCATCTTAATGGTCTTCAGCTTCTCCCTTAGGACCATCTTTCTGTTCTCATTGGTACTCTAGTAGAGATTGGTCAAAGCAGACAACATCTCATGAGCATGTCTCTTTCCTCTCACATGAGGAATCACATGGTCTTTAATACCATCCAGAATCAGTCTTTTTCTATTGTTATTCATTTTATTAAATGCTGCCAACTGAACAGCATCAGTAGGCACATTAACAGGCTGTTGTTGGGTATGAACCATGATATCCCTGACTTCTCCCTCCTCAAAGATGCTCTGCATTCTTTCTCTCCAAACGCTGTAATTACTATGCCCAGCCAACCTATCTTCCACCCTCAATCCCAATGACATCCTTGTTGTCCTAAAAACTGAAAATAGCACTGTTGTAGTAAAGATAAAATTTCTGTGTGAAAAATCAGCTTGCTGGAAATTTCTATGTGAAAAATCAGCAACCTGTGATTTTTCTCTTTACTGTCCCAAACTGCACTTTCAGCACCCAACCTCTGATACCATGTAGAAATTTCTATTTTCCCACCCCGGTTTTCAGTTTCACCTTATTTCTCCAAATAGTTAAATGCCCTTTCCCATAGCCTTACATTCAACAAGCTGGAAAATAAATATTTTCTGAAAACACAAATTTTGAAAAAATTTCACAGTGCTGGAAATTGCAGAAATAAAAATCAGCAGACTAAAACAGCCACACAAAACATTTTAACACAGTGATTTTTGGTTAACATGACCCTGGAAAAACCCCCTACAACTCTTGGGAAAAACCAGTTCGAAAGCTTCTCTTTATTTTCTGAATATTGCTTTTACAATGATACAGAAATTTACACAGCAAAAAAAAAATTACAGCAACTTCGAAACAAAACTTATCTCGAAAATCGTGCCAAACTCCACCTCGGTTTCCGTGCCCACAAAACAAAAAAATTACAGCAGAAATTACAACCTTCAAAATTGTATGAACATCCTCGAAAACAATGTCGGAATGGTTGTACGGCCTCCCTCGAAAACTGCAGTTTTCTCTCCTCGAAATTCGTGCCCACTTGCCTCGAGCTTCGTGCTCTGCCCTGCTGTACAGATTTGCTGAAAGTTAGTGCTGCTGCCCTCCTTCTTCTCACTGCTTAGAAAATTCTCTTCAACTTTCTCCTACTCCTTCTCTCAATCTGCTCATGAAAGAATTAATGAATGAATGACCTTTTCTCTCATTTTCCTCCTTTAATAGAACTCTAAGTGACTTTTGAGTTATCCCCAAATCCAATGGCTAAAATACCTTTAGATCTAGAGCTGAGATTAAATGCTCTTTTAAACCTCACTTTCTATTTTTTAATTCACCCCACTTTAATAAAGACCCACTTAGTCATTTATTTCCAAAGTCACTTTTCCTTTCTAATTTTACATTAACTTTATTAAAGTCATTTTAAAATTAGACTTTAGTAACTTTTTCACTTAAAGTCACTTTTAAATTAGATTTTACTTTATAACTTTATAAAGCCACTTTAGGAGAAAAATTAAATTCTTTTGGACACTTTTCCCTAGGCCAAAGATCAAAGCCTTAGGGAACCACCTGTCCTCCGGTAACCAAATTTCAACAGAGAGGAGAGTGAAACAAAGACACAAGGCAGAAGTAACTCAACGAACGGGGGAGAAATCACCTGGAGAGGGCCGGAGTCCAGCTCTTACTTAATTTCCACCCATCATCTCTGTTGAGATTCTTAGGGTGTCTCTCAATTTCAATAGCCTCCCTCAACTTTCTATGATGGAAGTGATCCACCTTAGCAATGACTTTGGAGTCTTCAATGCACACATCGTGACACGATTTCCCAACATGCTCTGCAAGAGAAGAAGTGCGGGTTCGACTATGTCTAATGTCTACAGCATGCTCATGGATTCTTTGTCTAATGGATCGACCAGTTTCCCCAATATAGGGAGTACCACAGGAACAAGGTACTAAATAAACACCTTTCATGTCCTTTGGGTCAATAGGGTCCTTGACAGACCCAAGAGAATTCTTGATAGTACAGAGAGGTTTGAACGAAGAGGAGACATTATTTCTCCTAAGAACATGGGAAATTTTGTCCATGGTCCCTTGGATAAACAGAAGATTAACCTTGGAGATAGGATCCACCCGAGAAGACTTGTCCCTTAAGCCTTTAAAGGCTTTTGAAAAGGACTTAAGACCTTGAGATCTGCTATACCCATTAGTCTCAAACACATCAAGAAGATGGGATTTCTCCGACTCCAAGTGGCTATCATCAGATATTCTAAGATTATGGGTAGCCAGAGTGCAGAGAGCACCAAATTTTTGAGCAGGAAAATGATGAGAATCAGCATGAAGATACTGCTCAGTGTGAGTCTTCTTGCGAAAAACCTGGTGAGAGATAGAACCATCATTCCTTCTAGAGAGAAGAATATCTAAGAAGGGAAGGCAGCCATCCACCTCTACTTCCATCGTGAATTTGATGTGATCAGACTGGGAATTCAGGTGATCAAGAAACAAATCTAACTTCTCTCGACCATGGGGCCAAATGACACAGGTATCATCCATGAACCTATTCCACTTCTTTGGGCGAAATTGAGTTGAGGCCAAGGCCTTCATTTCAAAATACTCCATAAATAAGTTAGCAACAACAGGGGAAAGAGGGGAACCCATGGCAACCCCGCAGGTTTGCTCATAGAACTCACCTTGGAAACTGAAAAAAGTCGAGGTGAGGCACAGGCCAACCAACTTAGAAGTGTCCTGGTCCGTGACCCGCTTAATGACATCAATGGCTTCAGGGATGGGGATTTTGGTAAATAAGGAGACTTAGTAAGCCCCACTAGGTGTTTAAGCTTCTAGGCTAAGAATTTAGCTAGATGATAAGAGGGACCACCTACTGTGTTAACAATAGGTATTAAAGGGGCCCCGGGTTTATGAATCTTAGGAAGGCCATAAATCCCAAGGGTGAGGGGATTACTCTCAATAAGCTTCCTCGAGAGAGGATTAAGAGAGGGATCAGACTTAACGGCGAGGGCAATCTCCTTAGAAATATATTTAAGGGGATTCTTTTTAAGCTTAACATAGCTACCACTAAGGGAAAGATGGTCAACCATTTTGCTGACATAGTCAAATTTATCCAAAATGACAATTGTACCACCCTTATCAGCCTTAAGGATGACAATGTCAGGGTCGCTTCTAAGGGATTTAAGGCAAGAAACTCAGGCTTGCTTAAATTACTGCTCGGAGGCTTCGCTTTCCTAAGAACAATTGAGCAATCTTCCCTAATAGTTTCCTTAATATTATTAGGAAGATCCTTGATTCCATACTCTATGTTGCAGACAATGTCATCAATGGGAATCTTCCTAGGGGCCAAGGCTAGATCCTGGGGATTTATTAATCAGCTTCGACATTATCTCCTTATTTACCAAAATCCCCATCCCTGAAGCCATTGATGTCATTAAGCGGGTCATGGACCAAGACACTTCTAAGTTGGTTGGCCTATGCCTCACCTCGACTTTTTTCAATTTCCAAGGTGAGTTCTATGAGCAAACCTACGGGGTTGCCCATGGGTTCCCCTCTTTTCCCTATTGTTGCTAACTTATTTATGGAGGATTTTGAAATGAAGGCCTTGGCCTCAGTTCAATTCGCCCAAAGAAGTGGAATAGGTTCATGGATGATACCTGTGTCTTTTGGCCCCATGGTGGCGAGAAGTTAGATTTGTTTCTTGATCACCTGCATTCCCAGTCTGATCACATCAAATTCACAATGGAAGTTGAGGTGGATGGCTGCCTTCCCTTCTTAGATATTCTTCTCTCTAGAAGGGATGATGGTTCTATCTCTCACCAAGTTTTTTGCACGAAGACTCACAGTGAGCAGTATCTTCATGCTGATTCTCATCATTTTCCTGCTCAGAAATTTGGTGTTCTCTACACTCTGGCTACCCGTGCTCTTAGAATATCTGATGATAGCCACTTGGAGTCAGAGAAATCCCATCTTCTTGATATGTTTGAGACTAATGGGTATAGCAGATCTCAAGGTCTTAAGGCCTTTTCAAAAGCCTTTAAAGGCTTAGGGACAAGTCTTCTCGGGTGGATCCTATCTTTCGTTTATCCAAGGGACCACGGACAGAATTGCCCATGTCCTTAGGAGAAATAATGTCTCCTCTTCGTTCAAACCTCTCGTACTATCAAGAATTCTCTTGGGTTTGTCAAGGACCCTATTGACCCAAAGGACATGAAAGGTGTTTATTTAGTACCTTGTTCCTATGGTACTCCCTATATTGGGGAAACTGGTCGATCCATTAGACAAAGAATCCATGAGCATGCTGTAGACATTAGACACAGTCGAACCCGCACTTCTGCTCTTGCAAAGCATGCTGGGAAATTGTGTCACCATGTGTGTATTGAAGACACCAAAGTCATTGCTAAGGTGGATCACTTCCATCATAGAAAGCTGAGAGAGGTTATTGAAATTGAGAGACATCCTAAGAATTTCAACAAAGATGATGGGTGGAAATTAAGTAAGAGTTGGACTCCGGCCCCCTCCAGGTGATTTCTCCCCCATGCATTGAGTTCCTTCCGCCTTGTGTCTTTGTTTCTCTCTCCTCTCTTTCGTTTTGTTCCCTTTGATTTTAGTTTTCCTTTTCTATTTTTGTCTTTATTTTCTTTTTCTCTCATTTATGTTTTTAGGCATTTTTCCTTATGGTATATATTATCCCTTGAATTATATTATAATATTGATTCTTGACTTTAGATATATATATATATATATATTACCCCCTCTCCGCTTATTATAATAATTAAAAATTTATTCTCTCCTTTTTTAAATTACTCTATATTTTAATATCTCTTAATAACTTAAATATTTTAAGATTATTCCCTATGCTATTATTTACCCCCTCTCCCTTATTATATTAATTTTATAATTTAATCTTTTTTTATTAAATTATTATATTATTATATTATTCATTGACCTTTTAATATTCTAACTAATTAACTAACCTAGTCAAATAACGGCTAGTTTTAACAGCTATCACCGGGCAATGATGCATCCTTACTATTTATTCTTTGAGATCGATTTCCTTCTTCACCTTGTCCTGAGGATGAACCGCATTAGATGGTTCGAAATGTCGACCAAATCCTAATGATGTGATTAATCTGAAAGACATTTATCTATAATATTATCATGTTATAAAGTTAACCTATTATATATAAGAAAGTTACCATATATAAATAATAAATTAACATATTTTAAATTATATATTTAAAAGAATTAGGGTCAATTTTATTATAAATTTCATTAATCTCACATATATTATAAATTAATAAATTTCATATATATACATACATATTTTGTGTCTAAAGATTTCTATTTACATTGATGTACATGACTATATATTTTATCAGAATTTAGATATCTTCCACTTTTTGTCAACTGGTTTTCATACCCTTTTCAACCATTTCTGGTTCATAATTTAGGGAATTCTGGTTCTGGTCTGGTTCCAGTTCTAACTACACTGTTCCCCCTATATTTCTTTATATTGTGCACAATTCATAAAATTTCAGCTATTTTCTAAATATTTCAATTATTTTCTAGATATTTTCATGATTTTCTGCTAATTTTTGGTATATTCCACCATACTCTATATTCTTCTGCAGTTTGGAGCATACAAATTGGGCCTAAAGAACCAAGAACAATGGAATAGGCAAGGAAATAAGCAATTGGTGCGCATCCAGAGACATGGTACAAAATTGAGTTCTTTCATTTTAAGGAATGGTGACACAACTATAGTAAAGATGAATATAAGGAAGCCAGTAAATGATTCCAATGGAGACAATCCTTCACCATCACGAAACTACATAAAATGTAGCTGATCTAAGTTCGGGGAAAGGGATTGACATAGATACCACGTAAGCAGAGGCTTAAACCAGGTCCAATAGTCACAGCCACTGCAGAAAGATCAAATGGTGTCAAATTGGCATTCTGCAATGCAGCTTCCACCACCTGTGCAAAGGAGGAAGATATTTTCAGAGTGAAAGAGAAGGGATAAATCTCATTAAAATATTATAATATTCACCATTTAATTTGAGTTGACCAAGTTTTTGCACATTATATATTCAAAGAGAAATTTAGACTCACTCCATCAATCACTTGTGCATGTGCTTCTTGTGCCATTTTGGGTGAGACTCCTCCATATTGAACCAATAAATCTGCCTTCAGAAACAATAATTTAAATCTCTTTAATCCAATAACGTCAAGAGAGACTTTTAGAAAAATGACACAAGAAAATAAAAATAAAAAATAAAATATATATATATATATATATGATGGAAAGTACCTTACATTATCCCTATCATATATTTAAAACTTTAGAACTCCATTGCATGTATTTAAAGAATAAACTGAGGAAAGACGGAAGAGAAATTTGTCTTGGCTCAGTCTAGCACTCCCCATGCATAAAACTTTTGCTTAAAAACTTCATTTTTTATATCTAAATGTTTAAAAACAGAGAAATGTACTCACAAAAAAAGCATAATAAAACAAGGCATTTCTGAGAATAATAAATGTGAAATTTTCAATCTAAAAGTTATTACCGCAGTGATTGATTTATTTCTCCTACTTATTAGATAAGTTATTTACAAATGCTTCAGTAAAATTTGAAATAAACACAGTTGCAGTACTTCACTCTAATCAAAAGCAGAAGAACAGAAATAACACATAGCACAATAGGAACAACCATATGAACACAGTTATTTTTGGACAATTGTCCCTGGAAAAACCCAATGTGGGAAAACCGGTGCAGCAAATGAGGGTTTGTATTTATCTTCAGCAGTGAAAAGAATGTTTACAGAAATCTTGACGATCAGAATCAAGTAGCATACACCTGATGTGAATTTTCCGGGCACCCCGGAAGAATTCCCGACACACGGGATGACCTCCTGCACCCTCTATGTCTATTTGCGTAGCCCCTCTGCGCAATCCCTTCCTAGACTGCATAATTTCTACGTGGAGGGTAAGTGTTGCTGCTCAACAATGCCTCCTCCTCATCCTCTGCCTTCTTCCTCTCTAACTCTGTTGCTCTCTCCCTCCTCCTCCTGCTTCTGCAACCCTGCCTCTACAAACTCACCCACTAAAATCAAATTCTCTTACTTCAGAATTGATCTCCTTCGGGCACTGAGAATGTGCCTGGCTTGATTTTCAAATGACCCTCAAGCCTCCTCTTATAGTCTTCTCGTTGATGAATCAACAGCCCAAATTATATCTTTAATCAATGGCTCATATTAAAAGATGACTTGATCTTCGTTTTCTAGAAGATTCACACTATGTTTTATTAATACCCTTTAATTATTTAATTTCCCTAAGTTTAGACTTAGGGATCACATTAAAATAATTAATTATTTTAATAAAACAAAATCCACGTGGAATTTCCACAAACGATTTTTGGGTTCTCTGGAATACTATTGTCCAAGTCTTTCCCCAAAATTTGAGACTTGGAACACTTCCCGATGCAACAAAAGTCAACAATAAATCCCTAAACCAAAGCAAAACTTTTCTTCTTAAAAAAGTTGTAGAGCTATTTTGGATTTGTCCTTGTCCTTTTGCTTCAAAGGGCACTGGGAAGCGTAGTGACCAAGTTCACCACACTTGAAGCATTTGATCTTCAAGACTGAAAATTTATGAATCTAAATTACAAAAACCCTACTGTTAAATCTTGATTTACTTATCCTACTTACATAAGTTATTAATCTGAAATATTCAACATTAACATCGAAGTAAATACATTAACACCCTGCACATGCAGATCTAAACTGAATAACATGCTCAATGACAAAGTGACACAGGGATTTTTTGGACAAATGTCCACGAAAAAACCCAATGCGTGAAAACCAATGCTGCTAACTTCTAGAGGGTTTTTATTATTATGCAAATTCTGAGTACAACAAATCTAGGCACCAAACTAGTTAACCCGACAGAGAAAAATAAACGACAGCAATACCTCTATCCCAGAAGAGAGAAAAATTGACTGATTCACACCCTCAAATGGGATTTACAGCACTGAGCCCTTTTCCTACCTCTGGAAACCCCGGTGTTGCTCTGAAGCCCTCTGCATCACGCTGCCTGGCTTGCGTCAGCCTATGCGCTGCTCGGGAAGGGCCTGCGTCACCCTAGACTGGGTTACGCTACCCTAGTTGGGCCTGCGTCATCCCTCCAGGCCTCATACTGCCTCTGTGCTGCCCCTGTTGGGCTCTCGACTGCTCTGCATAGCTGCTCTAGTATGCTCTTTCTCCACCCTCGTTGTACTCTTGGCCTGGGACTAGACCATCCCCCTTGCCAATACTGCGCCTCGTTGCAGCTGAAACACTTTTGAAATTTTTAGCAAACCACGCCCTAGAATCTTAGCTTAGCTTCGGTGCTCTGCCAGTGTGTGTGTTCTCCAACTGACCCCAAGCCCTCTTCTTATACTTTTCTCGTTGAAACATCAACGGTCATGATCTAATTTTGAATCGATGGCTAAGATTAAAAGATGCTTGATCCGCGTCACTTAAGTCATTCTCATCACATGTTCAATTTAATTACCTTTAATCGTTTAATTTTCCTAAGTTAGACTTAGGGTCCTTAATTAAAAATATTAATTAATTAAATATCTCTTAAACCTGATGGAATTTCTTAAAAAACACTTTCTGGGTCTTGGAGATCTTATGTACGCTAGTCCCTCCACAAAGTTTGGGATCTAGAGCACATCTGATACTACCCCAACACCCCAAAATTTCAACACTCCCTCTTAGCGAGGAATGTGCTCTAGCAAAACACTTCACCCCGAAGGCTTATCTGATCTCTGGTGTTGGCCTTGTTGATTTTTGTAGCATCGGAAAGTCTCTCAAACTTTGTAAGGAGGCTTAGACATCAGTATTCCAAAGAACCCAGAAACCGTTTATGGAAATTCCACTCGGTTCATGACTTATTAAAATAATTAATTATTTTAATGGAGACCGTAAGTCTAAACTTAAGGAAATGAAATAATTAAAGGGTATTAATAAGTCAAAGTGGGAATCTTCTAGAAAACAAAGATCAAGTCAAGTTTTAATCTTAGCCATTGATTAGACTTCTAATCTGGGTTGTTGATTCATCAACGAGAAGATTATAAAAGAGGGCTTGAGGGTCATTTCGAAAACAAGTCGGGCATACACTCAGTAACCGGCGGAGATCAATTCTGAAGTAATAGAATTCAATCTCAGTGGAAGAGTTGCAGGGCGGAGAGTTGCAAAAGCAGAAGGAGGGAGTCAGCAATGACTGAGGTCAGGGACAGAGGGACGCAGTGGGTCACAAGAGGCAGCACAGGGCTGCAGCGCAGTGAACCCACGTAGAGCCTACGCAAAGTTACGCAGTCCAGCGCAAAGAAACACGCAGACAAGCACAGAGAGAAGCAGACGTTGATCAGGGTGTCAGGGATTTGTCGAGAGGAGCTGAGAATTCTGTCTCAGGTGTTTTCGGATTTTATCTGCTAGTATATTTCTTGTAAAGAATCATTTGCTGAAGAATTTAATAAAACCCTCATCTGCTGCACCATTTTTCCCACATTGGGTTTTTCTGGGGACAATTGTCCAAAAACCACTGTGTACTTGTGATTGATTCTTGTGCTTATTTCCTTTACTATTTACTTCTTTGCATATATATTTTGTGAATGTTGCAGTAGTATTTATTTCAAAATTTACCGATAGATTTCGGTAAATAACTTATTGAAATAATAAGTAGGAGGAATAAATCTATCACTGCAACTGTAGACTTTTCAAATTGAAAATTTCACATGGTATCAAAGCCAAAAATGAGTAACAGGAACGGAGAATCGACTAGTGGACAGAAGTCTGACATTGCAGCAGCAGCTCAGAAGGGTTCACGCAATTCTCCAGGGAGGGAAAGAAGCAAGATAGAACAGATGGATCACGATGTTTCTATTCTAGCATCCAAACTTGAAGAAAAATTTGCTTGTGTATCAAGCACTGCTTCTTCTGATGTCTAGTACATTGACAGTGGAGCTTCTGCTCACATGACAGGAGTACGGGAATGTTTTTCCGACTACTGAGAGGAGCATATGAGTTTTAAAATATCCATAGGTAATAAAGCAAAATGTACCCCTATTGGAAGAGGTACTGTAGTATTTCAGACTGAGGCAGGAAATAAGATCCGGGCCACGAACGTACTGCAAGTGCCCGAGTTGGGGATGAACTTGCTCTCAGTGTCTCAACTTCAAAATGGAGGTTATGACGTTTACTTGTTTGGCAACAGGGTCTACGTCAAACACCCCAGTTGGAAGAAGAAGGCACAAATCGGAGTAAAAGGCAACAAACTTTACAAGTTGCAACTCGAATCCCCAATGGCACTAGTTTGCAGCACTGATGAAACGGACCTGAATGAGCTATGGCACAGAAGAATGGGACATTTGCATCATGGGGTGCTAAAAATCCTCAAGAAGACTGTCACAGAAGTTCCATAACTGAGCACTAAACGAGACGATGTCTGCAAAGGGTGCATATTGGGAAAATATGCCAAGGCAGTGTATCAGATAAGCAACAATAGGGCCAAGGGTGTATTGGACTTGATACACTCAAATATCTGTGGACCAATGTCCACTAGAGCTCTTAGTGGACCAATGACCATTCCTGGAAAACCTGGATCTATTTTTTGAAGACCAAGGACAAAGGCGTCAGTCGATTTAAAGAGTTTAAAGCTCTGGTAGAAAATCTGACAAGAAAGCAGATCAAGGTGTTGCGTTCAAACGATGGTGGTGAATACATAGATAAGGAATTCATTGGGTTATGCACAAGGGAAGGTATCAGAAGAGAGTGGACAGCTCCATACAATCCAGAGCAGAATGGTGTGGCAGAAAGGAAAAACAAGACTATTGTCAAAGCGACAAGGGTGATGTTGGATGATCAAAACATGCCCAAATTTTTGTGGACTGAAGCTTGTAATACAGTTGTCTATGTTCAGAACAGGACTCCTCATGCTGCATTGGGAAAGATCACGCCAGAAAGTGTCTTCACTGGAAGCAAGCCTGAAGAGGAAGAAATTGGAAATGACTGCGGAAAAGGGATATCTGGTAGGATACAGTGAGAATGCAAAGGCATATCGCATCTACATTCCTGAGAGTAGGAAATTCGTAGTGAGGAGGGCTGTGAAATTCACGGAGGAGAAGCCCATCAGGAGATCCCACAAGTTGCCTTCTGCTACGCAGTCTGAGTAGGATCCGTTGGTTCAGCCTCAACAACCAGCAGCAGAGAATTCAGTTGCCTCTCCAAGGCATGGGGATCCAAGGGACGTGTCTCCCGAGGACTTGCAAGAGGGAGAGTCAGTAAATCCGCCCACCACCAGTGGGAGATCGAGCAGGGAGCTACAAAAAATTTTGAAAGATGCAAAAGACTTTGTCGGAGTCCCCCGAAATGAGAAGAGAGCGTAAGCAACCTGAGAGGTATCAAGCCTTGGTTGCTCAAGTCGGAGAACCTTCCAAATTTCGGGAGGCAGCTCAGCGCCAAGTGTGGGTAGATGCAATGGTGGAAGAGTACAGTTCCATCATGACGAATGATGTCTGGGAAGTGGTCCCCAGACCTTAGGAGAGATCAGTAGTAGGATCAAGGTGGATCTACAAGGTCAAGTATGTTGCAGATGGCAGCATCGAGAAATTTAAAGTCAGGTTTGTGGCTAAGGGGTATGCTCAGAAGGAAGGGATCGACTATGAAGAAACCTTCGCCCCAGTAACCAGATACACCTCTATTAGATCCGTGATATCCCTTGTTGCACAGATGGGATGGGAGATTCACCAAATGGATGTCAAGACGACATTCCTGAATGGGGTGATAAAGGAAGAGGTGTATATAGAACAACCAGAAGGCTTAGAGACACATGATCAGAAGACACATGTGTGCAAGCTAAAGAAAGCCTTGTATGGAACGAAGCAAGCTCCTAGAGCCTGGTATGGTCGAATTGACAGCTACTTGCAGAAAATGGGATTCGTCAAGAGTGACGCAGATCCCAATCTACTATCTAAGGGTAGGGAGTGAGCCTCTGATACTGGTTTTATATCTAGATGATCTATTCTTGACAAGATCATCGAGGCTCATCACGAGCTGCAAGAAGAATGTGGCTGCAGAATTTGACATGAAGGATCTAGGGCTGATGCACTATTTTCTAGGGTTGGAAGTTTGGCAGCAGAAGGGGGAGATCTTTCTTGGTCAAGGAAGATATACTACAGAGATTCTGAAGATATTTTAGATGGAGGAGTGTAGACCCATGATGACTCCAATGATCACCAACTGGAAGAAAATCGACACGTCGGAAGATGATGAGGTTGATCCTATGTTGTATAGGCAACTCATAGGATCGTTGATGTATTTGGTAAACACAAAGCCAAACATCTGTTATGCTGTAAATACCCTTAATCAGTTCATGGTAGAACCTAAGAGGACTCATTGGGCAGCAGCCAAGCATGTTCTCAGGTACCTTCAAGGAACACTCGAGCTTGGATTGAAGTACACTCGTAGCAGTGATGTCAGGTTGAGTGGGTTCACCGACGCAGATTGGGTTGGGAGTCCAATGGATCGGAAGAGTACCAGTGGGTATTGTTTCAGTCTAGGATCAGGAATGACTTCCTGGTGCAGCAAGAAACAGAAATTCGTGGCACTGAGCTCAGCAGAGGCAGAATATATGGCAGCTACCACGGCTTCGTGTGAGGCCATATGGCTTCGAAGACTGCTTGTGAACTTACTAAACAAGAAAATGGAAGTGACCAATATCTTATGCAATAATAAGAGTTACATCAAGCTCTCTGAAAATCCTATGTTTCATGATCAATCGAAGCACATTGACATCAGGTGTCACTTCATCAGGGACTGTGTACAACGTGGAGTTGTTCAATTGCAGTACACTCCAATAGGAGAACAAGTGGCAGACATTCTCATGAAAGCTCTGGGGAAGACTAAGTTTGTCAACTTCAGAGAGAAGATGGGGATGATCGAGAATCCATTCCAGTAGCAGGAGTGGATAGGATCAGGATTCAGAGGGAGTTGTAATACAGATGTAGCAGTGACAGTAGCAGTGTCATGGGCAGCAATACAGAAGGCAGTAGCGCAGCAGATGAGGGACAGCGTCCAGAGATCAACAATGCAGAGGGTGCTTCAAAAGCAGAGCAGCATGCAGCAGGCATATTGTTGGAACACCTTCCTCGCTAAGAGGGAGTGTTGATTTTTGTAGCATCAGAAAGTGTTCGAAGTCTCAAACTTTGTATGGATGCTTGGACAACAATATTCCAAAGAACCCAGAAACCATTTGTGAAAATTCCACTCGGTTCGTGACTTACTAAAATAATTAATTATTTTAATGGAGACCCTAAGTCTAAACTTAGGGAAATGAAATAATTAAAGGGTATTAATAAGTCAGAGTGTGAATCTTCTAGAAAACAAAGATCAAGTCAAGTTTTAATCTTAGCCATTGATTATACTTCTAATCTGGGCCGTTGATTCATCAACAAGAAGATTATAAAAGAGGGCCTGAGGGTCATTTGGAAAACAAGTCAGGCATACACTAAGTACCCGAAGGAGATCAATTCTAAAATAATAGAATTCGACCTCAATGGGAGAGTTGCAGGGCAGAGAGTTGTAGAAGCAGAAGGAGGAGGGAGTTAGCAGTGATTGAGGTCAGGGACAAAGGAACGCAGTGGGTCACAGGAGGCAGCACAGGGCTGCAGCGCAGTGAACCCATGCAGAGCCTACGCAGACTTACGCAGTCCAGTGCAAGGACTGCACGGAGAAACACGCAAACAGGTACAAAGAAAAGTAGAGATTGATCAGAGTGTCAGGGATTTGTCGAGAGGAGCCGAGAATTTTGTCTCAGGTGTTTTCAGATTTTATCTCCCAGTATATTCCTTGTAAAGAATCATTTGTTGAAGAATTTAATAAAACCCTCATCTGTTGCACCGGTTTTCCCGCATTGGGTTTTTCCAGGGACAATTGTCAAAAAACAATTGTGTACATGTGATTGATTCTTGTGCTTATGTCCTTTACTGTTTACTTCTCTGCATATATATTTGTGAATGTTGCAGTAGTATTTTCGAAATTTACCGATAGATTTATGTATATAACTTATTGAAATAATAAGTAGGAGGAATAAATCTATCACTACAACTATAGACTTTTCATATTGAAAATTTCACAGGCCTCTGCGTTGATGCTTGGCCTGCTGTCCTTCATCACTGCATTGTTGCTGCTCTTTTGTACTGTTGCCCATGACTCTGCCACCGTCACTGCTACATCCGTACTACAGCTCCCTCTAAAATTGTTGCATCGTGCTGCCCATAGCACTGCCACTGCTAGCTATTGCACTACAACTCAGTTGTTGAGAGTAAGCAATTGAAGGACACTCACCCAATCTTTGACAAACAAGTCGATTGGGTTGCATCTCATCACTAAAGCTCCATAAGCTGTTGTTATGCGTTGTCCTCCAGAGGCTACTACGCTGTTGCAGCTCTGCACTTCGTAAGCAGACCATCCTTGACAGGTATGCTATGGTATTTGGGGAGATACCGCTAGGACAGCCACCGAATCGGGGATTTGAGCACACTATTGAGTTGGAGCAGGGCATACAGGCTTTCATCACCACACCCTATAGGCACCCCAAGGCCTATCGAGACGAGATCAAGCGAGACGAGATCGAGCGAGCTATCCAGGAGTTGCTAGCTCTTGGACACATTCGGCCTAGCACCAGTCCTTTCGCTTCTTCAGTAGTTATGGTGAAGAAGAAGGACGGCACATTGAGGATGTGCATTGACTACAGGGCCCTGAACAAGAAGACGATGAAGAACAGGTACCCTATCCCACGGATTGACGCGCTGATTAATTCCTAGATTACCTTGTTCTGCGCAGAGTTAATTAAGTCTCTATTCGCATCCACGTGCGCTAGATCTATAGTTATATGCTTTTTATACCATCAACACAGCATTACATAAATTGAACAGAATAGATCTAGATCCAAGAACTCAGTTACACAGATCTGCGCAACGTAAAGACAGAAAATGCACAATACAGCGATTATCAGCAATTAACACAAAAGTACTCACAGATTCAGTTCTCTAACAATTTTTCGTATTCATTCATTCATCAATTCTTCCTTACAATTCCCTTCCCAACCTGCGCACACAGCAGCAGGGTCCGCACACAACTGGACTTGGATCTCCGCGCACACAGCCAGCAGGAGTCTTTTCTCCAAAACCCAAACAGATAGCTTAAACAACAGATCACATCAATAGCTCATCCTTTCTTGTTCTTTACAATACAAAAAAACTTCTCTATTTATAACAATCTAACCTAGACTTTTCTATGGTCCGCAACTCATGGTTTTTGGACCCCTGGTTTACCCTTTTATCCATTACAATGCGTTTGGGCTTTGATCCGCCCCAAAACCCCTGCGCTAGACTAAATATAATCAAAAATATTAAAAATGGACTAGTTTCGCAGCTCACTGGGAGACCCTGTTCCAGCACATCTCTGAGGCTGATAAACCTCCAAAACCCAACAATGATAGCTGGAAACCAATTATGACCAACGCTAAGCCTATTGCTAGTAGTTGGGGCTGAACCCCAAGGACCATAATAATCTGCTGCCAAACATTATTCGGATTGTGAAGTTGGGGGGTGCAGTGACCTGACATCCTTGACCATTCTTTGACTGCCCCGTTCATGTACTTTCGGCTGGCTACTTCCACTGGCTAGGACTAGCTGGAGATAGATTGAAATTACTGACAACTGGGATTGAGCCCCTTTCTACTGCTCCTTGATGATATTGGGCTGGTCTTTGATGCAAAGGCCTTGTGCTTTTTAATTACGCCACAGTTTGGTCACTCTATGGACCTTTCAAAATTATGTTTTATGCCCACTGGACCAATATTAGTACGTTTTTGGTGGCAGCTACGATACAAGCCCATGTTTTGAGCCTTGCTAGTGTTTGTAGCAGCTAAGATGGCCGCCATTGTTTTTTGATATAATAACAGATTTATTATTCGTAGTAGTGGTCAAAGGAAGACACTAACTGTGTAATCTGCTGCTGCTGCATTTTTCTAACGCGTTGGTAAGTTAAAAGTTAAACAAATCATGTTTTCAAGGGGACAAATAGCTAATGATAATAAAAGATTTGGATGGGTTCTACGAGCAGGAAAAACTTATGCAGATGACTCACAATGTACTAGAGGAAAGGTACCTGTGAGCGTATAACTTGGCTCAGAATTTTGCCATCGCCTGTGACCTGTAAACACAAAGTTAAAACTTAAAATTGCTGATGGGGAATTAAAATCCAGAGTACAATAATGTTATTTCAAAATCAATGTGGTTTGTCGTCAAGTAATAAATCAAAGTGCTTTCAGCGCTCCAACCCGGTTCAAAAACTGCCAATACATGTTGCTGTGTTCCTGCAGTCAACAGAATCGATTACCACATCCAAGACTAGGTAGAGACCCCAACGCCTGTGGATGTGACCAGGTGCAAGTTCTGGGTGAATTTGACATAATGAATACCCCTCGATGGCATCAATTCCGATGTAAAGCCTACCTAGAACGAAAAACCATTTACGAAGAGAGAGAGAAAGATGTACCACAGCAGCTCCGGTATCATCACAGCTGGTTTCAATTCCGAGGATGACCAGCTCATCATTGGGAATAGTCTTTCCATCCTTCGCCCATACCCTGCAAGGCTCAATTATACCCCTGTTGCTTCTGAAACTGGACAAGCATGGAGACGCCAGCTTATTTAAAGAGTGCACACAGCAGAAGTTCTTCATAGATGAATACCATGATCTGTAAGGCGTGTATTTGCCTTGTAAAAATGGGTGAAGCCCTCTGTTGAATACTGCCAAACCAAGTGTGGCCATTTCCAACAATGTGGCCTCTACAATATATTGTGTGCGCCCTGCCAGAGAATATAGTGACTGTCGCCTCAGTTGATGAATTTATTAGTTTACATATGTTCAAAATAATAGCTAAAATTTTGGCCAGCCACGAATCGTGAAAATCAGATTAACTTTTAGATGCACTAAATGGGGCATGTAAGTTCTCTACATTTTGGAGCATCGACGACCTGTTTTCCTCGGGGTAATTAACTGTTGGCTTATGAGAGCAGCGAGAGCACTGGGATATTTTTTTCATTTTGTGGCAAGTGCAGCGCTCGAGCTCGTGGAGACGAATTGCAGCGTTATCTAAAACTATGTTAAACCTAAGAGGGAAATTTTGTCTTTTGATGAGCTTGTCTGCTTATTAGGGTGTTTTGGCGGGTTAATGGAAGTGGATAGTGGTTGCTTATATGTTAAATATTGTCATATCCTCATCTTGGTGAGAAGAAATCAGTTGCAAGTTTTTTATCCTCTTTATAGTGATCTTAAGATTCACTTACTCTTAATGATTATTTATATTATACATATAATTCCATTTTTTTACTCATGGTATGGGTATGAGTACTTTGTTTATTGAAGAAACTAGTTCTAAGTGTTTAATCCTCTTTATAGTGATTTTAAGATTTAGTGATTTTTAATGAATACTAATATCGTAAGTATAAAAGATTTAGTGATTTTTAATGATTATTTATATTATAAGTATAATTCTCTGTTTTATCCATGATGTGAGTACTTTGTCTATTTCTCTTATTTATTATTTTGTATTGAGGATTTATATTTATAAATAGTTGTTCTTAAGCTTTAAACAACTTGATTAAAGACCAATAATAAATGATTTTGAGTTCTAACTAATATGGTTGCTACTTGTGAGTTGACTCTTCTACATCAAATAGTGAAAACCACCATAATAGTTAAGTTTGACCAAATGTCACAATTAAATGTAAAATTTTGTTCCACCTTTTGATAGGTGGTAGGTACTCTATACATTTAGACTCACATAATAGAGACGTTATTTCAATGAGTCCATAAACAAAAACCTCCCTTCAATAACTAATTTCATTTTTTTTAATGTTTGAAGTGATGAATATTATTAAATGTTAATATAATGGAGTAAGAAAGAATTGTGTGGAAGAGTGTGAAACAATAAATGTTTGTAGTTGTGAGTAAACATGGTGATAAGTTGATGGCTTGGTAATCAAACAAATAGA
This sequence comes from Pinus albicaulis, assembly GCA_034641835.2. Taxonomy (NCBI): domain Eukaryota; kingdom Viridiplantae; phylum Streptophyta; class Pinopsida; order Pinales; family Pinaceae; genus Pinus; species Pinus albicaulis. Next base: position 1,426,534,580 of record CM076572.1, read on the forward strand.
GCTATTAATATATAGGTGTCTTAATGACTACACAAATATAAAGACCAATAAACATCCTAGTATCGAGTACTACTTCTTTAGATCTCCACATTTAAATTGACAAGCAACATGTGTCCATAAAATTCAAAGTGAATTTCCTCATGCACCCCCAACTTGCTACTCAATCAATAAATAATGGAACCAATTAGCTAATTTTAATTGGATGTGTGTGTTGGGGGAGGGGGTGGGTATTCGAATAAACTCCTCTCCTAACTATTTATAGGATCCAAAATAAAACTCCACCAACCACCCATTAGACCTTGTATTTCTTTTTTAGTTTTGAAAGGAGGATGTGTTGATTTTAATTCCTCTTTTGAAACTTTTGCCTAGGCCTTTATCATATATATTGTATGTCTTACCAAAGAATATAATGAACATAATGAAGGCTGTGGAGATTTCAAGTTTTGCATCTAAAGATCTACACCACAGAAACCTACAATCTACGATCGTCACCTTGTTTAATGAATTTATTAGTTTACACAATTTCAAACTAATAGCTAAGTTTTTTCTCAATCATGAATCGTGAAATGCAAATTGATTTTTAGATTTACCTAAAAAATTATGTGCAACCTTGGAGCATCAACAAAGTGTTTTCCTCGAGGTAATTAATTTGTTTGTTATGAAAGCAGTAGGATATTATGCATTACAAAATTTTAATTTTATGCATATGCAAACTTTTAGCTCATGGACGACATGCCATTGGGGAGATGAATTGCAACATTGTCTAAAGCTATGATTTATGTGAAATTCCTTAAACCAAATTAGGAAACATTTTTCTTGGTCTTTTCAATGAGCCTTGTTAAAGGGGCTTATCTAGTTAAAGGTGTTTAATAGGTTAGTGAAGACAAAGTGTTAATATAGTCTCTATTAAGGCTCAATCCCTACCAAGTGACATGTTATTGCTTTTTAAAGTATGTTAACGCATGGAGAAGTCATTGATGTAGATGCAAGACCTTAATGACTCTAAACCAAAGGCAATTGAATTGCATGGTGTTAATGGTCCTCCGTGATGCTCAATATTGGCATGTTAGCCACGTTGTGAGAAGAAGTTAGTTATTGATCCAGGTGGATATTGGTGGCCACCCGCCTATTCCACCTAGATGTCTAGTCAATTTCATTTGTTTCCTTGATTATAACAACATTTACTATTTTTAGCAGTTTTTCAATTCCTAAACTTTTGGAGTTGTTTTGACCCCCTAAACATCATTTTTTTAGGTCTGCAATAGGCCCATAGCCATAAGCAAGGGCATATGGAAAATCATATAGTACTCAGAGAGATCCTTCCAATGAGGTATCGTGTGCACCAAACGAATATCATATGACTAAGTTACAACCCCGAGAAGTTGGTTGCCCAATTAACCCCAACGGGGCCCACAAGCCCTTAGTGTTCCATCTCCTGGGGTTAGGGTTTTGGTTGTTTAGGGTTTTCCTTTGTTGTTCTATAATAAAAATACCCTTGAACCTCATTGTAACACAGTTCATAGGCATGTATCTGCCACACTCAAAGAGAAGTTACCATCACTCGAGCTAGATTATTTCCATTTTTCTTGTAAGCATCTTTCAGTTCTTTGATATTAGTGAAATGAAGATTTATTTATGTTGCATCTATGTGTTTATGTTTCTATATGTATTACGTTGCGTTCCTACATAAGTATGGATCAGTGGTATCAGAGCGCTCTGCTCTTTCTCTGTTTTTCTTTGCATGTCCCCAACAAGGTCAGGGTATAAGGAGTTTGGGCTCAAACTGGTTGAAAATTTGCAATACCAGCCTCACAAACCCAGATGGCCTCCAATGGGGGGAGAAAATAAAGATGAGGGAGTAGGAGAACCTTTCAAAATATTGCTCAAGGAAGCCATCAAGCGACAAAGGAACGCGACAATGGATAACTTTGCCTAGATCATGCGACGATTACCCACAAGCCACACATGTTCATCCAGCAGCCACTCTGGAGGCACCACTCCTCTAAGGTACAAGTCAACTTTGACATTCCCATATTTGAAGGTTATATAGATGCAGACGTCATAGATAGATGGTTAAATATGTTGGAAGGGTATTTTTTAGTTCAGGACTTTTCCAGTCGGGAAAACATTACTTTTGCACTCCTCAAAGTCCCCCCCCCCCCCCCATGTCAAGGATTGGTGGGAAACTTACTGTGAACACGGGGATGAGAGATAATCCCATTGTTATCAGTCGCACCCAATTGGAATTATTTCTGAGATGCCATCAAGGTACAATATTACCCTTTGGAGAGCTACGAGGACAATTACATCCAATGGATGACGTTGCGACAGCAAAAATACCAAGATGTGCATGAGCTGACAAATATTTTCCATACCTATGCACAAATTTGGGTATCAAATATTTGGAAAAAAACAAAAACAAAAACAAAAAAAAAAACAAAACAAAACAAAACAAAAAGCAAAACAAAAACAAAACAAAAAACAAAACAAAACAAAACAAAAACAAAAACATCTGGTGCTCAAGTTTCACAGTTGCTTGCATAAATACATTCAGGAGGAAATGGAATTCCTAGACATCTCCTCGCTTGGTGCAGCATACCGCTACGCTGCTAATATTGAGAAAAAATTTAAACAGAAGAAGCGAGACTTTAGATCTGCGAATATGAAGCAAGGGAAAGGTGCCCCCAAACCACAAAACAATGGACAAATCCAAGGTGGGGCGACCCAAGACAACCCATCGAAGCCGCAAGCAAAGAAAAAGACCACGAAGACAAAGAAGGACACGGGAAATGGTTTGAGTTCCATAAGAGCCACGCTCATAACACAAGTGTCAAGTCAAGCAGTCACTGGTGGTCGAGATGAAGGATTTTGAATCAGATGCATGTTCCAACTCTAAGTCAGAACGTGACAAGGGGAATGACAAAGGGAATCATATTATTGATGCGGAGCCTAGTGCTGTCGTTGATACCACCAAGATCCAAAATATTGAGCCTGAATATCCAGAGGAGGGGGAGCGGCTCTTCCACTAACAAATGTGGGTGAAGGGTTATTCGTTGTAGTTCATTGTCGACAGCGGGAGCAAAAAGAACCTCGTATCAATAGAAGTCATGAAGTGGTTGGTCCTATTGACTACACCACACCCGCATCCGTACACCATCGGGTGGCTTCACCAAGGACGAGATCTCTGCGTCAGCCAGCTGTGTCGCCTTCCCTACAGCATCAAGCCTTTCACAGATGAGGTATTGTGTGATGTTGCTCCTCTTGAATTTTGTGATGTATTAATAGGCCAACCATACTTGTGGAAGCGTCATGTTGTGTATGAGTATAAGCCTCACACTATTATTATTTATTTGGGCAATAAGTTATACAAGATACCAGAGGTAGCACTGTCTATTTCCATCTCTTTAATCTTTGTGAAGCAATGCAGTAAGATCATTTCCCAAATCGGGAAATTTTTCTTCCTTATGATCCACCCTCAGTGTAGGAAGAATATTGTGGCCACATCCACAACCTCCAGATAGGGCTCCTCTGCATGAAAACAACATATGGATAAGGTCGTGGATGAGTACAGGGACATCTTCACTTAACCCACAAGGGTGCCCCTACTCTGCCAAGTCAAGCACTCCATCGATCTGACCCCGGGTGCATCGCTACCCAACGGACCGATCTACCGACACTTTGTTCTAGAGAATGATGAAATTAAGAGGCAGATTTAGGATTTGTTGTAGAAATGGCACATCAAGCCAAGTTCATCACCTTGTGGGAGCCCGATCATGTTGTTATAGAAGAAAGATGGCACCCAGAGACTCAAAAATTGACTATTAAGCATTGAATAAGATCATGTCAGGAATAGATATCTGATGACCTTATTGACCAACTCAAGGGGGCTAAATATTTCAACAAGATTGTTTTGAATTTTGGTTATCACCAGGTTCCAATCAAACCATCTGATGTGTGGAAGACTTCATTCAAATCCAAGGAGGGCCTTTTTGAATGGTTGGTCATGCCTTCGTGTTGACAAATGGCCCCGTAACCTTCATGAGGCTGGTGGATGACATCTTAAGGCCCTTCACTAACTCATTTGTGGTAGCATATTTGGACTACATCTTGACCTTCAGCCAGAGTTGTGAATAACACCTACACCATATACGACCGATCCTCCAAACCCTGTGACAACACAAGTTGTGTGCCAATTTGGAGAAATGCACTTTTGGAATGACTGAAGTTCAATATAGAGGGTACATCATTGATGAGTTGGGTGTGCATGTGGCCCCGCCAATATACAAGTTATTCGATATTGGACAACCCAAACCACTCTAAAATAGCTACGCGTCTTTCTAGGACTTGCCAATTTCTACTGCATCTTTTTGTTGGGTTTCTCTCATATCGCTTGGCCTTTGATTCAACTCACCAAGGGCAGAGTGAAAGCAAAGTTCTTCTAGTTTGAATCTCAATCGAAGGCATTTGACGAGTTGAAGCATCGCCTCCGCTTTGCACCAATGCTCACATTGCCAGACCTGCAGCAACCATTTGAGATTGACACATATGCCTCCAACTATGCTATCCAGGTAGTTCTTACTCAGCAGGGGCATCTGATGGCATGTCATAGTGAGACACTTTCAGACACAATATGAAATTATCCCACCTATGACAAAGAGATGCCTTACATTGTGCAAGCATGCTAACATTGGAAGCATTACATCATGGGGAAGGAAACGATCATCCACACAGACCACCGACCCCTGCAGTTCATATAAACACAAGGATCATCGAGATCGATTAGTCTTTCCACCTTATCATGAGGATGAACCACATTAGCTAGTTCGAAACATCGAACTAATCCTAATGATGTGATTAATCCGAAAGTACATTTATCTACATTATGGATCACAAAAGTCTTAGATCTAACACAAGGAAAGATGTTGAACGATCGCCATTCGAAATGGTCCACATGTCTACAACAGTTCCACTTGAACATCAAGTACAAGAAGGGAAACACCAATAATGTTTCAGACTATCTCAATCGACCACCAGTCATGGCATTGACCACTTTGCTCTACTCTTGTGGACATCAAACTTCGGGATGGCCACATCTTTACAAGAGCGATCCAAAACTCGACAACACATATTAGATGCTCCTGGAAGGTAATAAAGTTACATAATTTCACCTCTAGGTCACACTTTTATGCCACCTGGGACACCTTTGTGTTCCTTCAAGTGAGCGTGCCAAGATGATTTGGGAAGTGTACTACATTCGGGTCGTTAGACATTTCAAAGTAGAGAAAACAGTGGCAATGTTTATAAATATTTTTATTGGTTAAAACTTAACCAGGATGTCGGGAAGTACATCAGATCCTACACTGCTTGCGCCATTGCCAAACCAATAATCAAGAAGTAAGGCCTATATACTCCTCTGCCTACTTGTAGTCAACCTTTGGAATCCATCTCCATGGATTACATGTCGGCCTCCCTTATACTAAGCATGGAAATGACTGCGTTTTCATGGTTGTCAACGTATTCTCTAAGATGGTCATTATGGCTTCCTGCAAGAAGAGTATCACAACAGAGGCCAATTCTAAGCTCTTCTTTGAATGAGTGTCGGTACACTTTGGTATCCCACGGTCCATTCTATCATATCGAGACAACAAGTTCCTTAATACATTTTGGTCAAGCCTCTGATCGATGTTCGATACCAAGCTCACTAACTCCACGACCTTCCACCCCCAAACTAATGGCCAAACAAAGGTCATCAACAGGATGATCGTGTACATTATGCTCATGCACAACTCAAATCTTCCACGCACATGGGATTAAATCTTCCCCTGTGTCCAACATAGCTACAACTGAGCTCTCCATACCTCAACTATCCATAATCCCTTTCAGGCGGGGTTGGGGTTCTAGCCACTATGTCCCATTGATCTAGTCATACCATTTACAACTACTCAGACAGATTCGGCTCATGTCTAATACGAAGCTAATAAGGCTAATAGTTTCGTTGAGTGCATTCAGCACATTCGCTAATAGGTTCATGACATATTGAACAGATTCAATGCTAAGTACGTGTAGTGTCATGATCAACATCAGGTGCCACACAATTTCCAGGTGGGCGACAAAGTTTGGCTACATTTATAGAAGAAGCACCTCGTTGGGCCCCACTACAAGCTTCGCCTGCTCCAATATGGGTCATACATAATCACCAATGTTGTATGGGACAATTCCTTTGAGCTCAACATTCCACTGTTCCTTGGCCTTGACCCAGTATTTAATGTGGACCGACTGCGACCATATTTTCCCCCATTGTTCGACACATCCAACATTGATGAGCAGCTGAAACCAATAGAGGTCAACCCGATTTGTATTGAACATGCCACAACTGATAGGATCATGGAGACACAGATCAAGAACACTCGCTAGTAGAGGATCCAACTATATCGAGTTGTCAAAGCAGGCCAACTCCTTTGCTAGGACAAGTGGTTCACTAGGGACCAGGTTCAATAGAAACGTCTTCACCTCATGGAGGCTCTGCATGCAATGGGGATCATTACTTCCGAAGGGGGGAGGAATAATCCAGGTGGATATTGGTGACCACCCACCTATTCCACCTAGACTTCTAGTCGGTTTCATCCATTTCCTTGATTATAGTAGCATTTACTATTTTTAGCAATTTTTCGGGTCTTGAACTTCCATAGTTGTTTTGACCCCCTAAACGATGTTTTTTGAGGTCCACGGTAGTCTCATGTACATAAGTAGGGGTCTATGACAAATCAAGTAGTACTCGAAGAAATATTTCCAACGAGGTATCAGACGTGCCAAACAGAGATCATATGACCAAGTTACGACCCCAAGAAGTTGGCCACCCAGCTAACCCCAACGGGGCCCACAAACTCTTGGTGCTCCATCTCCTACGGTTAGGTTTTTGGTTGTTTAGGGTTTTCCTTTGTTGTTGAATAATAAAAATGCCCTTGAGCCTCATTTTAACGCAGCTTAGAGACATGTAACCGCCACATCTCTTCCCAAAGATAAGCTACGATCCCCCGAGCTAGTTTATTTCCATTATGCTTGTAAGCATCTTTTAGTTCTTTGATATTAATGAAATGAAGATTTATTTATGTTGCATATCTATGTTTATGTTTCTATATGTATTCTATTGTGTTCCTACATAAGTCTGGATCAATTATAAGAGTTTGATCGCCATTACAGTGATTGCTAATTGTTAAAACTACACATACAACACCATGTATTTAATTTCTATCATTTATATGGGTAATTTGTTTAATGCTCTTATTTATCATTTTGATTAAGGATCCATATCCACAAATGGTTGGTTTTGAGTTCTAAACAACTTGATTAAGGATCCATAATGGTTTATCTTTATTTCTCAGCAACATTTTTTCTAATCATGGGTCAACTTCTCTACATCGAATAGAGAATATCACCTTAACAATTAATTGATGCCAAATGCCATTATTAAGTGTGACATATTGTTCCACCTATTGATAAGTGATGGGTACTTTGCACCTTTAGACTTGCATCATAAAGACATCGTTTCAATGATTCCATTGAAAAAACCTCTCTTAAGTAATTGATTTCATTTCTTTAATTTTTTTAATTTGAAATGATAAATGTTACTAAGTGTTAATATAATGGAGTAAGAAAAAATTTAGCCCTGAGGGTTGGCTTAATGGGTCGATTCTGTATCATTAAATCATATTTTCTATTGAGAGGTCACAAATTCAATTCTCTCAACACCCTTGGGTTCAAGCTCCATGGTTGAGCCAACAAGAAGTGATCCCTTCGAGTAGATATTCCTCGTATAAATATTCCGTGCACATAGCGATCACTAATCTTTGGGTCTATGAACCACATAAAAAAATGAAGTAAAAAGGAATTGTGTGAAAGAATAAATGTTTACAATTGTGTGTAAACATGGTGATAAGTCAATGACTTACCAAACAAGAAGAGTTATTAGCAGAACACAAATATAATGATCAATAGACATCTCAATAGCAGATACACTTCTTTAGATATCAATATTTGAATTGGCAAGCAAGATGTTTCCATGAGATTCAAAAGTGAGCCTCCTCCAGACAAACACTCCCAGGTTCCTACTCAACCAACGAATAATGGACCAAATTAGCAAATTTTGATTGGATATGTGTGTGTTTGAGCATGCAAACAAAATTAGCTAATCAATAACTCTAGTAAGTTGTTTGTTGATTTTATAGCATTGGGAAGTGTTCCAAGTCTCAAATTTGGTGGAGAGGCTTGGACAACAGTTATCCAGAGTGTTAGGGTCCTATATTTTATAGGATCTCAAGGTGATTGAGTATTCCATATTTGTAATTTTACACTGTAAATAATTTTCAATATGCAAATTATTTCCAAAAAAAGTATATATAGAAGAAAATAAAAAGAGGGTATGTCAAAAAGAAAATGAAAATGAAGAAAAAGACAAAAAGAAAGAAAGTTGAAAAAAGAATAAAAAGAGAATAAAAACCCCATAAAATAAAAATAGAAATAATATTGAAAGTGCTGCAAATTTAAATGCCACTACTGTTAAATTAGTTTCCTTTATGTCAAAATCTAATATTATTGTGTGTAGCTTGTCTTAAAATGCCACAATGACTAGATTTTTGTTCCAATCATATAGCTTAATCATGATGGAACAATTGTGAATTTCATGTCAATTAGGATAGTGAATAAAGATTTTACAAACAATTTAATCTTGGTAAATCAATAGTTAGGTAGAAAATGAGATTGATTCAATTGTTTAATCTAAATCAATAAGAGAAATAAGTGATAGAGTAGGTTGGATTTTTATAAAAGAAAAAAGGTTATGAGGGTCTACTAACTTAAATTCACCCTAAGGAAAGAAGATAAAAAAATGTTAGCTTAGAAAAAGAAATGAAAATGAAAGGGTAGGTAGAGGTGGTGTTGAAGATTTGAAAGCATTAAAATCCCTATCCTAAGTTTGAATCTTCAAATTTATTTAATGCATATCAAAGGAAAAAGGGTAAATGTTTTATCCTAAGACTAAAATGGTTGGGCACATGAAAACGAGAGTTTGGTATATAATCCTATATCCTAAAGTTTTTACCTTTATTAGACCCCATGCTACCCGAAAAAACATCGTATCACATTGTTACACCATTTTTTGGTCATCTAACCTATTGTCATTGGATGGACCCAGGTACACCATGTAAGACCCCAAGTAAAATTTCCTTCACTACGAAAATAACTTAGTAAACTACATTTATTAAGTTGTTTATGGTCTAAACAGGAAACCCGATGAAGAAATATTAAATAAATATACATTTGTTTGATTTTCCTCAAGGAATAATTAGTTAAACAGTAGTTTAATTAATATTTCTAGTTATATTTAACCCAAAACAAGGATCCCGGATGCGGGTGAGGAGGACAGAGTATAGTTCGATGGGATGTGGCTGTGGCACGACGTGGAGACACCTGCCCACCCAAAATGCAGTTGGTGTTTGGCATTTAACTCTGGCTGCAAATTGTTCGACTGCATTTACTCTCGGCGCTGTTTGCAATCCCGACTCCACTCCTTTGTGCGATCTCGCGTGTGACGAAATGAATCGGCCTTCGGCTCTTATTAATGGGGGTTCAATGCAGGGTGGTTTACGATGCAAGGTCGTCTTGATTGAAATTATGGTGAGCTGCTCTGGTTCAGTTAGCGCTCCTCAGCCGATGAAACAATGGTGCACCTCGGACGCAGGGCTCTCCAGTGTGCACATGGTTACTGGCAGACGTAGCCTGCTGAGATGCTGTCTGGACTTTGGAGATAATCTCCACTACTCTCATTCTTGGCTCTGTATGTTAGCTTCGGCCTCTCTGAACTCTCATTCACCTCATGCCTCTGTCAGTTCTGCTCTTCCATCGCTTCTTGGGCCTTCTGCCGAGACAGTGCATATGCCTTGCCTTCGCCAAAGGATGAGGTGCCGCAGGGGAAGCACCCGATGCCAACCTCGGCGCACTCCCTCCACCTCCAGCGCCTCCTCAGATTCATCTTCACATTCTGGTCGTAATATCAGAAATCAGAGAGGTCGCCTGTTTCGCTCTGGCCAACGCCTGGGCTCCCCGGAGCCTCCAAATCTCTTCGCTCCGCCTCAAACAGAACACTTTACTTTTAATTTCTCACTCAATCGACCTAGGGTCACGGCCTCAATTTCAATGGTCTTCCGCGAAGAGCCTCAGGAGGACGCTCAAAGTTTGAGCCTGGCGGACTTAGGCAAAGCTAATGCCCTGACCTCGAACCAGCAAGCAGGGTTGTCGCACTCGTCGAGCAAGGATTTGCAGGGTCAAGCGAGCGAGAAGCAGGATGTGGAAATGGCGCATGATGATCCTGGGCAAGCGAGCGAGACTCATGACGTGATGATGGCGCAAGATGTTCCACCACCCTCTAGGCAGGTGATCACTTCCATCAAGGACCTGTACAAGAATGACGGTGACCCGGATGCTCTCTGGTGCAGAGTCGTGGAAGAGCCACCTGATGAGTAGTCACTCCTTCTTGGTTTGGCTTTCCTGTTTAGTTTCGACCCATACTCTTGGGCTTGTTTTTGAATATTTTGTAGTATCAGTTCATAACTCAGTTTTTGATCGCTGTAATCTCCAAAAAAACCACTCTATGGTACCCCTGCGTGGGAATCATTTAGAAAACTGCTCAAGGTTGGTTTCCCTCTATAAGGGCAGTCTTCATCTCTGGTTTTTTGTCAAGATTGCCGCTCTACTGGGCAAAGATTAGGCTTCGGCCCGTTGTAAAATATTTCCTTTGTTAATAGATTACCTTAACTTAGAAAAAAAAAACCCAAAACAAGGAAATTAATTAGATAAATCATTATTTATCTTATTATTTTCTAATAATAATTGTTTAAATCTTATTTAAATAATATTCTTTGTTAAATATGATTAATTCACCCTTAAATAATTAAATAAATAAATATTTATTTGATTATTACTCAACCACATCCTTAAAATGATAATTAAATCATTATTTATTTATTATTTACAAATAAAGGGATTTGACCCAAGTCAAATTCCTTTTCCCTCCAACAAATATAATAAAATATTCCATAAAAGTTGGATCTTGATTTGGTTAATAATATTTTAATTATGCACCAATATCTAAACTAACTCAATATTTTGTTACAAATAGAAGGGTTTTCCCATTCATTTACCACCTTTTGTTGCCTAAAGATCACTCTGGATCTATGCATTTGGTCTGACTATTGATCTACCATCATAGTCATATTTTGCTACTATTTTTGTCTGGGTTTTCTACACCATCAAGAGAGAGGAATTCTAGATTTGAAGTGTTAAGGACTTACAAGAACCCATCCCATTGAGGAGAACAGGGAACACCCTCTTGTGTTTTCCTCCCAGGTGCCATTAATACAAAATTCATTTGATATATTCTTGTCTTGTCTATTGGATATATGGAGTAAATCTTGTTTTTTCTACTGCTTAATGTCTTCTAATGCATAGATCTATATTTTTGCAACATTTATCATGAACACCTAACTACAGATCTGAGGATATTAGCAGCCATCTCTGCTGTGAGTACAATATTAAACAAAATCAATCCGCCTCTCCCGTACTTGCACAATATGCTGCAGGCCAGACTGAGGATTTACCCACTCCCATTGAAATTCCCCCCCTGATGTCGAAATGAAGGAGACTGCGGCCAACATCCTCTACCTTTCATCATCCATGAGACCTTGAGTGGAAGCTCCCTTCAACTCTTCCCTGATTGTTTTTCTTGAAATCCCTTCAGCGATTACCCTGGGCTCAACATCCGTAGATCCCTTATCTGCTTGTTCTTCCATTATCCCTCGTGACGATACTCATGTGAACCTTTCTTCTCATGATGATGAGTCAGGTAGCTTCATCGCGTCATGTGGTCTCCCTTCCTTCAGTCACTCCATCTTCTATTGCGATGACGACATCATGGAAGCCACGTCCACCCCTGACTTCATCTTTCCCACCCATCAACGGGATAGCACCACCCATGCCCATGGTGATTTTCATAATCTTAGCACAAGTTACACCCCTAGTAGCTCCCACACTCCACCTTACCGACGGCGTGTGAGTAGTACACATCTTACCCAGATAACTCCTCCCGCGAAGTGCATTCGATTTATACTTTGCGCTCAGGTTGCTAGCATTGTTCATCATCCTTCCATTTATTGTCTTGTGACACCTTTCATATGGACCTACCATCCATACCTTACATCGGTTTTGCCGATGGTGCAAGTCGCTACTCCAAGAATCTAGCCTCGACAGGTTGGGCCATTTTTACCCCCTTTCACTCCTTTGTTCTCTCGAACGAGGCATGCATTGGTATTGCTACCAATAACCAGGCCGAATATGATTCAGTACGAGGTATATTAGCTGATACCCTTTCACATCGTATCCTCCACCTTCATGTTCGTTTAGATTCCCTGCTTCTTGTCATGCAATTGAATGGTGTCTATCGTGCGCATAATCCTATCCTTTTTAGAAGATATTTATGAGTGAAGATTTTGATGCGTGAATTTGATGTCATTACATCCAGTCAGGTACCTAGAGCACAAAGTCACTATGTAGATAAAATTGCAAACAATATTCTAGATTGGCATTTAGCACACACATTTAACATAAGACAATAACATAAAAATATCAAAATGATGCATATCCATAATATTTGTTGTATAATATGTTTTAGAGTCCATCCACTCTGATACATATGACATGCCCATAGCATGTTACAAAACTCAAAACTGGGGGCAACATCTACCCCTACACACTAATCACTATCTGGAGTATCCTGAGCCAGGGGCTCTGCTCCCGCCACTCGTAGATCACACATGCCCTGTTTGGCCATCGCCATGCGCCGCATGACCCCTCACCACTCATAGGGTAGACCAATACATGGCTCTATATACTGGTCATCTAAGTCCTGCTAGCTGCGCTCTGAAACACCGGTCAGAAGCCTCTCACATCTATGACGGATATCCTCCAGGAGGGTTGTTGCATTCTCATTTTGCTGCGACCTCGCTCCACCAGGTCCTGCAATCCTTGATACTGCAAGTCGCCCCAAATATCCGGTCGGTTTTACCGGTGCTATATCTGCATACCAAAAGTGAAAGAATCAGTACCACATACAATTTTTTCTAGACTTTTACATGCACATAAAAGATCAGCAATTTGTCACTTACCATCAGGCCCCCATATTCGACCAGGTGGCAGTGGAAAATCCAGATCCCCACAATAACTCATCCCACTATAGGGATAGTCGTCTATATACAGTGGCATTTGGTCCCAATGAGTAAAGAACTCCGGTCAGAACACCCATCCGGCCACCCCACCTCCTCCTCTACACAATAGTCGCCCCCACTGGCACATCCTAGGCTCTCTCGGGCCCCCATCTTGGAGCTGTATGTGAGGCTGAAGTGTCGGTATCTTCTCAAAGAAGAATGAGCACAAAACTGTACCATATGCACAATAATGATTCACTTGTCGCCTGCATAGCGACAACTGTCGTTTCAGCGATGACAACATCATCTGGGCCCACCCGTAGTAGGTCCCACTCAAAACACTCTCCACCAACATCATCTACCCTCTAGTGATGTGATGAAGTGCCTGGTTTCCCAAGATCCGCAGCACTGCTACGACCATAACACGAGTCTCTAACCTTTCCAAATCCCTGATGGCTATCCGAGTCCCCTTGACTTGGAGACCTGGTTGACAATGGTGCTCTACAAACTCTATGATATTTCGCCCCCGCGGTAATACTCGCTGAGTATTCCCTACCATCCCAAGTGGTTGGAGACCAGTCAGGAAATATATATCATGGACCGCAACTCGATCTGGTGCCCTTGCACTATAAAGACCTCATGGTCCGAGTCCCAATAGCTGAAAGTCCGGGCCAATAAGGGCTCTCCAGCTCTCATCAAAGGGTTCTCCACAAACTTTAGAACCCTAAACCTGGCCAGTGCACCGCGGACACCCTGATCCTCCCGGATCTCTGACCGTAATGCACCCAGGTCTCTTTCTCTCTAGTTGGTCCGTAATTCTGCCATATCTGCACAAAACCATCACATTTGTCAGAATACAGATAGGAAAGACTGTATCTCATCATAAAAACCCAGTACTCAGCCAAAAAACAGCACCAGAAAACCCCTCCCTGACAGGTCACACTTTTCAGGCCCAAACCTAGGACAGATCACAGTTTTCTACCCAAAATTTGCTACCTAGGTCACACTTTTTGCCCCAAAAAGCGTGACTCCTCCATGAGGAGGAGCAGGGGTATGTTTCTGAGCCTTGGGGACCTAATATGAACTTTTAATCCACTGAAAAGAAAGAGTAGGGTTAGGCCTCTTAACTGCAACTGACGGATCTCGATTCCAACGGTCGGTTTGTTCGCTACGATTGCCGCAAGATTTAGGGCCTTCTCTCCTCTCTACATTCACCACAGCTCCACATGCAAATGAGTGAATTTGGAGGGAAAACACCTTATTAAAAGAGAAACCCTCGTTTTTTCTTTCGCCTGCTGCGACCAAACCGTAGCTCGGTTTACCAAACCGTCCATACTGTTGGAAAGCTCTAACCGAGCCCTAAAATGGGTATCTGTTAGTTTTTAGTTATTTGATACTTCACCAGGACACATTTTTTCCAAGAAGCGTCACTTCACCCCTCCTCAAAATCGAATCTCTTCACTTGCAACACTCGTACTTGGGGCACCACTTTGCCTCCATACTTGTCCACGCTTTTGTCGACTTTCGTTGTGAGTTACCATCTTGTACTCATGTTATTATGGTCCCCATTGGACCTTTTCTGCATGGCAGCACCATCAAGTCACCCTTGTTTAGAGCATCCGAGTTGAGTCATCGTTGCATTCATGGAGTCTATCCCGAGTCCCTTTGAATCCCGCTATAGTCCTCCATCCTTCATTGCTTGGTTCCTCTCTCGTGTCGCACATTATGGCCTCAGTCCCACTGTCCCCTATCCCTCATGATATTACATTAGTCGCTGCCAGGTCATCCATGCCCTTTATGCTCTAACAAGGGAAGTCGTATGTTCGCTATTTAGTACCCCCCATTTCATCATCATCATTGGTGTCAACCTGTCAGTTGCTCTACTATTTTCTCTCGTGCCTTCATTGAGGATCCCTTATTTCCTCACCTATGGCGGACCTCCTTTTGTCGACATCAGCTCATTCATTCCGGAAGACAGGTCTAGAGGGCGGTTTACCTTGGTTCCAGCTTACACTCTTGTTCGGTACCTCGAATCAGGCAAAGGGACTCCTTATCGCCCTTTGACTTGATTGTTTCTCAGCTCCAGCTCCTTTCAGCATGATCGAGATCTGTATACTCGATGGTTTAGTGATGCAGAAGCTGACATCAGTGATTCCCGGGTGTGTGTGAGATGTCTTAGCCCTCATGAGGGGGTGGCCCTACAGGTAGCCCCCCACACACTCGGATGACCTCTTCATTATAGCCTTCGATGCAGCTCCATACATTTGATGATGTCGGCCTCAGCCGCTTACAGCGCCTTTTTGTTTGCATATATCAGTCAGATTTTCAGAGCCCTTTCCTGTTTTCAGGGGCATTTGGATTGCATTTATATCTCATGTACTTTGATATCATTGTACAAGTCCTGGCTGTTATCCCAGGCACAATATGTATGTGGGATTCATTATTGTGTTGTTTATCTGGCTCATGTTTATGCCAGCATGTGTTATATTGGCCAGTCCCATGGTTTTCCAGACGCCTTATTGTTTGTACTTTGCCTCGGTGGGCATAGGTATGCCTCCCACGCTGCCTATAGCACAGGTACTCACGCTTCAAAGAGACTTGTCGCACCTGTAAGTCTCACCTCCTCAAGGACTAGTTCTTTCAGCGCTTTGGTCTACCTTATACTTCTCTCTCTTTGACTTCCTCTTCGATGTCTAGTGATTAAGTTCATACAATGTACTTCGGTCATACGATTAGCTCCTAACGCTCGCACGCTGGGGAGCAATATGTTACAACATTTTTTGGTCATTTAACCTATTATCATTGGATGGACCCCGGTACACCATGTAAGACCAATTTTACCCCAAGTAAAATTGCTTTCACTATGAAAATAACTTAGTAAACCACCTTTATTAAGTTGTTTATGGTCTAAACAGGAAACCCCACGAGGAAATATTAAATAAATATACATTTGTTTGATTTTACTCAAGGAATAATTAGTTAAACAATAGTTTAATTAATATTTATGGTTATATTTAACCCAAAACAAGGAAATTAATTAGATAAATCATTATTTATCTTATTATTTTATAAGAATAATTGTTTAAATCTTATTTAAATAATATTCTTTGTTAAATATGACTAATTCACCTTTAAATAATTAAATAAATCATTATTTATTTGATTATTACTCAACCACATCCTTAAAATGATAAATAAATCATTTATTTATTTATTATTTACAAATAAAGGGATTTGACCCAAGTCAAATTCCTTTTCCCTCCAACAAATATAACAAAATATTCCATTAAAGTTGGATCTTGATTTGGTTAATAATATTTTAACTATGCACCAATATCTAGACTAACTCAATATTTTGTTATAAATAGAAGGGTTTTCTCATTCATTTACCACCTTTTGTTGCCTAAAGATCACTCTCGATCTAAACTTTTGGTCTGACTATTGATCCACCATCATATTTGTATTTTTCCATTTTCGTCTGGGTTTTCTACACCATCAAGAGAGAGAAATTCTAGATCTGAAGTGCTGAGGACTTACAAGAACCCATCCCATTGAGGAGAACAGGAAACACCCTCTTGTGTTTTCCTCCCAGGTGCCATTAATACAAAATTCATTTGATATATTCTTGTCTTGTCTATTGGATGCATGGAGTAAATATTGTTTTTTCTACTGCTTAATGTCTTATAATGCATAGATCTAGATTTTTGCAGCATTTATCATGAACACCTAACTGTAGATCTGAGGATATTAGCAGCCATGGTGTAGCAGATGAGGGTTTTATTAATTCTTCAGCAAATGATATCTTTACAAGGAAACATAATGGCAGATAAAATTTGAAACACCTAAGACTGAATTTCTGGCTCCCTCAGACAATTATTTGACACCTTGATTAGCCTCTGCTGGCTCTTATGCCTGTCTGTGTGTTTCACTGCGTAGTCCCAACGTTCGACTATGTAAGTTTGCGAAGGGATTGTGTGGGTTCTCTGTGGTGCAACCTCAAGTTCCCCACTGCTACCCTTTGTACCTGATCTTGATCACTACTGAACCCCTCCGCCTTCTGCTTCTGGAACCCCTTTGCCCTGCAACTCTCTCACTGAAATCGAATTCTGTTACTTCAGAATCGATCTCCTTCGGGTACTAATTGTATGCTCGACTTCTTTTCCAAATGACCCTCAAGCCTTCTTTTATAATCTTCTCGTTGGAGAACCAATGACCCATATTAGAAGATTAATCAATGGCTAATATTAAAACTTGACTTAATCCATGTTTTCTAGAATATCCACACTCTAACTTATTAATACCCTTAATTATTTCATTTCCTTAAGTTTAGACTTAGGGTCTTCATTAAAATAAATAATTATTTTAATAAGTCATGAACCGAGTGGAATTTCTACAAACGGTTTCTGGGTTATTTGGAATGTTGTTGTCCAAGCCTCCCTGCAAATTTTGAGACTTGAAACACTTTCGGATGCTACAAAAATCAACACTCCTTTTTAGCGAGGAAGGTGTTCCAACAATATGCTTGTTGCATGCTACTCTACTTTTGAAACACCCTCTGCGCTCTTGATCTCTAGACGTTGCCCCTCATCTGTTGCGTTGCTATCCTGTGTACTGCTTCCTTTGACACTACCATTGTCTTTGCTGCATCTGTACCATAAATCCCTTTGAATACTGATTTTATCCATTCCTGCTACTAGAAGGGATTCTTCATCATCCCCATATTCTCTCTGAAGTAGACAAACTTAGTCTTCCCTAGAGCTTTCGTGAGGATGTTTGCCACTTGCTCTCCTGTTGGAGTGTATGGTAATTGAACAACTCCACGTTGTAGGAAATCCTTGATGAAGTGACACTTGATGTCAATATGTTTCGACCTATCATGAAACACAAGATTTTTAGAGAGCTTGATGCAACTCTGATTATCGCATAAGATGTTGGTTTCTTCCATTTTCTCCTTGAGTAGGTTCACTAGCAGTTTTCAAAGCCATATGGCCTCGCACGAAGCTGTGTTGGCTGCCATATACTCTGCTTCTGTTGAAATCAGTGCTACAGACTTATGTTTCCTACTGCACCAGGAATTCATTCTTGATCCTAGACTGAAACAGTACCTACTAGTACTCTTCTAATCTACTAAACTTCTAGCCCAATCTACATCGGTGAAACCACTCAACTTGACATCATTGTTATGGGTGTACTTCAATCCAAGCTCGATTGTTCCTTGAAGGTACCTGAGAACATACTTGGTTGCTGCCCAATGTACCCTCTTCGGTTCCACCATGAATTGATTGAGGGTATTTACAACATAAGAAATGTCTGGCCTTGTATTTACCAGATACATCAATGACCATATGAGCTGCCTATATTGTGTAGGATCAGCCTCATCATCTTCGGACGTGTCAATTTTCTTCCAGTTAGTGATCATTGGAGTTGTCATGGGTCTACAATCCTCCATCTAAAATTTCTTCAGAATATTTGTAGTGTACCTCCCTTGACCAAGGAAGATCTCCCCATTTTGATGCCAAACCTCCAACCCCAGAAAATGGTGCATTCGTCCTAGATCCTTCATGTCAAATTCTTCAGCCAAATTCTTCTTGCAGTCTGTGATGAGTCTTGATGATCCTGCCAAAAATATATCATCTACACACAAAACCAGTATCAACAACTCACTCCCTACTCTCAAATAGTATAGGTTGGGATCTACATCACTCTTGACGAATCCCATCTTTTGCAGGTTGCTGTCAATTCGACCATACCAGGCTCTAGGAGCTTCCTTCAATCCATATAACGCTTTCTTCAATTTGCACACATGAGTCTTCTAATAATGTGTCTCAAAACCCTCTGGTTGTTCTATATACACCTCTTCCTCTGTCACCCCGTTCAAGAATGTCGTCTTGATGTCCATATGGTGAATTTACCATCCCATTTTTGCAGCAAGAGATATATTGGATCTTATAGAGGTGTACCTGGCTACTGGGCCAAAGGTTTATTCATAGTAAATTCCGTCCTTCTGAACATGCCCCTTAGCCACAAACCTGGCTTTAAATTTCTCGATGTTGCCATTTGCAACATACTTGACCTTGTAGATCCACCTGGATCATACAACTCATCTCTCCTGAGCTTTGGGGACCACTTCCCAAACATCATTCGTCATGATGGAACTATACTCTTCCACCATTGCATCAACCCACACCTAGTGCTGAGCTGCTTCCCGAAAACAGGAAGGTTCTCCGACTTTAGCATCCAAGGCTTGATACCTATCAGGTTGCTTACGTTGTCTCTTCTCATTTCGGTGAATTTCGACAAAGTCCTCTGCTTCCTTCAGAATCTGTCAAAGTTCCTTGCTTGTTCTCCCACTGGTAGTGGGTGTATTTACCAGCTCTCCCTCTTGAAAATGCTTGGTAGACACATCCCTTGGATCCCTATGCCTTGGAGAGGAAACTGAATTTTCTATTGCTGGTTATTGGGGTTGTACCAAAGGCTCTTCCCCAGACTGCGTAGCAGAAGGCACTCACGAGATCTTCTAAAGGCCTTCCCGTGCATGAACTTCACATCCCTTCACACCACAAATTTCCTATTCTTAGGAATGTAGATGCGATATGCCTTTGCATTCTCACTGTATCCTACCAGATACCCTTTTTCTGCAGTCATCTCCAACTTCTTCCTCTTCTCACTGAGCACATGACAATAAGTTGTACTATCGAAGATCCTAAAGTGACTCACTTCAGGCTTACTGCTAGTGAAGACACTTTATGGTGTGATCTTTCCTAGTTCAGCGTGAGGAGTCTTGTTCTGAATGTAGACAATTGTATTACATGCTTCAGCCCACAGGAATTTGGGCATGTCTTGGTCATACAACATAACTCTTGTTGCTTCAACAATATTCCTGTTTTTCCTTTCTGCCACACCATTCTGCTCTGAATTGTATGGAGTTGTCCACTCTCTTTTGATGCTTTCCCTTGCACAGAATCCAGTGAACCCTTTATCTATGTATTCACCACCATTATCTGATCGCAATACCTTGATCTGCTACCCTATCAGATTTTCAACCAGAGCCTTAAACTCTTTGAACCGACTGAAGACTTCATCCTTGGTATTCAAGAAGTAGATCTAGGTTTTCCTTGAATGGTCATCAATGAAGGTGAAAAAGTACTCGACACCACTAAGAGCTCTAGTGTACATCGGTCCACAAATTTTTGAGTGTATCAAGTCCAATAAACCCTTGGCCCTATTGTTGCTTATTTGATACGCTGCCTTGGCATATTTTCCCAATACACACCCCTTGCAGACATCATATTGTTTAGTGCTTAACTCTGGAACAACTGTGACAGACTTCTGGAGAGTTCTCAACGCCCCATTATTATGTGCCATAGCTCATTCAAGTCTATTTCATCTGCGATGCCAACTAGTGCCATTGTAGACTCAAGCTACAACTTGTAAATTTTGTTCCTTCTTACACCGATATGTGCCTCCTTCTTCCAACTAGGATGTTTGATGTAGACTCTATTTCCAATAAATTTGATGTCATAACCTCAGTTTTGAAGCCGAGACAATAAGAGAAAATTCATCCCCAAACCCGGCACATGAAGTACATTAGTGATCCAGATTATATTTCCAGCCTCGGTCTGAAAAACTACGGTACCTCTCCCAACAAGAGTGCATTTTTCTTTATTACCCATGGTTATTTTGAAATTAATCTACTCTTCTTGGTAGTCGGAAAAAAGTCTTGTAATCCACTCATGTGAGCAGAGGCTCCAATGTCAATATACCATACATCAGAAGAAGCAGTGCTTGATACACAAGAAAATTCTTCCTCAAGTCTGGATGCCAAAACATAGACATCATTATCCATTTGTTTTGTCATGCTTCTTTCCCTTCTTGGAGAACTGCGTGAACCCTTCTGCGTTGCTGCTCCAACAATAGTATTATGTTCACTAGTCGATTCTCCCTTCCTGTTACTCGTCTTTGGCTTTGATACCATGTGAAATTTTCAATTTGAAAACTATAGAGTTGCAGTGATATATTTATTCCTCCTAATTATTATTACAATAAGTTATTTATTAGAAATCTTCTGGCAAATATTGAAATAAATACTACTGCAACATTCACAAATACATATGCAGAGAAATAAACAGTAAAGGACATAAGCACTAGAATAATCACATGTACACAATTATTTTTGGACAATTGTCCCCGGAAAAACCCAATGCGGTAAAATCGATGCAGCAGATGAGGGTTTTATTAATTCCTCAACAAATGATATCCTTACAAGGAAATATAATGGCAAATAAAATCTGAAACAACTAAGACTGAATTTCAGGCTCCCTCGGACAATTCTTTGACACCCTGATCAGCCTTTGCTGGCTCCTGTGCATTTATGCGTGTTTCACTGCGTAGTCCCAACACTGGACTACGCAATTCGGTGTAGGGACTGTGTGGGTTGTCTATGCTACAACCCAAAGCTGCCTCCAGTGCCCCATTGCTGCCCTCTGTCCCTGATCTCGATCACTACTGACTCCCTCTGCCTTCTGCTTCTACAACCCCTTCACCCTGCAAATCTCCCACTGAAATCGAATTTTATTACTTCAAAATCGATCTCCTTCGGTTACTGAGTGTATGCCCGTCTTATTTTCCAAATGACCCTCAAGCCATCTTTTATAATCTTCTCGTTGGAGAACCAACGACCCAGATTAGAAGATTAATCAATGGATAAGATTAAAACTTGGCTTGATCCATGTTTTCTAGAAGATTCACACTGTGACTTATTAATACCCTTTAATTATTTCATTTCCCTAAGTTTAGACTTAGGGTCTTCATTAAAATAATTAATTATTTTAATAAGTCATGAACCGAGTTGAATTTCCACAAACGGTTTCTGGGTTCTTTGGAATGTTGTTGTCCAAGCCTCCCTGCAATATTTGATACTTGGAACACTTCCATATGCTACAAAAATCAACAATATTTTCAGAGAGACAAGTTCAAGTTTGCAATGCAGAAATTGGATGATGATGGAAATCAAAAGTCTGCCATCTTCTCGACTACAATGGTTATAAAGGAACAAAAAGAATATTCTTACAAACAGTTCATTGAAATCTTTGTACATTCAACAATGAGTATTCTAAGTAGCAAGTTTGAGCCAAGAATCAGTGAAGACATCAGGAAGATTTTGCAACTACCATACCAAACAAAAACAAGAGACTGGTGTCTATACTAGAATTACACAGAATTGAGGATCTATGGATGTGAGCTTGCCCCCTATAAGCTCCCAAAATTCCTCCCAATGAGGATTTTTGCTCTAGAATACATCAGACAAATGCTCAATGCCGATGAAGTCCATTTTGTGTATGCAAAGAAGAAATCACATTTCAGAATTAAAACACAAATAGGACCTTTCATTTGCAACAACAGGACAATAGCGGAGGAAGCAGATAGATTGTTAAAGGAAATGTAATTCCGTCTCAGCTTCACATGGTCCTATGATCCATTAGGAACCATCTCCAAGCTAAGGGTAGAAAACAAATCTACACCTTACATCCATACACACAGACCAAAAATTGAGAGATATATGAATCAATTAGAATGGATTGAAAACACTCTGCAAGAGGCTGCGGAGCAGTTGGTCTCCACTTCAACATCACAGACTCCTATCCCACAGGAGAAAGCAGTAAAAAGGATGAGGGAAGAAGAGTCACCTTCAGTGACTGAAACTTCCAGCAAAGAATTCAAAATCATGTACAGTGTTATCACTCTCAATTTTCCAATTTTTTTTTATAGGGTCATCACAAGCTTCACCTTGTCTCATTAGGTTAGATCATGCATTTGATGAGAAATTCACTTAATCATGTTTATTATAGGTCATAGACACTTCATTAGCCTTGTCATTAGGGCCATATCCACAATAATCCACCTTGGGTTCACTTTCATAGTCATCAAATAAAAAAAAGAGCCACTTGTCTTGTTTTTCACAGTTTCGTAGCGAATAAAGTGCAAAATAAGCATATTTCGCTTCGAAACTACTTGACAATTTTGTGGAAAATTTGAGGATTTCTCTACTTTTTGACTTTTTGTGTAGTCAACTTCAAGGGCAGTTTCCGGGCAAACGGAGAAGCATTGTAAGAAACTGAGAGAGGTTATTGTCAAGTACATATAAAATAACATTAATGTTAATCTAAGTTGTCATTGATGGCAATAAGATGCTTGATGATGATGAATAATGATGGAGGACTCATAAAGACACATATCACTATGGCATGGAAACCTTATGATAAAGAAGGCTATGATGGAGAATCAAAACCATAAAGAACCACTAGAAATTTTGCCTACCTCTATTTATGCAGTGTAAATGTCGAGTCACATTAAAAAAAAAAAAAATCACTACCTTGGAGGAAATTTTTTTCTATGAAACCTTCACCATCATTTGGAGCATAATTTTAGCTTTCATATGAGCTCTTACTTGGCCTGAAATTCCAAATAGTTTGGGAGAAATAGATTTTTCAAGTCAAGGGTATTTATCTGGTCCTTGAGCCAAACTGTGCTAGGTCTCTCATGTTGGCCTCAGTATAATTGACGTGTCCCTTTAGCTCATAACAAGAACATCTCTATAAATACAGGTTCAGACCTCCATTTTGAATAAGCAGCTCGGTGAATAGGTTATAATTCAAAGAAAAGGAAAGGTTCACATCTCGTGAACCCTTAAGGAGAAGAACAACCCAATACTTAACCTCCGCGGGTCTATTTATGTTTTAAACAACTATTGAGATTGCAACAAGATGATGAGCTTAGTGGAAAGAAGTCGCCTTCACTAAGTGGGCCCGTAGGGTATTTTTGGCGCAAAGTCTATTTTTAGACATATGGATCATGTTCTATGAGTTGCAGGATGCTATTTATGGATGGTTGGTCAAGTTGGAAAAAATAGATGGACTTATATTTTTAGACATATTGGGCGGAATCTATTTTTAGATTGCCAGTCTAAAAATAGATATGTCAAATATTATTAGCTCTTAATAATATTTAGACTATAAACATTATCTTATTCTCTTGGACCACTTCAGTTTGATGCCTGGATGTGGCACATGCAGCTGACAGAAGGAATTACGCTTTTCCTAGGGTCTAAGTGAAGCTATTGCATGAAGACTTCAGTTAGAACTCATGTGACAGAGTTTGGTGGAGTTGATTGAGGAAGTTAGTGGAGTTGTATTCAGTTTAACTAATCTAAACATAGTTGAGCTTTTTGTATCCAAGTTAACTAATAGATACAATTAGTGAGAGGTGTGAATTAATTATTAATTAATTCACTAATTATAAACTCATAAATCAACTAAAGAATACATCAGTTAACTTCAGTGCATGGACAGTTTCAGTGGAGACCAGTGCATAAATAGGTGAAAGAGCAGGTTAACTATCAGTTGTGACTATACTGTTGCTATTTGCAACACACAGATAGGTGGAGAAGCCCATGAGGATTGCGCAGTACAAGCCAAGTGGTTTATCTATTTAATGAAGCCATCCCATAGCATTGAAAACGCAATAGAGGCTGGCTATCAAGTGGCTAAGGATTGGAGCATGTGTTTTGCTAGATCTAGCTTGATAGTGTGTAGCAATTGAGGGTATGCATGAGAGCTTGTGAGGAGCTTTTGTACTATGATTGTTACATGATCTCCATGACATATAATATACAGATAGTTGGGGTTTTCAGCTTTAAGCTTTCCCATTAAATACTCTGTTCATATGTGTGATTGTTTGTGGTTTTAATGTATGCATGCAATTGATTTTATTTCCGCATGTGATGATCAATGGTAGAAGAGATTCTGTATTATGCATGAAGCTAAAATAGTGTGTGATGAGGAGAATCTCGGTGAATAATTTAACAGTTATTCAAATTTCTACAACAACGTCATATATTTAGATAGGGCATCCTCTGTAGAAGATATTTATACTTTGGATCCAGTAATAGTCATAAAAATTTGGACTGCACCTCCTGTGAAACTCGGATTTAGGTGATTGAAATCGAATATTTTATTACATCACCTCATACAGTAGCTTGAGTTGTTGAAAAACATTTACTATGCAGCAGTTTTAGTGGTGATACGTTCTCGGGTTTGTGCAGGCTGTATACTCGGACTGTGGGTGCTCAGATTATTCTCTCTAGAGGAACATATCTTGGGCTGTTGGAAAACCTTTACTGTGCAACAGTTTCAGTGGTGATACATTCTCGGATCTATGAAGGTTGTATACTCAGGCTGTGGGTGCTCAGATTCTTCTATGTGGAGGAACATATCTCAGATTGTAACTCCTATACAAACCTTTACTATACATCATTCCAGACTCAGTGATTGGTGAAACAGAAACTCATATCAACCTTGATTTGTTCTCGGACTATGATCTTGCTTCTTGGATTGCTCCCAGGATTACTGTAACTGTGAACATTTGATCTCTTAAACAGTGGTAAGATCTCGAGCTCGGACAGTGGTAACTCATCCTGACAGGGTTGACCATAGTGGCTCAAAATATTTTGAAGCAACTTCAGATAAGATTAAATTCTTTGGACAGTGAATGTGGCATTAATGGAATCTCCTATTCGACAGTGAAGACAACAACATTGATGAATTAATTGAAGTACAATGATTAACACAAGTGGACAATGAATAATTTTGGAAGTGATTAAACAGTGAAGAATTATATCAAGAATGTTGAAGTAAGTACAATTCACATTCTCTATTAAAATAAGACAAAGGATTGGTGTCGTAGGAGTTGGTGCTCCTAAACACAAGGTTGGTGCTTGGAAGAAGATAGGGTTGAAGCCCTAGAGGTCGAAGCCTCATAAAAGTCCAATTTGGTGCTTGGAAACAGGTTGGTGCCTGATTCATTGAAGATTTGGTGCCCTCACACATCTTTTGTACTCAATTATTTGAAAAAGGATTGAAGTTCTTATTGATCCTTAATAATAATATTATTATACATCTCTCTGGTTTTTAATTGTGAAGAATCTAACTGGCCAAAATTAACAATTGAAAAGAAATATTGATTCACCCCCCTCTTAGTAATTCCAACAATTAACCTCTTTCACTTTTCTCAAAGGTGCTATAAATTGGGAGATTAAGAGATGTCTTTCGGCACTATTTTCATAATGCAGAATTTTCATGTTTTATACATGTTTTTCAAATTCAGATTATGGACAGCTGGAGATGGTTTTCAAAAAACCAAGAGAGGTTTTTCTTCAAGAAATTCCGATTAAAAAAAACCTCATCCCATTTTGCAACAACTATCAAGGATAGGGAGATAGGAGCTCATATTTGAACCCTATATATATATATATTTCCAGAACAAAACAGAGTCATTTTATTGGTAAATTAACTTGCTAAAGGTGAAAATGATGCGATTTGAAGAGGGTAAGAGGCTTTTTGAACCAATTTTGCCTTATACTTTTGAAAAAGGGATAATTTTGAATTTTCTCCATAATCAGGTAGTTTCGTAGTGAGTTCCAGGCTTGAAGGCCAAAAAACGCTATGAAATTTCTAAAGAATGCTTTTTGTCTTTATATTCATTTTTATGGAGAAATAAGGAGGGAAAAAATTTGTGTTTAGCTCATTAGCCCCAAGGAAGATCCTCCAACAGTCAGAAAGGTCAAAGGTTATGCAAAAGGTGGATTTTGGAGTTTGCTACGAAATGAGCACTATGAAATTTCTGTACATGACTGTTTTAGCAATCAACTTCAAGTTTGATTTCTGACCAACTGAAAAAGGATTTTGAAAATATGAAAGAGGGTTTTCTTCAAAATAGGTACATCGACAAAAACCTCTCTCATTTTCCACAAAGCCATCAGCATTTGGAAATTACACTCATATTTGAAGCCTATTTTTCATAATTTTCACTAACCAGATTTGTGAAAAAATTGTAAAATTCGACTTGGAGGAGGTCCAAATTAGCATCCATGTGGCATAATGACACATCAGCACTCCAGTACACTCATAAAATTAGTTGTTTGATGTTGATAAGGGTTATTAAATGAATTTTTTGAACTATTAATGAAAGAAAAGTCCTTTTTGTATTCAAACTTTGCAAAACAGAAATATCCCTAGGAAGTCTCCAAGTGATGGAATCATGTTTGGAATAGGTCTCTGAGGTGGGAATTCGAATCTAGAAAGGTGGAAAATCATTTGTATGAGTCCTCACTCTATAAATGAGATAATTTTAGAGTTAGAAGTGGTTTTGGAGAATTCTTTTGACACAGATACGATTGTAATTTTTTATATTAGTAATAGACAGACAATGAGTTTTCTTGCTTTACCTGAGATTCTTGATGTGTTTCAATGGGTTTATGTAGCTATTTTATATCTTGCTTCCAATAATATTTATGCTATATTACTCAGAATTCATATCATACATGCTTTGACTTCCTTTTAGCATTGAGTTACTGATTATTCCCATTGTTAGTGTTGTTCTATCATTGAAACAGAAAAAGCCTCAGCTTCCATAAGTAAGAATGCTTATCATTGATTTCCTTTTATTGACTTCATAAGCCCAATGGTAGTTGAATCTTCCTCATTTTTCACCTGCAATAACATACACTAAACACTCACAGAGTTAGCCATCTATTTTAAGACCTAATTGAGTAAATCCTTTGATAAGTTGAGAGAGCCCTCTTAGGGTGAAGAGGCTAATCCTTAGTCAAAAGTGGTATGAAATAGTTACTCCAAGTTGACCATTGAATCAGCCCAACAGGACACAATTTGGTTATAACATATAGGAAGAGGACCAAGCTCAATCCCAACGTGAACCCAAGCAAAGACTCAGAGCAGGAAGCCATTATAATCACCAAAGAGACACCTACTTCTTCACAAATTTGTGGTCAAAATACACTCTCTCCTACCACTTCGACAGCTTCATAGGATCAAAAACAGGAAATTCAGACAAGTACAACTGTCACAGGAGGAAAGAGAAGACAATATTTGATACATTTAGAGAAATTAAGTTGAAGAATGAATTTTTGAAGACCAACACTTATAATAAATTCTGGAAGCAGACTTCCAGTTCTCAGAGTAGACTGTTGTCGGCCTTTGACTATGAGAAAGGCAACCAGGCACAAATTGCACAACTCAAGACAACAACAGACTACAAGAATAATGCATTTGAATTTGACATCAAAGACATCCATCCCATTGATCAAATGGATATGCACAAGAAAACAGGTGAAATTATTTCATCTACACTCACTAATACTGCTATGAGTTTGTCTAAATTGCAGGTTTCCTTAGCCAACATCCAGTCACAGCTCAAGATGGATAAAATATCTTATACGGCCAAGGATTCAAGAATTAAGTCTTTGAAATACTTAGTGGTCAAAGTTAATTATGATCCTTCCAACATCAAAGCTGCAAAAGAGGTAATCAAGTATAAAAATGCTAACATATCAACATTAAGGAAGCAGTTGAAGCTACTAGCTGCAAAGGACCCTTTGAATAAGGAAATTAAAGAAACAGAGTCTTAGAATTCAGACATGATGAAGCTCATCATGGAGCAGAATGCTCAGTTGAGACATATGGAATAAGAAATGGAGAAGATGATAAAATAAAAAGAGTAGGTTGTTAAGCTTTCATTGTTCCCTTTGGAGGTTGTAGCCCTTACAACCATTACCACAACCACACATTATACAACAAGTACAACATATGGAGCAGAACAACTAACAAAGTCAGTGTAGAATCTGTTAATCCAGACAGAAGAAATCAAGGAACTTTAGGATCAAGTTAAACTACTGCACGATCAAAAGTCCAGAAGTAAAAGCTCACATGCAGCTGAAGCACAAAGAGCACAAAAGCAGATAGAAAGGTTGCAGAAGTCTGAGAGAGAGTCGTCCATTGGAAATACCTTGGTCCAAGTCAAAGAAATAATTTGGACAGATGTCATTGAGTCCATTAATGAAATTTGGCCCTATATCGAGATTATATTTAAGCATAAAGAGTTGATAGAGAAAGCCAATGGTGCCATAAAAACCATCAAGGAGGAACTTGGAGACATGCCAACTACTGCCAACAACATAATTAAGTTCTTAAACTCCAATAACATATATGAGTTGGATGACTTGGGAGTTGATGACCGAACATAGACAATTTTAGAGGTAAAGAAGGTTCTTACTAAGAATAACCTGATAGTACAGCTGGAAGAAACATGTCATAGCTTAGAGATAGTTGTAAATATATTCTTAAGTATGATTGAACCCTTAACACAGAAGGGTCTTCCTTCTCTATTTGTAATAAATGACAAGCTGGTGAACATACAATATTCTGTGAAGAAGTTGAATGAGATTTCTAGAGAGCTAAATTTTCAAATATCAAAGGCACTATGACAGGGAAAGCATTCTCCGGCATTAAGTCATGACCTTTTCATCCAGCATGAGGTAAACCACATATTTGTAGTAAAACCTACTTTTTCTAAGTATACCAAAGTGGAGGAAATATACAAAAAAGTCATTAAGTTAACTATCTCAGATGAAGATCAATGGGATAAGTTAAGTGAGCTTCAATAGTGAAAAGTAAAAAAGAACAGTCAGCTACAGCCAGCACATTGGACATCAAATCAGCCAACACTACAACCAGCACATCCTATAAATAGGCCTACTCAGCAACTGATTCCTTAAAAAAAGTTCCAACATGCCAGATCACCTCCATCGAGCCTATCTTTTGTCACAGTTAGAGTTTATTGTTCGATTTAGGCTAGTAATACATTGTCCGTTGAGACATCATTGATTGTAATTAGTTTTATAATATTTTAGTATAAATACGTAATTTTTTGAAGAATTATAGGTTGATTTTTTACCATGTTTTGCCTACCGTGCAATTGTAAATTCCAAGTTTTGCTGGAGCATCAAAAATACAAATACTTCTTTCAAGATTCATGTGGTGTAATTACTGGTGAAGTGTTTCTACTGTTTCTGTGTTTTCCATTATTTTTTCCCTTTCTCTGTGTATCAGAAATTCTTAATTGTAAAACAAAAAGTGTGATGAATACGACATGTTATTTAAAACACCTTATTCTAGCTGCTTTTACAATTTAAATGTTTTCCATTAAAGTCGGATTGAAAAATACTTAATTGCTTTTCAGTCTCAACTAAAATCCACTTTTCTATCATATCCATTATTAATTTAAAAATCTAAAAGAATCCAGTGAATATATCCTAGCTTGCCTTGTTATAACTCTTTTAAAAATTGATGCAAAATCCAGTTTTGTATTTTGACTCCCTTGCCCAATGGGAGTATAAATATTTAACCAACCAAATCAATCAAAATCAAACAAACAACCAAGTATAGTCATAACTAGCCTACTATCTATTCAAAACAAAGTTAAATTATAAAGAGAAATACCTCTCTGAAGCTGGCCGGGCTAAATCCCAAATTCCAAAGTGGTTTTGATGTTGTCCTCTGTGTTTATTCTGCCAATATTTTAAATTACAGAACGATAACATAGTGGCGACCATACTGGGGATGAATTGAAAAAATTGTAATTTCTTTCGAATTCATAACCCTGGTTAAAACATTGTATGATAGGAATACTTCAAGAAGATTGGTTTTCTTCTCATTAGTGTAAATAATAAGTGTGTGTGTGCATTTAGATCATAAATATGGCTCCCAAAAGAGCCTACACTAGATCTCATCCTGATCCAAAGCTTGGAGAAACTGTAGATGACATTGAGAAGATATTGAAAAGAAAGAGCATAACAGAGAGCCAAGGAAGTAGTAGTCCCCCTCATAGACCAGATTCACTCCCAAAAGACTTTGTAACTCTGCAAGACATTGAGTTTGATTTGCCTTTTGAACAAATCCTATTTAGAACTAAGTCAGCCAATTGGGCAGATCAAATAGTAATAGACCAAGCTACATTAAGAAGAAATTCATCTGAAGCCTAGTCTATTCATGCTGATATAAACCTTCAAATTATCCAAGACTTTGATAAATTACAGGGTTTAGTCTCAGGTCTAGACCTTTATGTTCACGAGGCTTATGTCCAACAATTTGTAGAACTCTCTACTCTAACCTCTTATGCAGAATCATCCACCTCATCACAATCTGTCATCCTAGATCAACAAGTCCTACTCCTTATGTAGTTTCTACAACTACTCCAGTACTTTCTCACCAAGCAAATCAAACTCCTTCTTATCCCCAATCCTCAACTACAATCCAACCTTCATCTCCACCAAAACCCTAAGTTTCAGCTCGACCTTTACCTTTGATTCAACCTCCACCTTTCATCCAACAACCACCTCATATTGTTCATCCTCATATCCCTATAATGGCAGCTAGATATGCTCCCCTTGTCCTTGAAGCTCCTTTGGAAAATATGCCATAGGATTATCAAACAAGAATTTCTCAATTTGATGGAATTGGACCTATCACTGCCCAACAACATGTAGATAGGACGAATGATAGTTTTGATCTTTAGGAGGTAGATGATGAGAGTGCAAAACTTAGGTTATTTGCACAAAGTCTCACATTAAAGGTGAGTAAATGGTTTAAAGCATTACCTGCTGCTAGCATTAATGATCTACTTGTATTTCGTCAAACATTCCTTATTAGGTGGGAAATTAAGAAGAACCCTCTTCAGATTTTATCCGAATATGAAAGCATTAGGAGGGGACTAGGGGAAATTGTTCAGGACTATTGCACTAGATTTAAGAGTGTATACAATGCAATTCCTCCTAACATTAAACCATGGCAAGGTTTGGCCTTAATCAAATTCCCAGATGGATTTGACGCAGACATGTCTTACCATCTTAGTGAAAGGAATTCATCAACTCTAGAATAAATGCAAAGGGATGTAGTGAGTGTTGAAGCAAATCTGTTAGCAAAGAGAGCTATACTTAGGAATTAAAGGAGAGTAACCATAAAAGAGGAACCTTATACTTCTTTTGTTGATGCTAAAATTGATTCGTGAGTTAGAACAAGAGAAAGAATGATGGAAAGGATTAATTTAAATGAGAGGGATACTCCAAGGGAAAATCAACCTCCACCTCAAAATTGAAATCAAAATCTTAGGAGAAATTCTCCCAAAATCAAACAAAGAGAACAGAGGGGCCTTGATCAGGAAATTAGGCCTCCTTTTCAGGAGAATTAAGTTGATGATGATGGAGAAGTAGTAGAAGAAGTAGAAGACAACCAGATAAAGCTAATGGGTATCAATGATGATGAAATTGTGTTTCTTACTTAGGAAGAACAAAAGTTGTTTCAATTATCCCAAACTGAACTTGATTATGAGGAATCAGATGACTATAATCAGGGATTGGAAAACGCTATCATGGAAGTCCATAGACAATATAATCTTAGGAGTAAGAAAACATTAGATACTCCCAACAAAAAGAATAATGAAAACCCTATCAAGAAAACTTTTGACACCACTTCAAAGAAAACTCCAGAAAAATTTGCTAAGAAAACTGTTGATAGTTCTAGCAAAAATACAGTTGACATTCCTGCTAAAAATATTGTTGGGAGTACCTCCAAAACAACTCAAACAGATATTCCAACCACCAGTCACCAAAAAGAGCATGTTTCAAAAGAAATTGTTGATAAATTTGACATTCTGAATTTAAAAAAATTTCAAACATCATTCAATATCGAAAATTAACTGGAAAAGTTGAAAATTCCTATCCCTTTGACTGAGTTAATGAATAAAAATTTGTATAGAACTCAAGTTATGAAAGCTCTGAACATAGGGGAAAACAATGATATTGTCAATTTGAATGATGATCAGCCTGAATTATTATTTGGTCTAGAGGTATATGGTAAACCACAAGAAGGAGGAGTTCCTCCATTTTATGCCAGTCTTAATGTTCATGATAAGATTCTCCACAATGCTATGTTAGATTCGGGTGCTTCGCACAATTTGATGCCAAAAGCTGTTATGGAGAAATTGGTCTTGACATTACTAGGCCTTACAAAGACTTATATTCATTTGATTCAAGCAAAGTAAGATGTTTAGGTCTCATTAAGGATCTATGTGTCACTTTATCCCAAATCCCAGCTATGAGTCTACTGATGGATATAGTGGTTGTTGATATTCTCCAAAGTATGGCATGTTGTTGTGATGCTCTTGGGGAGAAAAATTACAAGAGACCTTATAAATGGACATGACTTATGCTACCATCCCAGTGTTTGGTCAGCAGAGAAGAATGTATAGGGAAACCTTATTTAAATACATGGTGAGTAGTTAGGAGAAGCCACATAACTACCCACTTTACTCTGTTCACTCTGATTTGGACTCCTGCATTCTTTACAATGATGGAGATATTGATGCTCAGGTCAACAATGTTGAAAATGACATTTGTGAAACACATGAAAATCAAACACAAACTGTACAACAAAACACTGAAACTATACCTTGTAGAAATTATACAAACATATGTATATCAATGGATTCAATCTGATCATGCAATGTACTAAAGCAAGATGCTAAGTCTTTCTACAATTAATTTTGTGGAAATTAAACACGATCGCGCAATCACACCAAGTAAAATAAATAAGCAAATCAATACACAACACAGATATTTTTCCTGGGGAAAGAAACCTGCTCAAAACCACTCTATCTATATTTTATAATGAACCAAGGAATCATGAAACAATACAATGTATTCTTGCTCACAAGAATCTGTTGCACTCTCATAACTGTCTCACACTGATCCAGACAAAATCGGTCCAACACTTAGCCAATTCTCAGCCTGCCTTGCTCACAAAATTCATGAGGAGTGCAATCCCTATTCCTTAGGAATTTCATCCTTTCTCAATTGCGCAAGTATCATGGGCAATCCTGTGGTGTTTTAACTGCATCCGGGCAATTTGCTAATAATACAACTAATATTCAACTTCCCTTTAACCTTTGTCTCAACTGCGTCTCCACTAGAACTTACATGCATGTAGCTATTAATAGTAAATCATCAGTTGCATGGCAATTCACTACATGTGAATTAAATCCGATTTAATTCACTTGATCTCTCACTAGTGCAAAAAATAGTTACAACTAGTTCAACTGGCTTTAACTCACCTAACTGAGTTAGCTAATTACTCATGCATTAAAATAATGCACTAACTACAATTCAAACTCCATAACTAATAGAATCACTCTACATGCCTCACCAACCACCCTCAACTTGAAATTCATGAGCTAACTGAGTCTATCACACTCAGTTAACTATTATAAGTGTTTATGAGATAAGATTACATTTTATTGGTTAATTTAATCAAGGGATAATTACATAGACACATTTCCTATTTATTAAATAAATTGAATTGCACACTAATGTATTGCTAGGACCCATCACTACATGACGTGTGGTCCCACACTAGTGTAGGTGTTTTCATGTTGTTTATGGATGCCAATTTCACTGTTTCTTGTTGCAAATTTCAACACTCCCTCTCAACAAGAAAGGAATCAATCTCTTCCGATCCGGTATCTTGGAATGTCTTTGCATGCACACATGCACCTCTTGCATGTGACACGCAACTCTTGTATGCAACAATTCTCTAGTGTTGTTCGCACATGCATCTCTTGCATGCAACACTTGTCTAGTGTTTCTCGTACATGCAACTCTTCTGAAACTGAATAGCCTCCAAACAACTGAATCAATATAATGCATCGGTAATCAGAATCTTCCGACTGCCGCTAGCTACTTCACATGTCTACTAGACTCTATGCGATGTCGACATCTGCATCCATGCATTCTGCACTATTGCCAACTCTGATCTGCACTCCCATATCCGACACCTGGCACTCTGATTTTCTGTCTTCTTGACATCTAACTGCTTCAATCTAACTGATCCTACTACTGTTGTACTACGGGATCATTGTAGCCAGGTTCGATCCATGAGACACACCATCTATAGGACCCTGCCCAAATTTCTTCTTGGGATAAGTCTTGCACATCTCCCCACCTCACACCTGGAGGTATAGCTGTATGTACTCCCTATGCCCTTTTGGCTCAAAATTTCCCCCTCCTGGAGGTTTATGCATGAGTGGTTTCTACCACTTCATGATCCTTCGCATGTGGTTGGTCCACATCTTGATGTTCATCCTGAGGAACCAATAGTTCCTCATCTGAATGCAAATCAAGCTCCCTCTTGTAGGAATTTTTAGGGTAAGTTCCATAGATCAAGAACCAAAGGTCACCGCTCACAAACAGATCACAAATCAGTACACTAGTATAATCACATGGTTAAAACCCTCAAAGAGGGAAATAGTTTATGGCCTGAGCCAACGCGGCCACTTCAGGCAATTTATTAATATAAAAAGAAAAGTTACATATGTTTCTCTCATAAATGGTTACCGGACAAATGACCCTCCATGCTCTTTAAATAGAGATCATGGACCAGTCGGGTGTTAAGCCACGGATCAAGTGTCGCTAATACCGAGGTGAGAGATAACCGTCAGATCACTACAAATCATGATCGTCGGATTATAAGTTACAAATGTACATGGTAAAGAAACACACTTTACCTAACTCTACACTAGAGTGAGTTATTCTTAACTATTTCCTATGTGTCGGAATATCCTAACATCCCCCCTTAAGAACAACTTGGGATAGGATTGAAGGATTTACAAAGGTGACACAAAAGGATCCTATTTCCTATGTGTCGAAATATCCCCCCTTAAGAAAAAATTGGGATAGGATTTAAGGATTTACA
Organism: Pinus albicaulis; assembly: GCA_034641835.2. NCBI lineage: Eukaryota > Viridiplantae > Streptophyta > Pinopsida > Pinales > Pinaceae > Pinus > Pinus albicaulis. Next base: position 1,426,570,488 of record CM076572.1, read on the forward strand.
AAAGTGACACAATAGGAGAAAGAAGGAGGCATTAGAGCCTATCCCCCCTTAATGTCAACTTCCCTGAACTCCAAGCATGGATTTAAGTTTGGTAAACTTCGCTTCTGTGAGAGCCTTTGTAAAGATATCGGCTACTTGAGCATTGGTTGGACAGTACTGCACTTCAAGAACACGATCATGAATGAGCTTTCTGATGAAGTGTATGTGGAGTTCAATGTGTTTCATACGCTGATGCTGAACTGGATCTTTACATAGCTGAATGGCACTCTAATTATCACACCAAAGAGTGGTTGGATGCTGCTGATGAAGACCAAATTCAGACAAGATTTGACGAAGCCACATGGCTTCCTTGCTGGCTTCAACTGCACCACGATACTCTACTTGTCTTTGAAGAAAGAGATGGCACTTTGTTTCTTACAAGACCATGTAAGAGATCTGAACCCAGTGAACACATATCCTGCAATAGACTTTCGATCATCGGGGTCACCCGGCCCAATCGAATTGAGTGAAACCAATCAACAATGGAGATGCTCCACCATGCTTATATGAATCCCGTGACCCCATGCCTCGAATATATCGAAGTATTCTTTTCGGCCCTTTCCTAGCGACTTTCATCAGGGTTGGTGCATCGCCAGAAACTGACAGACCAACGGCAAAGGAAAAGTCGGGATGAGTATGGGTTAGATACATAAGTTTACCAACAAGTTGTTGTAATAAGCGACATCAACTTCGGGAATAGTACAAGTGACTAAAAACGACTCCGGAGGCCCAGAAAGGAGAAGGGGGCATTACGGTATTCCATGTGAAAGTGAATTGAAGATCATAGACATCCTTGGACCGAGAGAGGGTAATGCCTTCCTTGGATTGCAAGACTTAATGACCAAGGAAATAATGCAAGTGTCCTAAGTCTATCATTTCAAACTTCTTTTTGAGGCTAGAATTTACATGGTTTATATGGTTTGGATCACTACTAGTAAGGATAATATCATCAACATAAAGAACAAGGATGGTGAAGGAATTACCCACTTTCTTGGAATAGACAGTGTTGTCAGAATGACACCTAGAAAAGCCATTATCTAAAAGAAATCTATCCATTTTGGCATAACAAGGCCAAGGAGCTTGTTTGAGACCATAGAGAGACTTCCTAAGGTGACAAAAAAGGCTGGAGTATTTTTAGATAAATCCAAGGGGTTGTTCCATGTACATTTCTTCATGAAAATCTCCATGTAAGAAAGCGGATTTAACATCCATCTCATGGACTTCCCATTTAAAGGAGGCAGCAAGGGAAAGAACAAGGCGGATAGAATTCATTTTGGAAATAGGGGAGAAGGTTTTAGTATAGTCAATGCCTTCAAATTGTGAAAATCCTTTTGCAACAAGACAGGCTTTATGTCTATCCACTTTTCCATCTTGTCCAAACTTGGTTTTGTAAACCCATCTGCATCTGACAAGTTTTCTTCCTTTTGGAAGAGGAACAAGATCCCAAGTTACCGTTTGCCAATAAGGAACGATACTCTTAATTCATAGCTTCATCCCAATCTGGATGACGGAGGCTTCTTCGAAAGGTTTTTGGATCAAGTTTTTACGGGAACTTGAGCCAATAAGGAAGAGGCTCTTTCGAACTGAGAACGTGTACGTCGTCGATCGGCAGGGTCACCTGCAAGAGAACCTGCTGCATCTCGAGTAGAGTGGACCCATCTTGGAAGCGGTGGAGTATAAGGAACAATTTCAAGAGGTGGAGGAGGATTGTCATCCTCGCTGTCATCATCTGAACTAGAAGGAATGCTATTAAAAATAGAAGAGAGAGAGAGAGGTGGCACATATGCCGAATCAGGCTCGCAGGCCAAAGGTGGCACACTTGCCGAACTAGGCTCGCATGCCGATATATTTTCATCAAATTTTACATCTCTTCTAATGATAATATTTTTGGATTTTGGTTGAAGAAGTCTATATCCTTTGACATCTTCAGAATATCCAAAAAAAATGCATTTTTCACTCTTAGGTTCTAAGGCTTTATGTTTCGCATCTGGAATATGGGCCCAAGCATCACTTCCAAAAACACGAAAGTGACTTACATCTGGTTTGATTGAGCTCCAAGCTTCTTCTGGAGTTATATTCTTTAAAACCTTAGTAGGAGTGCGATTTACTATGTAATTTGCACAGTTAATGGCTTTTGCCCAAAAATTGAGACCAAGTCCTTTAGAGTGAGGCATACAATTAGCCATTTCTTTTAAGGTGTGATTCTTCTGTTTAGCTACACCATTTTGTTGTGGAGTATATGGAATAGTATGTTGCAATTGAATGCCATGCTCAGTGCAGAAGTTGATAAATTTGTTGTTAACATATTCTCCTCCATTGTCTGATCTTAACTTAAGAATTCAATGTCCAGATTGTTTCTCAACAAAGGCCTTAAAGGCCAAGAACATGTTGAAAACTTCACTCTTGAGTTTTAGGAAGTATACCCAAGTGCGTCTAGAAAAATCATCAATGAAAGTTGAGAAATACTTGCAACCAGAGAAAGAAACAATAGGAAGTGGACCACATAAATAACTGTGCACAAGATGGAAAGGGGTTGAAGCGTGCTGAGAGGCACGTTTGTCAAAACTATCCCGATGATGTTTTCCGAGTACACATCCAGAGCAAACACCATCTCGGCAAGATACCATAGGAAGACCCATCACCATATTTTCCTTACATAGAGTTTGAAGAGAGCGATAATTTAAGTGACCAAATCGCTCATGCCAAAGTTTGCTCACTTCATCATTATGAGCAACAAAAACAGAAGGAAGACATGATTACCCAAAGTTGTCAAACTTATACAACCTTGTGGAATCATCAACAATGCCAGTAGCTAAATTATGTTTAGGATCTTTGAGGTCCTTGATTACAACATCATGAGGTTAGAATTCTACTATTTTCCCTTCACCTAAATGAGTTATCTGATAAACAGAGAGAAGGTTGCATGACAAGGTAGGAACACATACTACATCATTAAACTGACCATTATCAAGATGAATGGTTCCAGATCCTACAACACTAAGAGATCTATCATCACCAACATAAATATGTTTGGTTTTACAATCATTTAAAGAAGAAAACATGGCTTTATTTTTGGCCATGTGATAAGAAGCTCCAGAATCAATGAGCCACTCATGAGAATGAGAAGAGGAGGATACATTTAAGGCATAACCAGATCTTGATGCTTGACAACCACAAGCAGAAAGTGTCATTCCTGAAGATGAAGGTGAAGAGTGCTCCAAATTGATGTTGTGCTTCTTCATTGCTGCTTCTAAGGCTTCCATCTTCTTAAAACATTTGGAGTCTATATGGCCATCACAATTGCAAAAGTTGCAATGTCTATCTGTCTTCTTTCCTTTATTTTTATATGCCTTATCATTTTGGTGAGTTGCTTTTTCAGTTTGCGGCTGAAATTGCTTAGGACCCTTATTTGGTTTCGGACCATACTTTTTAGGATACTGCTTCTTGGGATTCTTTTGATATGATTGTTGTTGGGCTGCTAAGGCTTTCTTAGAAGCGTTTCTAGAAGTGATAAGACAAGGGTGTAAGAGTTTTTCTTGTTCTCTTATCAAAGAATCACAAAAGGAATCAAAAGAGGGATTCTTGTAGGTGGTTCCTAAAGAAATGATGGCTTCTCTAGTGGAATGGAAGGCGGAAACAAATACAGAGTCAACATGACCAAGCTTAGCAAGAATGTAATAGATGAGGCTACTATCTTCCTTTTTGACCTTAAAAACTTCTAAAAGAAGTTTAAGGGTCTTGAATTTGGACAAAAAGTCTTCAATAGAGGAGAAATTATTAGGGTCCAAAGTAAGTGACTCATTTTCAAGCTGGTGAGCCCTGATTTGATTTTGAATGCCAAAGTCAGTATTTAGCTTATCCAGGGCTTCATGAGGGGTGTCAATGTCAAGGATACGAAATCGAAGATCTTGAGAAATGGACATTCCTATCAACCCTCGTGCTTGATCTTGTTTATTTTCCCATTTAGCGACTTTATGATCATCAGAAGGTTTAGTTTCTACCCCTGTAGCTATTCTGTAAATCCCTTTATTTCTAAGTATATCTACCATGTGAGGTAGCCATTGGAAATAATTGGTGCTGTTAAGAATAATCGGGCATGCACTTTCCATTTTTTTTTTTTTAAACTTGAAGCTAAGAAAAGCTAAAACTAACTGCTCCAATGGAAAGATCTTGAAAAATTAGGTCGTTTAAAAAAAAATGGCTCGAAAAACGACTTCCGGATGAAGAAGTTATGCCTTTTTGAAAAACCGAGTTGAAGATGCCGAATAGTTACAGGAACGGGATGAAGTACGACTTTAAAAAAAATTCCGCCCCTTTGAACAAATTTTTTTACAAAATAAGCTTGAGAAGGAGACTTGAACCCAAGACCTATATTCTCATAAACTAACCCCTCACCAAGTGAGACAGTAAAAGAATCATGTTATTGTTTGAAAGGAGGAAGGGGGTTTTTTTTTACTCTTCGGTGTGCGTGCCGTTTCCTGCACCAAAAATAAAAAATAAAAAAAAAAATGCAAAGCCTTACGGCAGAATGTTAGATTTTCGGTTAGCCTTACTGGCAACTATCCTTTTTTCACTATTTCTGATTTCCTGAGATCGCACAAAGTTGCGGGGAAAGAACATACGTAGTAAAAAAAATCCCTTTTCCTGTTTCTGATTTGCTGAGATCGCACACAACACACAACAAAGAGCATACATAGAGAAGAGGTTATAAATCCAACAAATAAATAAAACCTAAAAACTGCAGATAAATAAAGGGAATTGAAATAAGCATAACTATTAACAAATATAACTGCAAAATAGATGCTTTATACCTCCAGATCTAAACTGTCATAACTTGGGCAGTCGGAAACCTTTTTGCATGAAAAGAAAGGCGTTCCTCACTGTAACAGACGCTCCGGACACAACCGAGTAGTTATCCAAACCCAAAAATGTTCAGAAATAGTAGATCTACAAAATGACATTCGCATGCAGTCAAACCGACTTCGGATTTTTATCAACAATGGATGCGGCCCACAAAATAGATCTGATACCATGTAGGAATTTACAGGGTAAGTTCCGTAGATCAAGAACCAAAGGTCATCGCTCACAAACAGATCATAAATCAGTACACTAGTATAATCACGTGGTTAAAGCCCTAAAAGAGTGAAACAGTCCACGGCCTGAGCCAATGTGGCCACTTCAGGAAATTTATTAATATAAAAAGAAAAGTTACATATGTTTCTCTCATAAATGGTTATCGGACAAATGACCCTCCATGCTCTTTAAATAGAGATCATGGACCAATTGGGTGTTAAGCCACGGATGAAGTGTCATTAATACCAAGGTGAGAGATAATCGTCAGATCACTACAAATCGTGACCATCGAATTATAAGTTACAAATGTACATGGTAAAGAAACACACTTTACCTAACTCTACACTAGACTAAGTTATGCTTAACTATTTCCTATGTGTTAGAATATCCTAACACCTCTCAGGGGACAATCACATGGCTTTCTCACACTTCCCCATGGTACATCCCTTGCATGTGTCTATCTGTGCAAGAGTACCCTTTGGAAGCCCCGTAGAAATCTGTTGCATGACCTTCAAAGGTCTGTGGTGTAGATGGCCCAATCACTTGTGCCATAACTCACGCTCATCTCGGCTCACCACCTTTTCTGCTTTACCCATCAATGTTGTGTAGTGCTCTACATCAATTTTATAGAGATTCTTCACACGAATCCCAATATTCTTGGCCTGTCCTGTGGCTTTGTGTCGAAGTAAAGGTTTCCCTTTACTAAAAACCACATCATAACCTCTATCCTCAAATATTGAGACTGAAAATATATTCTTTTTCAAGCCTGGTACATGCATTACATATTTTAATAAGAAAGGTTTACCTGACTGTCTCTAGAAGGTAACTGTACCGATCCCGGTAGCATTGGATCGCCCGTCATCACCCATTTCGATATGCATTTGGAGGTCCTTCTCCTCCAAGCTACTGGAAAGTTCTTAGTCTCCTGTCATGTGGAAAGATGCACCACTATCCAGGTACCACATCGATCCCATCGCACTTGAAACCATGCATGCGATGAGTGAGAAGTATAACTCAAATTGTGAGGCCAAAGCCTCACCAGCTACAAATCCTTAAGCCTTCTTGTTCTTCTTCTTTTGTGGAAAATTAGTGGCATAATGTCCATGTTAGTGACAGTGAAAACACTTCACTCTGGACATGTTGCGCTCCTTGCCTTCTTCGCCGGTCTCAGATTTGGAATAGGATTTCTTTCCCTTCCCCTTCTTTGCCTTACTATCCAAGGCTCAATCTTATTCATCATCTGTCTTAGATGAAGATCCATCTCTGGTTTTCCACCTGAATTCTTCTTGCACCAAATCCGACCAAAGTCGTTCCCAATCTGGTAGCTTCTCCCTCCCATTGACAAAGCCCTGATAACTATGAAAACTCTTGGGAAGGCCTAGAAGGGCTAGGCTTACCAAGTCATCATCTGCGACAGTAATTCTGACGCTCCCAAGCTCATCTCGACATTGGAAAAACTTGGTTAAATATTTCGGAATAGTGTCGTCTTTCTCCATTTTCATTTTCCTGAGCTTGTCCTTCAGTGCCAATTTTCTATGATCACTACTGCTTTGAAATAGATCTGTCAATGCCTTCCACATTGCATATGGATTCACTTTGCCATGGAGACTTGAGACAATGTGGTCTCGTACTCCCTTCAGTAATATCCTCCTCGCCCTCGCAACCTTCTTTTGCCAATCATCAAGATTTGCAACATCTATTGCAGCGGATTTGGGAATGTCATTATCAATGAATTCTTTCAACCCATTTTCCTCTAGTACTGCCTCCATCCTATCTTTCCACACAATATATTTGGAACTACCATTGAGTGCATACTCCAATCTCAAACCATTGAAATCCATTTCGATTCACCTGTCGTGCCAAGAACACTTTTAAAAATTCAAATTCTATTCAGTCACAAATCAATTTATTCTCCACTATAGTGATTTCATGTGCTTTGATACCATGTAGAAATTATACAAACATATGTATATCAATGGATTCAATCCGATCATGCAATGTACTAAAGCAAGATACTAAATCCTTCTACAAATCAATTGTGCGAAAATTAAACACCATCGCACAATCACACCAAGTGAAAGAAAGAAGCAAATCAATCCACAACACATATATTTTTCCTGGGGAAAGAAACCTGCTCAAAACCCCTCTATCTATATTGTATAATGAACCAAGGAATCATGAAACAATACAATGCATTCTTGCTCACAATACTCTGCTGTACTCTCCTGACTGTCTCACGCTGATCCAAACAAAATCGGTCCAACACTTAGCCAATTCTCAACATGTCTTTAGCCTACCTTGCTCATGAAATTCACAAGGAATGTAATCACTATTCCTTAGGAATTTTAGCCTTTTTCAACTGCAAGTATCATGGGAAATCTTGTGGTGTTTTAAATGCATCCGGGCAGTTTTCTAATAATACAACTAATAGTCAACTTCCCTTTAACCTTTGTCTCAACTGGGTCTCCACTGGAACTGACATGCATGTAGCTATTAATAGTAAATCATCAATTGCATGGAAGATCACTGCATGTGAATTAAATATGATTTAATTCACTTGATCCCCCACTAGTGCAAAAAATAGTTACAACTAGTTCAACACTGAGTTAACTGATTACTCATGCATTAAACTAATGCACTAACTACAATTCGAACTCCATAACTAATAAAATCACTCTACATGCCTCACCAACCACCCTCAACTCGAAATTCATGAGCTAACTGAGTCTATCACACTCAGTTAACTATTACAAGTGTTTATGAGATAAGAGTACATTTTATTGTCCAATTTAATTAAGGGATAATTAAATTAGACACATTTCCAAATTATTAAATAAATTGAATTGCACACTAATGTATCACTAGGACCCATCACTACATGACTTGTGGTCCCACACTAGTGTAGGTGTTTTCATGTTATTTCTGGGTGCCAATTTCACTATTTCTTGTTACAAATTTCAACAAACCTTTTTGGAACATGAGTTTTGATGGCTCTTGTAGTAAAGCAGGGTCAAAAGCAGGTATGTGGGTCTCAAATTCAGGAAATAATCATGCAAAAGGTCTTTCATATAAATTGAATTTTCAATGTACTAATAACATAGAAAAATATGAAGCACTTCTTTTAGGCTTGCAATTATTGAAGAAATTAGGTGCTATAATTTACGTTCATGGGGATTCTGAATTGATTATAAAACATATTAAAGGAGAATATGCTGCAAAAGATCCTAGTTTGAGAGCATGCAAAAATGTTATGCTTGATTTCTTAAACACTTTTGTAGAATACGATCTTGTTGTTATACCTAGAAATCATAATGTCCCTGCTAATGATCTGGCTTTTTTAGCCAACACTTGAAAAATGCCTCATCCCAACATACAATATAGAGTGGAGGTTAAGCACCATCTAGCTGTACCAGATAACATGAGGTATTGGCAGGTATTTGGAAATGATAAACAGATAGAATTTTTTTTGCAATCCAGGGATAAGTATGAGGAAAATAACATAGATTTAGATTGTGAAGTTGAAAATAAGATCGCTGCACTTACTAATATGGAAGAATAGTTTGATGAATCAGATGTAAATATTTCTATAGATGAAGTTGTACATAATCTAGAATTGCATGAAATTGATCGAGAAAAGGAATAATTTTAAGTACTTCAGCTTAAAGATAACATTTTTCCTAGAGGTCTAGTTCCATTAGAAGAGCTTTTTTATTTCAATGATGTAGCAAAAAAGCCAAAAATAGAGCCCACAGGGGCACATGTAGAAGAATGTAATATAGGTAGTGAACATAATCCTAAAATGATAAAACCCTCAAAATCACTGCCTACTGTCAAAAAACAAGAATACATAGCTTTCTTCAAATATTTTTTTGAGTCTTTTCCTGGAGCTATGAGGATCTTAAAGAATATGACACTAGTATCATACAACACAAAATCCCAATCAAGGAATATCATAAGCCATTCAAACAAAATCACCGTAGAATAAATCTTGTTATTATGCCTTTGATTGAGAAAGAGGTCAAAAAGATGTATGATGCTAAAATCATTGTCCCTCTCAGATATTCTAAATGCGTGTCTAATAAAGTGCCCACTAGGAAGAAAACTAGAGAAATCCAGTTATGCATTGATTTTAGAAACCTTAACAAGGTCTCCCTAAAAGACAACTACCCTTTGCCAAAAATGGATCATATATTACATAAGGCAATAGGATCTAGTAGAATTTCCTTATTAGATGGTTTCTCACGTTATAACCAGGTCCTAGTACATCCTGATGATTAGGATAAACCAACTTTCACTACTCCATGGGGAACCTTCATTTATGTGAAGATTCCCTTTGGGTTAATGAATGTTGGGGCCACATTTCAAAGAGCAATGGATATTTCATTTCCTGACGAGATTGGCCATTTTATTGCGATTTATCTTGATGACATTACTGTCTATTCAAATACTAATGAGGAACATTCGATGCATTTAAGAAGATTGTTTGAAAAGTGTAGAAGGTTTGGTATCTCATTAAATCCTAAGAAAACATTGTTTGGCCTTGAGGAAGGTAAGCTTCTTGGTCATATTATTTCAAATGATGATATTAGAATTGATCCTAGTACAATTTAAGACATATTAAAAATAAATCACCCTAGAAACATCAAAGAGATTCAGTAGTTAATTGGCAAGATTAATTTACTAGGGAGATTCATTCCTAACATTGCAAAAATTCTTAGAAATATATCAAACATGATTAAAAAGGATTCATAAATCATATGGAGTATTGAGGCTAGATAATCCTTTGATTTATTTAATCATGCATTCACAAAAGAACTAGTGTTGATTAGTCCAGATTTTACGAAGAATCTATTATCTTTTCTTTTGCTTTTGAACACACTGTTGCAGAAAAATGAGGAAGGATTTGAACAAGCCATTACATATTTCAGTAAGGCTTTAAGAGATGCATCTTTGCAATATAATATTATGGAAAAACAAGCCTTTGCATTGGTTAAATCAATAAAATATTTTAGAGTATATATTTTGCATTCTCATATTATTGCATATGTACCTAATTCAGTTGTCATGGATATTTTGACATAGAATGGACCTGATGGGAAACGAGGAAAATGGATTGTTGTGATCCTTGAGTATGACTTAGAAAGCAAACCCACCAATTTGATCAAAGGACAAGGGCTGGCCAAATAGATGGCAGAGTCAAATTTCCATGCATTATACATAAAATTTGTTGCAGCACTGGATAATCAAGAGGAACAAGCGACTCCACAGATCGATGAAGCATTTTTGAACTCACCCTGGTTTGCAGAATTTTTGTGTGTTCTATTCAATTTAAATGCTCTTCCTGGTTTAACAAAACTAAAGGCAAGATTTCTAAAATTAAAAGTAGTTAAGTTTTATATCATAGAGAATGTTTTATATTGGAAAGATGCTGGCGGTATTTTACTTAAGTGCTTGTGAAAGGATGATGCAGATAGAATCATGCAATAGTTCCATGAAGGTGATTACAGTGGGCATATTTATTGGAAAAACACTGCCAAAAAAATCCTCAGGGCTAGTTTTTATTGGCCTGTCCTTTTCCCTAACATTCATAAGAAAGTAACTTCATGCCATAAATGCCAGATTTTTTAAGGAAAAATAAATCTTTTACCCCTGCCATTAAAGCCTATTTAAGTTGAGAGCCCATTCCAGCAGTGGGGAATGGATTTCATTGGTGAAATTCATCCTCCTTCCTCTGACAACATAAGTGTATCCTCATAGCCACATATTATTTTACTAAATGGATAGAGTCAACCCCTTCCAAATCTTATAATGATGGTGTCATTATTAAATTTCTTGAAACCAATATCCTCTCTAGATTTGGTTGTCCTAAAAAACTTATTACTGATAATGCAACAACTTTTAAATCTAAGAAAATGATTGAATTCTGTAATAAATACCACATTACTTTGGGACATTCGATAGCTTATTACCCTCAGGGTAATGGGTTGGATGAATCCTCAAATAAGAGCTTGGTCAATTGGTATGTCACCATACCAATTGGTCTATGGAATGGACGCTCTGTTTCCATCCTCTTTAGGAGTACCAATCATGAAGGTAATTCAAGAATTACAGGTTGAGCCAAATGAAACATAGAGAAGAATCAATCAAACCATTCATTTGCAGCAGTCAAGGGAGGAGGTCTACAAAAAAACTCAACTAATTCAGGAAAATGTCAAAAAGATTTTGGAAAGAAGGAATAAAGCTTACGACTTCAACATTGGAGACAAAGTTCTTAGGTGGGATTCAAGGAGAGAAGACAAAGATAAACATGGTAAATTTGATAACCTTTGGAAAGGGCCATACATAATTTACACTTTCAGGGGAAACAATGCTTTCTTCCTCAAGGATCTGGATGGAGCAGATTTACCTAGTGGTTCTGTCAATGGCACGATGTTGAAGCACTACTTTTGTTGGCATAAAGAGTTTTTCTTACATCATTGTAAATATCATAGTCTATATTGATTTGATTGGGTGACTTACTGATTGGAGTTAAAGCCCGCAGAGAAGGCCCTAAGCCCTGATTGATAAGCTAACATAACTACCTTAACAAAAAGATAAATCAGATGCAAACATTACAAGCATGTGATACTCAAGGCTACTAATCATACGTTCTTGACACTTCACATGGAGAAGTGCCATCCCTAGCTGGAGCCACTGTTAAGGTCCTATATTTTATAGGATCTCAAGGTGATTGAGTATTTCATATTTGTAATTTTACACTGTAAATAATTTTCAATATGCAAATTATTTTCAAAAAAAGTATATATAAAAGAAAATCAAAAGAGGGTATGTCAAAAAGAAATGAATATTAAGAAAAAGATAAAAAGAAAGAAAGTTGAAAAATCAATAAAAAGAGAATAAAAACCCCACAAAATAAAAATAGAAATAATACTAAAAGTGCTGCAAATTTAAATGTCACTACTATTAAATTAGTTTCCTTTATGTCAAAATATAATAAAATTGTGTGCAACTTGTGTTAAAATTCCACAATGACTAGATTTTTGTTCCAATCATACAACTTAACCATGATGGAACAATTGTGAATTTCATGTCAATTTGGATAGTGAATAAAGATTTTCCAAACAGTTTAATCTTAATAAATCAGTAGTTAGGTAGAAAATGAGGTGGATTCAACTGTTTAATCTAAATCAATAGGAGAAATAAGTGATAGAGTAGGTTAGATTTTTATATAAAAAAAAAGTTATGAGGGTCTGCTAGCTTAAATTCACCCTAAGGAAAGAATATAAAAAAATGTTAGCTTTGAAAATTAAATGAAAATGAAAGGGTAGGTAGAGGTGGTGTTGAAGATTTGAAAGCATTAAAATCTCAATCCTAAGTTTTAATCTTCAAAGTTATTTCATGCATATCAAAGGAAAAAGGGTAAATGTTTTATCCTAAGTCTAAAATGGTCAGGCACATGAAAATGAGAGTTTGGTATATTATCCTATATCATAATTGATTTTCGGGCCCACACTATCATGGTGCCCTGTCGTCATTTCGCACCCCCTCCGAAAAGATGTTTCTCTGCCAATACCAAAACCACCATTCTGCCTGTTGATTGCCTATCATATCATGCCACCTCGACCATTACCATTTCCAATTAAATGCCTTCTCGTGGAAAAGCACCCGTTGAACATTTAATTCATGACTAACCGTTAATCCAATGGATCTGCACCACAACCAACGAAAAACTCATCAACCTGTATATAAATCCATGTTTAATAAGATTCTAAGCCTTTATCGTGTCTTTCTTTATACTCTGTGCATATTTTTTGCAGGTTTACAGAACGCCAGAACATCTAATCCGATCATTATCAAAGCTCTCTCTCCAACTTACGCACCTGCTTTCTCTTAGTCTCAGAGTTTTACACAGACTCGTCGACCATTTTTTTTATATCTTTGAAGACTCTATTTACCATAAAACCATATCCAATCATGCCTCTAAAGAAGAAGTGACAAGAGGAGATTGCAAATCCATTTCTCCATCCTCCTGTTGATCTTGATCACATAGCATTATCTGATAGAGACTATAAAATCCACGAAAACCTATGTGAATTTGAGCTATTTGAGATGTACTACTGGCTAGAAGACAAGTACATTGATAAGTCTGATGATATTGGACTATGGGAGTCTAATTTACCCCATTACATTTTCCCCCATACCCACAGTGCCCCTGAATTCATCAGAAAGTGTCAAGCTTGTTATGTACCCAACGAGAGAGCTATTATTGCTCCTACAAGAGAGATTTTGTTAACCATAACTTCCCAATCCATAGACCAAATGATGTAGGCCCCTATCACAGAAAATGAAACCCCTTTCTCAAAGGAAGCACTCAATGAACTGTATCAGAAGCTGGGTTTTGCAAAAAGGGCTAAAACCCTTGAGATTTTTTTGGCTAAAGATACCCAATTACCAAAGAAGAATCATCCCTACACATCCTCCATTTTCCCTGATAGAGCTAAGAAAATTATCATTGTTATTTCTTACCTCCTTGGATATTACTCTGACCAGTGGGTAGATGAGTCAACTATAGGATTCCTTTCTATCTTCTCTGCAGATTCTAAGCTTTCCATCCTATTCAATTTTAGCCAATTCCTAGCAGATGCCATCCATGAACAATTTGTCAGATTCCAAACAGAAGAGGTGTCTAAATATGCCTTTTTCTTAGTATATATGTTTTTGTATTTTCAGGGAGACAGGTTCAAGTTTCCAATTCAGAAATTGGATGATGATGGAAATCAACAGTTTGTCATCTTTTGGACTACAATGGTTATGAAGGAACATATAAAATATGCTTACAAATAGTTCATTGAATTGTTTGTACATCCAACAATGAGTCTTCTAAGAATCACTTATGAGCCAAGAATCAGTGAAGACATCAGGAAGATTTTGCAACTATCAGACCAAACAAAAACAAGAGACTGGTATCTATATGAGAATTACACATAATTAAGGATCTATGGATGTGAGCTTGCTCCCTATAAGCTCCCAAAATTCCTCCTAATGAGGATTTTTTCTCTAGAATACATCAGGAAAATGCTCAATACCAATGAAGTCCATTTTTTGTTTAAAAAGAAGAAATTACAATTCAAAATTAAAACACAAATAAGACCTTTCATTTGCAACAACAGGACAACAGGGGAGGAAGCAGACAGATTGTTAAAGGAAATGAAATTTAGTCTCAGCTTTGCATGGTCCTATGATCCATTAGGAACCATCTCTATGCTAAGGTTAGAAAACAAATCTACACCTTACATCCATACACACAGACCAGAAATTGAGAGGTATATGAATCAATTAGAATGGATTGAAAACACTCTGTAAGCTGCTGAGGAGTAGTTGGTCTCCACTTCAACATCACAGACTTCTGTCCCACAGGAGAAAGTAGGAAAAATGAAGAAGGAAGAAGAGTCACCTTCAATGACTGAAACTTCCAGCAAAGAATTCAAATCAATGTACAAGAAGAGGACCAAGCTCAATCCCAATGTGAACCCAAGAAAAGTTTTAGAGTAGGAAGTCATCATAATCACCAAAGAGACACCTACTTCTTCACAGGATCAACAACATGCAATTCAAACAAGTACAGTTGTCACGAGAGAGAAAGAGAAGACCATATTTGATACATTCAAAGAAATTAAGTTGAAGAATTAAGTTTTAAAGACAATTCTCGAAGCAAACTTCCAATTCTCAGGGTAGACTGTTGTCAGCCTTTGACTTTAAGAAAGGAAAAATTCATATGGACTTCCTCCAGGAACAAATTGCACATCCCAAGATAACAACAAACTACAAGAAGACTGCATTTGAATTTGACATCAAAGACATCCATCCCATTTATCAAATGGAGATGCACAAATAAACAGGTGAAATGATTTCATCTACACTCACTAATACTACTATGAGTTTTTCCAAATTGTAGGTTTCCTTAGCCAACATCCAGTCACAGCTTAAGATGGAAAAAATATCTTCTATGGCCAAGGATTCAAGAATTAATTCTTTGGAATACTTAGTGGTCAAAGTTGGATATGATCCTTCTAAAATCAAAACTGTATAAGAGGTAATAAAGAAGAAAAATGCTGACATAGCAGCATTAAGGAAGCCGCTGAATCTGCCAGCTACAGAGGACCCTTTGAATAAGGAAATTGAAGAAACAAAGTCTCAAAATTCAAACATGATGAAGCTCATCATGGAGCAGAATGCTCAGCTGAGACAGATGGAATCAGAAATGGAGAATATGATAAAAGAAAAATAGCAGGCTGTTAAGATTTCATTGGTCCCTTTGGAGGTTGTACGCCTTACAACCATTCCCACAACCACACTTTCTACAACAAGTACAATAGATGGAGCAGAACAACTAACAAATTCAGTGAAGAATCTATTAATCTAGACAGAAGAAATCAAGAAATTTTAGGATCAAGTTAAACTACTGCACGATCAAATGTTCAGAAGTGAAAGCTCACATGTAGATGAAGCACAGATAGCACAGAAGCTGATAAAAAGGTTGCAGAAGTCTGAAAGAGAGTCATCCATTGGAAATACCTCAGGCCAAGTCAAAGAAATAATTTGGAGAGATGTCATTCAATCCATTAATGAAATCTGGCCATGTATCTAGATTATAGTTGAGCATAAAGAGTTGATAGAGAAAGCCAATGATGCCATCAAAACCATCAAGGACGAACTTGGAGACATGCCAACTACTGCCAAAAACATCATTAAGTTCTTAAACTCCAAGAATAGATATGAGTCGGATGACTTGGGAGTTGATGATAGAACAAAGACAATTTTGGAGGTAAAGAAGGTTCTTACTAAGAAGAACCTAATAACACATCTGGAAGAAAAATGTCACAACTTAGACATAGATGTAAATATATTGTTCAGTACAATTGAACCCTTAACACAGTCTTCCTTCTCTATTTGTAATAAATGACAAGCTGGTGAACATACACGATTATGTGAAGAAGCCGAATGAGATTTCCAGAGACACAGCTAAATTTTCAAATATCAAAGGCACTATGACAGGGAAAGCATTCTTGGATGCATTAAGTCATGACCTTTTCATTGAGCATGAGGTAAACCACATCTTTGTGGTTAAACCTAATTTTGCTAAGTATACCGAAGTGGATGAAATCTACAGAAAATTCATCAAGTTAACTATTCTATATGAAGATCAATGGGATAAGTGAGCTTCAATATTGAAAAGTAAAAAGGAATAGTCAGCTGTAGCTATCACATAGGACAACACATTAGCCAACACTACAGCCAACGCAACCTACAAATAGGCCTACTCAACAACTGATTCCTTAAAAATAGTGCCAGCATGCCATATCACCTCCATCGAGCCTATCTTTTGTCACAGTTAGAGTTTATTGTTCAATTTAGGCTAATAATACACTGTCTGTTGAAACAACATTGATTGTAATTGGTTTTATAATATTTTATTATAAATACTTCATTGTTCGAAATATTCTAGGTTGATTTCTGAACATATTTTGCCTACTACACAATTGTTAATTCCAAGTTTTGCTGGAGCATGAATAATACAAAGACTTCTTTCGTGATTCATGTGGTGTAATCACTGGTGAAGTGTTTCTACTGTTTCTGTGTTTTCCATTGTTTTTTCCCTTTCTCTATGTATCCAAAATTATTAATTGTAAAACAGAAAGTGTGAGGAATAAGACATGTTATTTAAAACACCTTATTTTGGATTCTTTTAAAATTTAAATGTTTTCCACTGAAGTCAGATTGAAAAATACTTAATTTCTTTTCAGTCTCAACTGAAATTCACTTTTCTATCATATCCATTATTTGTTTAAAAATCTAAAATAATCCAATGAATACAATCTAGCTTGCCCTGTTAAAAATCTTTTAAAAATTGACGCAACATCCAATTTTATATTTTAACTCCATTTCCCAATGGGAATATACATATTTAATCAACCAAATCAATCAAAATCAAACAAACAACCAAGTACAGTCATAACTAGCCTAATATATATTCAAAACAAAGTTAAATTATAAAGAGAGATCTCTCTCTGAAGTCGGCAGGGCTAGATCCCAGCTTCCAAAGTGGTTTTGATATTGTCCTCTGTGTTTATTCTACCAATATTTTAAATTACATAATGATAACATAGTGGCGACCATATTGGGGACGAATTGAAAAAAATTGTAATTTCTTTCGAATTCATAACCCTGGTTAAAACATTGTATGTTAGGAATGCTTCAAGAAGATTGGTTTTCTTCTCATTAGTGAAAATAATAAGTGTGTGTGTGTGTGCATTTAGATCATAAATCTGGCTCCCAAAAGAGCCTACACTAGATCTCATCCTGATCTAAAGCCTGCAGAAATTGTAGATGACCCTAAGAAGATACTGAAAGGAAAGAGCATAGCAGAGAGCCAAGGAAGTAGTAGTCCACCTCATAGAGCAGATTCACTGCCAAAAGAATTTGTAACTCTGCAAGACATTGAGTTTGAATTACCTTTTGAACAAAGCCTATTTACCAATTGGGTAGATAAAATAGTAGTTTACCAAGCTACATTAAGAAAAAATTCAGTTGAAGCCCAGTATATTCCTACTGATATAGACCTTCAAATTATCCAAGAATTTGGTAAATTACATGGTTTAGTCTTAGGTCTAGACCTTTCTGTTCATGAGGCTTATGTCCAACAATCTGGAGAACTCTTTGCTCTGATGCAAAATCATCCACTCATCACAATATATGTGTCCTAGATCAGAAATTCCTACTCCTTCTGTAGTTTCTACAACTACTCCAGTACTTTCTCACCAAACAACTCAAACTCCTTCTTCTCCCCAATCATGAACTACAATCCAACCTTCATCTCCACCAAAACCCCAAGTTCCAGTTCAGCCTTTACCTTTGATTCAGCCTCCACCTTTCATCCAGCAACCACCTTATATTTTTCATCCTCATATCCCTATAATGGCAGCTTGATATGCTCCCCTTGTCCTTCAAGCTCCTTTGGAAAATATGCCACATGATTATCAAACAAGAATTCCTCATTTTTATGGAACTGGGCCTATCATTGCCCAACAACATGTAGATAGGATGAATGATAGTTTTGACCTTCAAGAGATAGATGATGAGAGTGTATAACTTAGGTTATTTGCACAAAGTCTCATAGGAGAGGCGAGGAAATGGTTTAAAGCATTAACTGCTGCTAGCATTAATGATCTACCTGGATTTCATCAAACATTCCTTAATGGGTGAAAAATTAAGGAGAACCCTCTTCATATTTTATCCGAATAAGAAAGCATTAGGAGGGGACCAGGGGAAAGTGTTTAGGACTATTCCACTAGATTCAACAATGTATACAATGCAATTCCTGCTAACATTAAACCACCACAAGGTTTGGCCTTAATAAAATTCCCAGATGGCTTTGACACAAACATGTCTTACCAGCTTAGAGAAAGGAATTCATCAACTCTAGAAGAAATGCAAAGGGATGCAATGAGTGTTGAAGCAAATATGTTAGCAAAGATAGCTAGACTTAGGAATGAAAGGAGAGTAACCATAAAAGAGGAACCTTGTACTTCTTCTGCTGATGCTAAAATTGATTCCTTAGTTAAAGCAATAGAAAGAATGGTGGAAAGGATTAATTTAAATGAGAGGGCTACTCCTAGGGAAAATCAACCTGCAACTCAAAATCAAAATCAAAATCTTAGGAGAAATCCTCCCCAAATCAAAGAAAGAGAATAGAGGGGCCTTGATCAGCAAATTAGGCCTCCTTTTCAGGAGAATTATGCTGATGATGATGGAGAATTAGTAGAAGAAGTAGAATACAACCAAATAAATCTAATGGGTATCAATGATGATGAAACTGTGTTTCTTACTCAGGAAGAACAAGAGTTGTTTAAATTATCCCAAACTGAACTTGATTCTAAGGAATTAGATGACTATAAGCAGAGATTTGAAAATGTTATCATGGAAGTCCATAGATAGTATAATATTATAAGTAAGAAAACATTAGATGCTCCAAAAAAAAAGAATAATGAAAACGTTGTGAAGATTCTGACACCACTTCAAATAAAACTCCAGAAAACGTTGCTAATAAAACTGCTGATAGCTCTAGCAAAAAGACAGTTGACATTCCTGCTAAAAAGACTACTGAGAGTACTTTCAAAACTACTCAAACATATATTCCAACCACTAGCCACCAAAAACAACACGTGTCAAAAGAAATTTTTGATAAATTTTACTTTCTGAATTTAAAAAATTTCAAACATCATTCAATTTTGAAAATGAACTGGCAAAGTTGAAAATTCCTATCCCTTTGATTGTGTTAATGAATAAAAATCTGTATAGAACTCAGGTTATGAAAGCTTTGAACATAGGGGAAAATAATGGTACTATCAATCTAAATGATGATCAATCTGAATTATTATTTGGTCCAGAGGTAGATGGTAAACCACAAGGAGGAGGAGTTCCTAAATTTTATGTCAGTCTTAATGTTCATGATAAGATTCTCCACAATGCTATGTCAGATTCAGGCACTTCGCACAATTTGATGCCAAAATATGTTATGGAGAAACTTGGTCTTGACATTTCTAGGCCTTACAAAGTCTTATATTCATTTGATTCAAGCAAAGTAAGATGTTTAGGTCTCATTAAGTATCTATGTGTCACTTTAGCCCAAATCGCAGCTAAGAGTCTACAGATGGATATAGTGGTTGTTGATATTACCCAAAATTATGGCATGTTGTTGTCACGCTCTTGGGGAGAAAAATTACATAGGACCTTACAAATGGACATGACTTATGTTGCCATCCAAGTGTTTGGTCAACAGAGAAGACTGTATGGGGAAACCTTAATGAAATACATGGTGAGTACTCAGGAGAAGCCACATAACTACCCCCTTTACTATGTTCACTCTGATTTAGACTCCTTCATTCTTTACAATGATGGAGATATTGATGCTCAGGTAACCAATGATGAAAATAACATTTGTGAAACACATGAAAATCAAACACAAACTGTACAACAAAACAATGAAACTGAACCTTTTTGGAATATGAGTTTTGATGGCTCTTGTAGTAGAGCAAGGTGAAAAGCATGTGTGTGGGTCTCAAATTCAGGAAATAATCATGTAGAAGGTCATTGATATAAACTGAATTTTCAGTGTACGAATAACATAGCAGAATATGAAGCACTTCTTTTAGGCTTGCAATTATTGAAGAAATTAGGTGCTAAAATAATTTATGTTCATGGGGATTATGAATTTATTATAAAACATATCAAAGGGGAATATGTGGCAAAACATCCTAGATTGAGAGCATACAAAAATGTTGTGCTTGATTTCTTACTCACTTTTGTAGAATATGTTCTTGTTGCTATACCTAGAAATCAGAATGTCCTTGTTAATGGTCTGGTTTTTTCATCCAGCACTTGCAAAATGCCTCATTCCAACAGACAATATACAATGGAGGTTAAACATCGTCGAGTTGTACTAGATAACATGAGGTATTGGTAGGTATTTGGAAATGATAAACATATAGAAAACTTTTTGCAGTCCAAGGATGAGTATGAGGAAAATAACACAGATTTAGATTGTGTAGTTGAAAATAAGATAGTTGTACATACTAATGTAGAAGAACAATTTTATGAATCAGATGTAAATATTTTTGTAGATGAAGTTGCACATAAACTAGAATTGCATGAAATTGATCCAGAAAAAGAAGAATTTGAAGTACTTCGACTTAAAGATAATATTTTTCCTAGAGGTATAGTTCCATTATAAGAGATTTTTGATTTCAATGATGTAGCAAAAAGTCCAAAAATAGAGCCCACAGGGGCAGATGTAGAAGAATGTAATATAGGTAGTAAACATAATCCTAAAATGATAAAACTCTCAAAATCACTGCCTACTGTCAAAAAAAAATAATACATAGATTTATTCATAGAATTTGTTGATGTCTTTGCGTGGAATTAAAGAATATGACACTAGTATCATACAATACAAAATCCAAATCAAGGAAGATTAGAAACCATTCAAACAAAAGCTCCATAGAATAAATCCTGTTATGATGCCTGTTGGCTCAAGGGTCCTGACCCTTGTTCAGAGGTTA
Source organism: Pinus albicaulis (assembly GCA_034641835.2). Taxonomy (NCBI): domain Eukaryota; kingdom Viridiplantae; phylum Streptophyta; class Pinopsida; order Pinales; family Pinaceae; genus Pinus; species Pinus albicaulis. The sequence goes on from CM076572.1 coordinate 1,426,591,718, forward strand.
AGGTTTGCCAACAAACCCCTATACTACTAGCCCTTTCGGCAGTGACCTGTTTGCGCAGGCCAAAGTCTCACCCGAAGCAGTATGGGAGGGTGCTAGAATCAGGTTCCGCACCCTGGGAGAGAGCAGGTAAGTCAAGCCAGTTCGCAACTATCAGATCTATACAACTAGAGGTTGTTCGCAGGAGTTTCAATAAATAACCAGAATACAGTTTATCAGATCTAAATATCAGGCTTGCATCCACATGCGTATTATTAGCTATAATCACACAACAATATATTCGCAGCAGATTAATAGATCATAGATACATTTCCCATAAACATAGACAGTTCGCAACTACTAACAGATACATCATCATATAACTCAAGTTCACATCAACCATAGCAGGACAGATCCATATAACATCAGATATCCACAATACTTTTGCACATCTATATCATTACCCAAAGTCCTCTTACATTCCCAAATTACCACCTGCGCACATAGCCATCAGGGTCCGCACACAACAGGATAGAGGATCTCCGCGCACACAGCCAGCAGGAGTCCTAACCCAAACAACCCTACCACAGATCTAACAATCTGTAATTTACATCAATCTCTATTCATTCCTACCTATGACTCAAAAAAGGTTCATCTATTTATAGCGATTTAGCCTACACATCTTATGGTCCGAAAACCGTGGTTTGTGGACTCTTGGTCTACCCTTGACCCATTTACAATGTGCTAGGGGCTTTGACCCACCCAAAAACCCCTGCGTTAGACTAAACAATACAAAATTATACAAGATTCACAGCTGTTAAGGGACCCTGTTCCAACAATCCCCCAACACAATCTTGTGACTTGTCCCGAGTCACGATGGTCGTGGGTCCTCCATCTTTCCCTGAAGCTGTGTGATGGCCTCGATCAGTGGAGGAAGCACCCCTTCTCTTTGCGCAGTGATAGTCTGAGCTATCTCCACCAACTTCTGTGAGGTTGGGCCTTCTGTAGTGGGTGCGACACTCTCCAATGTCTGGTTCAACTGTTTCACTGCAACATCCACATCGTGGGATAGCTTGAGGGCCTCATCCACCCATGTTTTTAGGTGATCGCTCAGCGTCTGATTTCACTAGCGAAGGGCTTCTATGTCGTCTCTAAGGTCCTGGCTGGAGCGCAGTCGAGTCAAGCACTGGGCCAGGACCAATGTAGTCAAGGTAGCCTCCATTTGATTGAAATCCTCTTCCTTCTAGCGCAACATTTGATTAAGTTATCGGAGGAAAGGACCATGCTGTGCCTTGGTCCATAGCTGCATCACTGTGTCCAATAATAGGGTGCCTTGAGAAATCTGGCCTGTGATTACATTCGTGGCGGCTGTAACTAGCGCAGCCCTCTGGGCCTTGACCTCCGAAGGTGTTTCTGGCTGCATCTTGGCTTGTAATTCTGTTATTTTATGTTCCATCTAAGCTTTGATGACCTGGACCTCTATGCAGGCCTGTAATCATGTTCCGATGTCGGGTGGACTGACTGTAAGGGCTGCAATGGGCAGTGGGCAGAGGCGGCTTGATTCCACAATAAGGGCCGTGCTGCTTGTTGCGGGGTTCGAGCGGACCTAGAACAAATTGGTTCGTAGTGTGTCCGTCTTCATTTGCAAGGCTCGGAACTCGGCCTGAAGCGCAACGATCGCAAATTGCTGCTGCTTTTCCAAATTCAACCACTTGTCCTCTGTGGCCAAGGTGATTGCATTGGCATTTTGTTCTAGGTCGCCTTCCGTGAGTGTAACTGTTTCATCGCGTCCTATGCTCTATGAGCGCTGCTTCTTGCGTGGACCCTTAGTGGCTGCACCTATTCATTTTGTTCCTCTGGAAGAGTCAACATCCCTCGGCTCTTGGTCCGTTGTATTGACATGTGGTTGCGACCCCTTCTGTGATGGTACTACCGCACCCTTCTTCGTATTAATATCTGGCTGCAAATCCTTCAGGGACCCTACATTCCCTTCTTTCCCCGTGAGATTGTTTGATTCATCAGTTCCTTTGGATATGGTGGTCGGGGGAACCTTCCCTCCTGAAGTGCTTACTGTACCGGTTTTGAACCCAATCTGCGACTGAGGGGACCAGGTAGTGATTATGCGATCAATATCCTCATCCACAGACATATATGGGAGCGAAACCCAGACTTTATCATTGCGCGCTCTGATTTGGATGTGGTGCAGGATGACCTGAAATGTCGTGATGGTTTGGTATTTGTCATACACTACTGGAGACAGGCGTGGGCGGGAGTTGATGGCGGCTTCCAAGCGGTGCTGAAACAAAACCCAAAATACCTAATTGTCCTCGATACGCTGCGTGTCCTTGGAATCCCATAAGCTGGCATAGCATGCTCCTTCACACATATACGGGGTGATCTCGAGGAGGACTGCTTCCTCTAGTGCTTCCCATGCGACCAACGCAATAAGTAGCAGCAACCACTAGTAACAGAATGGGCGCCCCTGATCCTGGGCCTCACGGATATTTTCCAAAAGCTCATTACATAAGTGCTATGCCCAATTGAAGCATACTCCTTTTTCGCATTGTCCTGCCAACTGAATAACATATGCGGGTACGGTGGTAGCTTGGCATGTGCGCATTAGCTTGCATGCGAGCAACAACGTACCCATATTCGTACCTAGGTCACTGATGGTATTGATCATGAATCCTTGAGTATTCCGTAGCACATGGTAATTCTCGTGCACACTGTTGGCAATTTTCTGCTCATACTTCTTACCCACCCTTAGCATTGGGTCAGGTCCTTCCATGGGGAGGCTAGTAATTTGGTGAATTAGCGCAGCGTCAATAGGGATGGAGTCCCGAATCCATAAGCTACCGTCATGAAATAAAGCAAGAAGTTTAGGGACCAAGCAATCTGTAATGTTGTAGTGGCCAAAATGTGGCATCCTAAGTAGGTTCAACAACCCAGCACTAGCCAACCCGTGCACCCAGCGCATAGGGACGAACTGTACCTCGTCATCTTCTAGTATCTATTCCAGGTAAAACTCAGGGGCCAGTTGGGGAAATGCCTCATAGTTAGCTAAGTCATGATTGTCGAAATTTACCTCATGAATCTTGCCGAAGGGTTCACCAATGACGGGGACCTCGCTCAGGGTTAGCGACATCTGTAGGTATGTGACCAGGCCATCGAGGTTCTTCGGCGTGCAGGTCGAGGGTCTGCGAGCTCAAAAAAATGGGGGCAAACACTTGACTGTTTGGGCGAACTGGGTCTTTTCCTGATCAGATAAAGGGAGGCTTGCTGGTTTAGGTAAGTCGGTCGGGTCCATCTTCCGCAGTGGCTTCATATTGCGGGGAGAAGTGCGGGATTTTACACCAGCCCCTTTGGCAGGCTTCCCTGACCCTTGCACTTTCTGTTTTCCTTTCTTTTCTACAGGAGGTGGAGTGGAAATAATTGCTGCGGCTGCTGATGCAATCTGTACTACCTCCTCGAATGCTGGCTCTGTCGAGGCTATCACCGGGTTGGTGGTCGTCATTCTGGGGCAGAAAATGAATCCCAACTCTAGGTGGCTGCTCTCAGAGGGGGTAGACGGTTTAGACATGACAGATGTACAATAGGCCCAAATGATCCTAAAGTATAATCCTGTGGAGCACAGACAAGCTAAAAGATACAGAACCCTCATCTAAATGATCCTTCCCCTTTTATCACCCCAAAGAGTTACTAACGGTCACGCAAATTGTAATGGATGCTTGCCATCAGATAAACGGTACACAATTTCAAGAGATCACTTCATTAAATGCCGACCGCCCACTCCTGTCAACAGTAACTTTAAATTTCTACTCGATTCCACCTTTCCAACGGCTAGTTCTCGCACCTCTTGTGCGCCCAACGCACCCGGGGCTCCCAACGCACATGTTGTGCTTTGAACAGACACTTGCGCCTCCTGCGCGCTGCTCTGGGCCTCCTGAGTTCTAACCGCCTCCCACGCGTACCCTGATCATACTCATGTTTTGTGGCAGACATATTTTGCCTTATATAGATACTTCGGCCATATAGTCATTTGATCCGATATGGTTTGAGCCGGCTACCATTGAAATAGCCTGGGAGCATATCGCCGTGCAGGGTGGCTAGCCTTACAACTCCGCCATTCCTGATTTCCTTAACTGTATAGGGACCAAGCCAGTGTTGTCGGAACTTCCCTGGATGTTTCACAAACTGGCTATCATATAAGAGGACTAGGTCACCCGCTGCGAATGTCTTCTGGTGAATATGTCGATCATGCCAGGCCTTATAACGGGTCTTCTAAACCTGCTGATGGAAATTAACAATAAACCGATCTTCCTCCAAATCTATAAGCTGTGCTAAATGCTCCTCCATGATGTCGGGTTCTGCCATAGTTGTAAATGCTACAATACACAGACTGGGAATAATATACTCATTTGGCATAATGGCCTCCTTTTCATAGACCATCCTGAATGGGGTTTTTCCTGTTATTTTTTTGCAGGTCGTCTGATAGGCCCAGAGAACCGAGGGGACGCATACATCCCAATCGCCACGATCAGCGTTGCAGACCTTAGTTAGTGCTTGCTCCAAGGTTTTGTTAAACGCTTTGAGCGCTCCGTTTGCTTGTGGATTATACGGGGTGCTTTTTGCATGATGGATCCGGAACTCTTCAGTTAATGCTTAGATTGTTTCATTAATAAAGTGCATACCTCGATCGCTCATAAGGATCTTTGGACATCTAAATCAAGTCAGAGTCTGCTCAAAGATGAAGTGTGCAGTAGTATCTGCAGTACAATCCTTTACTGCTTGTGCTTCGACCCACCTAGTTATATAATCAGTGGTAGTAATAATGTAGCGCACCCCCGTCTTCTTCCCCGGTGGGTTGATGGGTCCCACAAAATCAATGGTCCATTTGTCAAAGGCTTGTAAGGATACTTGCGGTTGTAACAATATTTCATCTCTTCGTGATGACATTCCTGTCCGTTGACACGTATCGCAGGCCTTATAATAGTCATGAGAGTCATTATGGAGGGTAGGCCACCATAGTCCAGCTCGTAAAATCTTGTGCGTCATTGCCTTGCCTACATAGTGACCTCCTGCAATTCCGTCATGAGATTCTGCCAAGATAGCATGTCGTTCGTGCTCTAGAACGTACTTGCGAAACACTTCATCAGCTCCTAGTTTATACAATTGACTTTCGATGATGGTAAAATCTGTCGCCTGGATAACTAGCTCCTTCTTTTGTTGTACTAAATATTATGCAGGTGCCATGCATGTAGTCAGGCACTGGATGATATCAATGAAGTGTGCATCAACGAATTTAATGGTGAACAACTGCACGTCAGGCAACCCTTCCTCCAAGCTAGTAGGTGCTTCACCTATCTCAATTCGGGATAAGTGATCTAGCCCAGTGTTCAACTTCCTTGGCTTGACTATGATTTTGAAATCGTATTCTTGAAACAGCAGCAACCATCTGCAGATTCCCCCCCGAACACAGGCTTATTCACCAGGTACTTTAAAGCTGAGTGATCTGTAAACATTTTAAAGTGTCCTTCTAATAGATAGTGCTGATACTTTTGTAGTGCATAGACCATGGCCAACCCTTCCCTCTCCGTGGTGGCATAATTGCACTCGACACTTGAGAGTTTCCGACTAGCAAATGCGATAGGGTGATCAATATCTCCGACACTGGGCTGCGTAAGGGCTGCTCCCAGGGCAACCCCTGAAGCATCCACATGAACATGGAATTCCTTCGCCCAATCAGGGAAGACAAGGATAGGTGCAGAGACTATCTTTTATTTGAGTAGCTGAAATCTCTTCTAGCATTCATCATCCCAAAAAAATGACACATCTTTCTTAAGTAGCTTCTCCAAAGGTGTTGTGATCAGTGCGTATCCCCGAATGAATTTTCTATAGTAGCCCGTGTGTCCAAGGATTGAACGTAGCTTTTTCTCAGTCGTAGGTACAACCAGGTTGTGTTGGAAATTAGATAAACCAATGCTCCATGTGTGTTTCACGACATGGACTAACCGCCTTTCGTGGATCCTTAACTTTGGCGATGCGATCGTTGACTAACACCTGCGGGTTTTGGTCTAACGATAATCGTGATTCCCAACAAATGGTATCAGAGTGTAGGTCATGAGTTCAATACACACCCGGATCGCGTTGGGGGGGAGATTGTTGGACATTGGATAAATCAATGCTCCCCATGTGTTTCACGACATGGACTAACCACCTTTCGTGGATCCTTATCTCTGGAGATGCGATCGTTGACTAACACCTGCGGGTTTTGGTGTAATGACAATCGTGATTCCCAATAGGTTGATGATAACGGCAATCTTCGTAGGGTCCACCATCAACACTTGTTGGCAAACTATATGTCCAAGCAAAATCCCGAAGGGTACGCAGAAGATACACTTTTTAATATTCGGGAGAAATTTGGTGTTTTTGGCAGGCATCCAACGTCAGGCACAGGTTTGAAACGTGCATCTTTACTAAGCCGAAGATAATCCAGTCATCGAAATAAACTTTGAGGAATTTGTGGATGAATTCCTTGAATACTATAACAACGACCTGTGAGAAGATAGGAGGGGCATTCTTAAGTCCAAACGGCATGACTGTATACTGGAAGGATCCCCATTCCATGGCAAACGCAGTCTTACTGCGATCTTTTGGTGCGATTCGGATCTGATGATATCCGGAGAACCCATCGGTGAACAAATATGCCTCCTGGCCTCCTACACTATCTAGTATTTCATCGGAAAATGGTGTCAGAAATGGGTCGTGTATGCAGGCGTCATTTAACTTGCGTAGGTCCACACAGATCCAAATTTCTCCCCTACTTTTCTTTTCCTGAACTACCATCAAATTTACCCAATTCGACTACTCCTTCGGCTCGATAATACCTGCGGTGAGCATTTTATCTAGTTCCTCCTTAACCTTTTGTTTATACTTAGAATTCAATCGGTAAGGCCGCTGCTTTATTGGTCACACATCCAGTTTTAATGTGATGCGCATCACTCCCAGGTCCCTTGTGATCCCTTTGAGCTTTGAAAATTTGGTTGGGAATAAGTCTTGGTATTCTGTGAGAAATTCATCGACCTTTCTTACAGTGTCATCATCCCAGTATTCACCAATATTAGCCAACTTAGGCTGTTCCGCCGTGCCAATGTTGACTTCCCACAGATTCAGGGGTTTCGTTACATCTACAGTTTATAGTGGAGGTCCCGCAACTACGCGTTCCCCCTCCGATTCTGGGATAGAGACATTGCGCGGATTCTCATCACATTCTTCTATAGCTATATTGCAACAATTGATAATGTCCTGCATCTGCATTTCCCACGTCGGCACCCCAAATGCTGCGGAGGAGATGGATTCACCAAACACAAATGCATCTATATCCTACAGAGCTTCGTCAAGTGCCTCTGAGCCCCCTATTAGTCCAAAGGTACCAATGAATTCGTCCTTCAAGGTTTCCCAGTGACGGGTGCATTGATGTAGCTCCGCATCCAAGTACCATGCAGTAGGGATTGGTCCCAATGCGTGAATAAACAAGTGAACCCATTCCTTCAGAGTTCGGTCGTCCCATTTTTCCATCCAAGTAGACAAGTGTTTGCGTGGGTCCCTTGGGCCAAGGAACTTCTAGACACGTACCTCCACCAGGGCCTCGAATCGCAGGATCATCATGTCCCGACATTCCTCCCAGTCCTAGAACACCTCCTTATGCGCCTCCCACCATCTTGCAGGCGTTGTATGAATACCCAGATTAAGGGCCCATAGCCTCCTTTCTCTCAGAACCTCAGCTTCGAATGTACGCATAAATTCCTTTATACTACCGGAGCCATGAAAATAGGGTAGTGATCTTACCTTTGCAGATATGAAGTGGAATTCCCTGGAAATTTGCAAACAACGCAGCGCAGAGACATCATGCAGTCGATTTTTCCAATTGTCTATTTCTTTGTCGGAGTCGGAAAAGCATTCACTATCCTTTTCCCAAAAAAGCACTCCATCGGCCCTAGAATTGATCCAGTCTTCGTCCCTTGCAGTTAGCTTATAGATATGGTCTATCTCTTCTTCCTCCCATGCTAGCTCGGTATATCTTTATCCTTCTGCGGGGTCTAGTGGTACAATTACCCGTGTTCCTTCAACTTCAAACACCATGCTTCATTTCTTTAAGTTGATAATACCGCCCATATCCATGGCCCAATCTAATCCTAGGAGTGCCAGGTGGGGGTCCACGTCCTCTTTGATCTGAATGACCTCAAAGTCAGCCCACACCTTAACTTCGGCGATATCTACTATTGTTGTGGATTAGTCGCACGGGTGTACGAAATCGCACGAGCTTAGAGAGTGTGGTCCACCCTCTAAACTATTGGTAACATGCAGAGAGTGGGGTAGCTCAAAAGCATAAAACTTAATGGAAATAGTATGCTGAAGTATGCCCTGGTTAAAATAAATCTAAAAAACACAAATATAAAAAAGCTATATAGAGAGTTCCAAACGATAATAATGCAAACGATGGCTCGATGGCCTCTTCTTATTAAACGTTCGAAATGGAGAAGAAATTTTACCCACTTGCCAAAGGGCCCATAGGCAATGGCTCTAGGTCCCGATGCAAGGATGTTTCCTTCCAAGCTTTGCTTATGATGCAGTCTCACTCTCTCTCTCTGCTGTGGTGGACTAAGATGTTGTGTGGCTAACCATCGAGTCCTCTTTAGCTCCAGCTCCGGGTCACACACAATTCTGGTGTTGCTTGGGCAACTTTGGCCAGCATAACACTGTGCTCACCATTTCTTCATCTCTTGGTGGGTTTATATAAGTGAGCTTCAAATCCTCCTTCCCTCCCTTGGTACATGATGTATGGTGACCCAAGGGAGAGGTGTGATTCCATTGTGTGCTCAAATATTATTTTGTGTGCTCACATAATGTCTAAGGAGGCGCTGGTGGTTGTCCTTAGGTGGCTTTCACATAAGGAGTAAATGTCCTTTGCTTGGTGTGGTCCCAGAAAGCGAATTTTTTCCATTTCCAGGAATGTGCGCTTATCGGGAAAAAAGGCGCGCAGAAGGCGCTCTTCTCGAAGGATAAAGCACGCATTTGAGCATTTATGACTAGTTCAAATCTGATTTCTCAAAACCTTAGAGATTTTAAATACTTCTTGATTCCATAATGTATTCCTGTCCTGTAAATCCTTGGGCTCGACATTAATTGATGTTGTCTTCTACTGTACGATTTTCCAGTGTTAACAGTTTCCCCCTAATGTGTGAGGTCTAGGAAGAACTGTATAGCCGAAATACATTATAGTTTCTTTTCTGTATCGTACGCAGAGAGAGAGAGAGAGAGGTTTGAGTGTATTTTGGAATTGAAAACACCTTGCACTGTTTTCGAGATAAACATGACCTAAGGGACCCCCTGCAAGTAGACAAAATATATAACATATTTACAAAATTTCAACGAGGCGGGCATGTCCCATGCTCGTGATGTTATGGCTAGTTAAACAAAATTGGCACATACATGTGCTGTCAGTGCCTCTACTGTGGTAGTGATGCTGGTGTTTGTTGATGATGACTGCTGACGCCCTCAGGGGTGTTTTTTCTTTGACGATAGGTGGAATGTGGTACCCATATGCGTAGTCTTGGTATGGCATATCATTGCGCAATGTACACATATGTACTGGCTGGGACTTTCCTGTGTAAGCGTTGTTTGTCAGAGATGCTTATGGAGGCACGGGTCTTTGACAGATCTGATCGAAGTGAAATGGTTGTAAGGTACAATACCATCGTGACATGAAAGCTTTTGATGTGGTCAAATGTCAGGAGGATAAATGACATCTGTGGACAATGATGTCTCCCACAGTGCCACCTGAGGATACACCTTTGCATGGGGAGGGATTATCCAAGGTACCGCTTCCTTTTTGGAAAAGAGGTGTTGAGGTCGACAAAAAGGAAGCCTTCACCGAACCATGAGTCGCCGACCTGAGGGGTCAAGGATCGAGATATGATGGGTTTAATATAGGCATTTTGGTGAGATGTGACTGAAAATGGATGATGGGGATTCAGTGGCCTGAGGCCGAAGTATACTTGAGTAGCTTAGCGACAGTCATAGTTATTTCTGAAGGGAAAAGTTCCTGGAGTTGGTACGACTTCCAAGGCGGGTAGAACTGACTATGAATGTCGAGATGGTGCGTGCATGACGTGAGTGAAATAATTTGACCAAGGGGAATGAGGGATTGTTGCCATGGGAGAAAGGGTGAAATATGAGGGCGAAGTGGTGAAGAGCATCGTTTGCGGTCTTTGTACACTTACCAAAAGAATAAAATAATGGGGTTTGGTTTGTACAAAACACAGAGACGGGTAACCCAAAACATGAAAGAGGGTCGCTCACTGAAGGTGTGAGGATGATTTTTTGCTAGGGGTAGGGGTCCCATTGGTTGGTCTCATGTGCGGGGTTGATGAAGCGGAAGATGTCGCAGATGGGATTATGCTGATGGAGGTATGGTGGGCCAAATGCGGTGTTCGGAGGTGCGCTTTCAATCTGCTTATACAACCTGATCGTCCGGGAAGGGGGTTGAGTTTGAATGGTGAACTTGACCTTATGCATGATATATGGATGGGAATGAGGTGCTTCTTGGACTAAAATTGTATGGCCATGGCGTCACTTGTGGGGTAATGTATGGTCTACTTTGGATGACGATCGCCATGGAGGGGAGGCTCTACCGACCAACGCAGGCGTTTATCATATGCAGGGTGAGGTGATTATAAACGTGGTCGGGTATGAGGAACCTATGGTTTATTTCTAATGGAAAAATGATGTTAGGATATGCAAAGCTCTATGGGACTCTATCATGCTGAGGGTAGAATGATACCTGCTCTAGAAATTTCAGTGAATGGTGCTGTGAACAGTTTGCGGGTTCTTCCTGCAAAAACAACTACCTCAAGTGAAAGCATCATCTTTTCATTTGATATTATTTAAAAACATGAATTTTGGAAAGGAAGATGGGAGGGTGCATACCTGCCGGCACTGAAAAAAATATTTTTCCGGAAAGCGAATGTGGGGCACTTCTTTTGTTCGTCATGGCATACTGATGATGGTGCAACTTACGGTTTGCGAAATGGACCTTCTGATCTCCTGTTATTGACCTCTGAAGTTCTGGGGAAGGGTGATAAATATGGGATTATGGCCCTAATCCTATTCATTTTTACTTTTTGTGTGTTGGGAGATCAGAGGTGAATGCAGAGACTTTCTTGCCGTTACAGTCAGCCTGTGTACCGAGGATTAGCAATATTATGTCGAGGTAACTTCCATGACATCCTGCATTTTATTTTTTCCAGTTTGATGATGCCGGGGGCCATACAAATTGGGTTTGTATGACTGCAAAGGAAATTTTTGTCCTAGATTGCGTGGGCGATCTAGGAAAAGAGGCACCCCTCTTGCACTTATTTCCGAGGAACAGCCACGCGAGGGCGCATTGTTCCCTCCTTTTTGCGCACAAGGGCGCACCTGTGAACGAAACGGGCGCGCAAGGATAGGGTTTTTGTCCCTTTTGATGTTTTTCTCTGTACTGATGGGTGCTTGTTACTTGGAAGGTTGGTGTGAAGAGAGCAAGACTGGCCTGAGATCTGGACCGCTCTAGCTGCTAATGCTAGGGTGCGTCGTTAGTTGGCCGCATGGGGCCTTATGAAATTTGCTGAGAATGATTTCCTTCATTCACTGGACCGATTATTACATTATATTATACAAAATTGGTGTAGGAGGCACAATATGTTCGTTCTGAGGGGGACAAACTTGATTATCCATCCAAAGACGGGTATATAATTTGTGACCGGGTTACTGCCTCAGGGTGAGGCACTGAGGTATCCACCCCTGCTGGGAGAGTGAACATGGACAGGTTCCGTAGGAGGCATTGCGGTGGTGCACCTCTTACTGAGGGGTGAATCAATATTGCATCAGTGATAGATGTGGCCGAGCGGTGTGCTTTGGCCATTATTGTGCGACTGGTGGGGTTGTTTGCCCCACATCGGGCATTGGGCCCATAGGTGGGAGTTTTACGCTGCTTGGGGAATGGGCATTTTTTCGATTTTTCCCGCTTCTATTTTGATGGCATGGTGTCGAAATTGAACAGGGTCCAACGTGGATTCAAATAATTTGCGTACGCTAGCATCTTGTGCAGCATTATGTACGAGAGGGTGGTGCTGCTGAGGCCCGTTGTGGCAGTGCCTATTGGGGGGCCGAGAGAGCCACGCATGAGGAGGTGGGCTCCGGTGATGCCACGTGGCAGTGGTGGCATGGTGGGTTGTTATTGGAATGACATGATGGAGGCCTGGTTCGAGGCCAATCCGCAGATGTTTTTTCCATACCCGTATGCGGGGATGGACTTTCAGGGTGATCCAGATATCGGTCTCCCTTTTGGTTATGTTTGGGGTCCCGCAGGTATGTGTTATTTTTTGTATTTGCTCAAGTTTTTATGTACTTGTGTGTTTTTTATTGACACTGACATTATTTGGGTTACTCGTGCAGATTTTGGCGAGGTGGGACGCCCAGTGGCCCGATTGGTAGGTCATGATCCTCTGCCATGGCCGCAGCATGGTCGGGGAGGAGGTGCCGCAGGTGGACCGGGTGTTGGTGTAGGTGGACCGGGTGTTGGTGCCGGTGGACCTGACGGGGATGGCGTTGGCCCTTCTAGTGAGGGTAGCAGCTTGGCTGCAGCTGAGGTAGTGGTCGAGTGAGCTCGTGCCGATGCGGCTGAGGCACGCATCACAATACTTATGACTCAGGTGGCCGCTCTAGAGGACTTCCAGGGTCGAGTGGACCATTTGACCTAGGGGATGCCTGCTCGAGGTTTTATGTATGACCTCGAGGAGGTTTAGCTAGAGACGGTGATGGCCCACTAGAGAGATTACCGGCCCACTCTACGATGGGTAGCTATTGCAGTGGCGACAACAGCTCCGGTGGTGGCCCCAAGAGCCGTGGTGGGCCCAGGTGCTTCTCTTGAGGGGGCACCCCCCTAAAGTAGTTTTGTACACATGGAACGCACCTGTTATGAAAATTTTTCCCTTATTTTTGACGACCCTTGTATTTTGAGGCTGACCAATGGGCCAGTGATACTATTTTTGTACTCAAATACACATATTTTTTGATATATATATATGAGAGATATTTTTGCGGCTCTACATGGTGTGCTATCTATTTCGGTTTATGTATTTTGTGTTATGCTGATGGATATCTATGTTTTTGGTTTTTAATATATGGTGGTTTATTCGTGACGCATTCCAGTCTAAGATATTGTTAGCTATGTGATCAGCTGATTGGTTTTGATTCCTTGATACATGTGAAAATGTAATGTAATCAAATTGTCTCCTTAATATTTTGGCACGCAAATATTTTCTAAACAGGTTTGCGTCTCTGGTTTCAAATGTTTGGTTTAATTGTGATACCATTAACTGTGAATCGAGGTAGATATGCATATGGCAGATGCCTTGATGGAGGGCCTCGCATATAAGTCTGATAACGACATCATATTATGCCTGATTGTTGGTTACTGATCTGATGCACACGCCGTTTGAACACAGTGGTGATCAGTCAGGGTGGTAGATGACCTAGGCAGCTGCAGCTAAGTTTTGAGACCATCGCGATGCTCCATCAGTAAATCCGAGATAGAATTCAAGTTAGTGATCCATGGTGGCACTTTGAGCGCGTTTAGGGCTTTGGGTCAAATATATTTTGGTGTTGGGATTTTTGTGTACCCTAACTCTAGGGGATAAGGGCTCCTGGGGCCCTTATGGGTAGAAATTCTTGAGGTAAAGGCCGTTGATGGGGTTAGTGAGGTAGGTCCAGTCCAGTTCCGTCAAGATGTATGCCCCCTGTCGAAGACAATGTTTGATGATATAGGGTCCTTTTCACAAGGTTTTGAACTTTCCTGGCCCTAAGGCTTCTTTTGCGACATCGTAGCGAAAGACTAACTCTCCCTCGGTAAATGAGTGAGGGGTGATGTGGCGGTCGAATGATGCTTTTACCCTTTTCTTATGGGCCTCATTGTGTTGCAGCGATTGTCGCTGGCTTTCGTCAAATAGCTCTAGCTGTACTAGGCATTGTTCTAGAGGCTGGGTGTCATCAAGGAGTTTGATGGTGGCATGCAAGTTTGGGATGTTGTGGAAATAAATGCAAAAGCGTAAGGTACCATGGTCTTTTGCGACAGGGATAAGGCAGAATTCCTGTGACGAGGGGGTGGTTGAAATCCTATCTTGGGCATGCGACGATACAAGTCGTATGTTGTGAATTGTGTCAATGGCATGTGGCGGGGGAAGGATCTTGGTAATGGAGTCCTGTGTGAGCCTAAGGTTGGCTTTCCACTAGGATAGTCAATTTACAGTAGGTGGAAGTTGTTTTTATCACAAAGGTGCCTGAATGCTTTTAGCAGTAGGCATACTTCTGGCACGTGATCATGACCGGTGCAAATGGTGTATGGTATCAAAATGCTGACAGAGTAGATAATGTGAGATTATATGCTACTCGATGTTCCTGATGTGGACGCCTGGAAAGGGTCGGTTATGGACGAGGTCGTCTTCTTCTTCCATTTTCACGTCGTAGGTTGAGGCTTGTCTCCCTCTTTGGTGGGTGGTTGACTTAATGCCGCTCTAGCTGCTCTCATCTTGGGGAGATGTGTACACTTAAATGTATGATGAAAGTGTGAGCAAATTCGGAAATAAGTGCGTGTGATCTTCTCTTGATTAGAGAGAATTTTTTTAGGGAGAGGCGAGACTATGTGGAGACTGTTTGCAAGGGGTTTGAGTTCTCTGCATTGGTTGACTCAGTGATCGTTCAGGTCACATAGGCCGCATGTTATCCTAGGCTTAGCCTGGGGTATACATTGTTGGTGTGTGGTCTTATCAGGCTTGACACACCACTGCGGTGATGGGGACGTTGAACTGGAAATGTATCTTTTATGCCATTCTTGGAGATCGCCTGTTCTCTTTTCTACGGCATTAATCATGTCAATAGTGGGACGGATCCGTGAGACATAAGTACAATGTTGGTCATAATGATTACCTTGACATATTAGGCAAAATATCCGTGATATGGGGGTCCCATTGTGTGTCGCCTGAGACCAGGCGGGGAACCAACGTCGTAACGTTGCTAAGTCAGGGCAGTGGACGACTATATGGTCCATCTGCTTGCATAACGTGCATGCGGATGGGTTTCGTGAAGTGCCTTTTGGGGTAACTAAGGGTTTCCTGCTAGATTGTTCTTCGGCTGATAAGAACATTATGGACCCGCTCATCTCTTCTGCTTGGGTCATGGAGCTACCGATGGACTCGCCATCCATATCATCTTCTTGGGAAAGACGAATTATGGCTGAGCGGAGGCTAGCAAGGGCTAGTCGGAAGCAAGGTATGTAGTGAAAATCCTCCAATAGGTGATTGTCGGCGCATAATGGGCATGTGAATTGTGCTGCCCGTAGCCCCACGTAGTAAACCCTTTCGATTGGATACCATCTGTGAATGAGTTCCAATGTGGCACACTCTTCGAGGTAGTGTCCACGTTCATTGCATAGCGTGCAATGGATAATGGGCATTAATGGGGGGCACTCTTCGAATCTGTGTTCCTCTTGTAAGTATAGGATGGTACGCGGCTCATCATTGATAGATTGGATGGAGGGGTCCTCTTGATAGGATCGATCGATCGCATGTAAGGCGTCCCTATACGGTGGTATTTTTGGACAATGGTGGGTGTAGTACCCATAGGTGTCACAGATAGCGCATGGGTGATTGGTACACAACGATTTTCTTGTACTTTTGGTGGCAAGTTCATTTTTGTGGGAATGCCGTGTCGAGGTGCCTGCCTCGCAGTCAAGGAGTGGTTTTAATTCGTCCAACTCCGGGACATATGTGGGTAGGGTGTCCTGCGACATCACATATAGCGCAGGCTGATGACTCCCTTTGCATGGTGGGGGTCACCGCTTTCTTTCCTTTCTTGGTCGTGGTCATCGGTTTCGCAATGGGAATTTCCCTTGCAGGGGCAGTTTCGACTGCTGCTTGGGTAGGTTGGGGCTCCTCAAGACTGGGGGGCTTTAACCCAAATGCAGTAACGTTGGTAGCTGCTGTTCCTGAAGGGGGAACGAGGTACCAAACTAGGAATGCCAACGATATGTTGGGTAACACCAGTGTTGCCAAAACCTGCTGGGAGGTGAAGCCAGGAGGTGGGTAGAGGAAAGGGGTTTGGGAGGCGCCGTAGACTAGGGAGGCTGCCATGGCTGATGCCTCGATGTCGTTATTGCTTGAGTCCATGTCCTAACTAACCTCGGTGCTTGATGTGGACATCATGCATACCGGGGTCCCTGTGGCATCGGGCGTTACCTCAGGGATAATGGGAGGATCTCCTAGGAATGACCCTAGGATGGACGACGGTTTGAATTGGCTAGGGCCATATTCTTGATACCGTGAAAGACCATCTGTGGCTATATCTACATAGGGTAGAACAATATCTGTGTTGGTCAAGGGACATTTTTCACTGTGCGTCAACTGGTCTACTGTGATGATTCGATCCTTGTGGGGGAACATCATGATGCAGAAGACGGAGGATGCTTTGGAAGACATGGCATACATGTAACTCTGCCCAAGGAGTATATTGTAATCCAAGTGAGCGTCCAAGACTTCGATGTATATGTGCACTATCTTGCCCGCTAAGCAGACCAATACATTTTGGAAGAGACCGATGGGGGTCGAGGGATGACCGTCGTATGCTCTGAGTGTGATGATAAAAGGTTTGAGTTCGGGGGCTCCTAACTTTTTCCATACATTATTTTACATGATGCATGTGGATGCACCCTCGTCAATGACACATCGGTGAATAGTGATATTATGTACCGATAATGGTATCTGGAAGGCGACCATGGAGGGAAGCCTAAGGGTGGCTTTGTTTAAGTCAAAAGCCATCTTGCATGTGTTGGCAGGGTCGACAGCGCCTAATGCGGAACGTAGGGCTTTGCGTTGTTTTGGGCATGACTGCAGCACTTCCAATGCGGACATAGCAACAGGTGATTGAGCTAAATCATCTACGATGCTATAATTGTGGGCCACTTTGGAGTAGTTACCTGCTCGCCTATTAGGACTTTTTACCATTTTTGGCAATGGTTCCAAAGGAATCTTTGGAATGGTTAAAGGTGTAGTCAGTGCACTCGTACTAGCCCCTGACATACTGGTGTCTGGTGGGGTGTCATAGCTGCGATTTCGAGTTTGGAAAAAACATTTATTCCCCAACCATGTAAATTTCATGGTTGTTTTTCCCAGAATCGTCGAGGTTTTGCTGCTGAGTGCTGACCGTTCCTTGATGGGGGAAGGGTTCTTGCATCACCGCAGTTTTCTGGGAAGATCCTCCTTGTCCTAAGTTACTCTGAAGATTTTTAAGCTCAAGGAGTTCAGGACAGTGGTGAGTATAGTGCCCGTACTCACCACATATTGAACAAGAATGGTTTGTTCGTAGAGGTGGCCTTTTGCCTTGCCTTTGGGCATTGCTTGGCTCCTGGTTCTGATTCCAGTTGGAGTTACCTCTAGCCTGGGATCTCGGTGGGCACTGTTGGTTGTTGTCCCCTTGTCTAGGGTTCCCTTTGGGCTTGTTTTTTACCTTTTTTCTTAACCACTTTAGGAGGGTATTTATCTTTATCATACTGGTGTGGTTGATTTTGGGGCGGCTGCACAAAGCTCACCTGTGCATTGTTTTGCGTAGGTGGTTTGTGTGCTTGGGACTGAGCATATTGATGTCCCATGTTTACACCTAGCCGTTGGTGGGGAGTTCTTCCGTAAGTCTTTCTTCCTGCGTATTGGGTCCCCTCATCCGGAGGATAAGGTCCTCCTTGGTGATACGCTGGTGCCCTATTAGTAAAATTTTGCTGCTGCATGTGATGACTTTGCAATCCGGATTGAGACATGTTCTGGGTAGACCCATGTGTGTAACCGAGATTCTGACTGTTGCTGCCTAGGTACCCTTGGGTCATTGACCCAATAAGTCTGTCTGCAGAGTTAGACGCGCCTGGAAATTCTTGATAAGATTGCAGGCGTGGGGCGTTGGACAGGATATTGTATATGTATCCTGACTGCGTGTAGATCAGTTCAAGCTGTTGGGCTTTACTGATTGCGTCCTCTTCGGATGTGGGGTTACGTTGCACCACATCCTTTGAAATCTCAGCCATCAGAGTTTTCAAGAATAAATCTAAAAGGACTCGGTCGTCAAGTTTTTCTTTGCATAAACTGTGACGCCGCCTCCATTCATGGAGATGCTATGAAATATGGGTAGAGGGGGATTGTTTGAAATGAGTTAGTAACTCCATTCCTGAATTGTGGTGAATGGGCAATTAAAAGTATGTGAGGAACGCGGTAGCGAGGGCACTAAAGGATCCATGTGAAGCAGGAGGTTGCTCTACGTACCATTTCGCAGCCACTCCCGTAAGAGTGCGTTGAAATAACCTCAACCGAATAGCATCATCTATGATGCTATTCGATGAGCACCACAGGTGAAAGTTCATTATATGATTTCCTTGGTATTTTTCTTGCTTGCCTTCAAAATTTGGTATGTCTTAAGGGAGCTTCATGGGCATGGGAGGCCAATTGGGGTCATGTGCGATGGGGTCATTGGTGAGCTTGGTCAAATCCAGTAGATTCAACACCGCTAAGAAGGGTGACTGTGAGGTTGACGCCATGGCAACGTGTGAAGACACAAAGTTCTGGTTAGAATGAGGGTTAGTCTGTGACGTACACTGTTGTGAATTCAACTGGCCTCCCGTATGGGATGCGCTCCTCTGCCTCCCAGGGGACGAGGGGGGAGTGGTGTGCGGTGTGGTGTTGGGAGACCGATTAGGGTTCCCAACTAAGGTTGCTCCAAGAAAGAAGGAGCCAACTACTATGGCAATGTTCCGTCTCTGACGCCTAAACGACGAAAGACCTGGAACCCCTCCCGGTAATGTGGGGAGGTCCAAAAGATGCCTAGACCGACGAGGTTCTGTTGGAACCGTTAGGTTTCAACCAAGTTGGGTTTTGGAAAACTTTTGAGGGGATCGAGTCTGTGATCATGACAAATTTATGGCCACATACATAAAGCAAAGTGAAAATGAAAATAATTTTCCCTTTAACTTAATCTATGTGATCAATCAAACAAAAAATGGTTTTGTTTTTTTGCGCGTGATACTCAAAATCCTAGAAGACCTATTACGTCCTCACACACTCAAAAGTAACTGGGCCTTGAGAGGATTTATTGCGAGTGCTGGCACAACGTCCCGTAAGAGCTGGCGACGCCCCCAGTCAGCTGAAGAGAATCAACCAAGGTAAGGGTAGACGGTCTGGCGCTTGCTTGCACCGTCACCTATAGGGTAAAGGATGCCCTAGTTTTGGCCACTAAGAACCACTGTGCCATGTGAGTATTCGAGTCTTGGGCTTCTTGGTAGTCAGCTAATAGTATCGAGTATCAGTCGGGTCAGGTAGCCCCAACTGATACCGCACGCACTGCGCCTAAGCCTAACCCCCTCTGAATCGGGTCTCTACCGCGCTTGCGTTTTCTTTTCCGTGGGCTGATAGGTGGATTTTAAAGCTCCCTAAATACACAACTTCTATGTTTCAATGTGAAGTGTGATCAAGGCGGCTTATTGGATGCCTACCCCCTTGATCCTAACTTAATCTATAAATTCTCTTATGGCCCCTGTGGGGAGAATTTAGTGAGTTGGTTTAAGTTATTTTTAGGTGGCTTTCTTTTCTTAGTGGGTGAATGTGTGTGAGCATATGGTGAACAATCTCATAATTTGAACATATGGATCCTTTACCAAAGTCCCCTAGTTAAACTAGGTGACGTTGTTCCTTGCTCAAATGGAAAGCATTTGTAGATAATGGGCTACTTCCAAATCTTCCTAGTTAGTCTATGTGAGTGACTAAAGGGAGATGGTGAATCATGAATGTAGAGCATTCATATGCTTGTATAGGGTCACCAAATGGTGTAAAGACAACATATATTACTCGCTCTAATTGGCGATTCAATCCTAGTCCCGCAATTTCCTAAATGCAAAAATTGAATTTAAACTAAACAATTTCTAAAGTAGCTTATGCATATGTGGTCTTGAGCCACTTACTTGGACTAGTTAAACTAAGTGTGCATACCAGAATGTGAAAAAAACATAAATTGTTTGGAAAGAAATGGTTAATTCGCCCCCTACTTAAACTATGTGAACACTTTTTGAAAAAACCAACTTAAATGAAAACTAACTAAATGCCTAGAAAAAGCAGCAAATAGTGAGTTCTCAGAAGCTGTGGGGTATCAATACAGGTGTTGGAAGATACATTAGGGGCTGCCCAACACACTTACAAGCAGAAAAAAATGCAGAAAATAGGGAGAAAAAAATCTCTCTGCAATTTGCGCGTAAAAGCCCTTAACAAGTGCGCCTTTCTACGGGCAGGTCAGTCCTGAATGTGTGCAATGCGCCTCTGTGTGGAAAAACTGCGCACAGAAATCTTGCAAGTAAAATATTAGGAGCTGCCTTCTTCAGTCTATCACTTCAGTGAGTCTAGGGACTGCAAGATGGGTCAGAGGACTGTTAGCTCCACTCCAACATAGACAAAGGGTCTCCTGCAAAAGATGGCACAACTACATAAACTTGGAACATGTCAGTGGAGTCGCCAATCCTGTTGTTATGGATTAGTCGCATGGGTGTACAAAATCACACGAGCTTAGAGAGTGTGGTCTACTCTCTAAACTATTGGTAACAGGCAGAAAGTGGGGGAGCTCAAAAGCATAAAACTTAATGGAAATGGTATGTTGAAGTATGCTCTGGTTAAGCTAAAACTAAAAAACACAAATATACAGAAGTTATATAGAGAGTTAAAACGATAATAATGCAAATGATGGCTCGATGGCCTCTTCTTATTAAACGTTTGAAATGGAGAAGAAATTTTACCCACTTGCCAAAGGGCCCCTAGGCAATGGCTCTAGGTCCCGATGCAAGGATGTTGCCATCCAAGCTCTACCTCTGATGCAGTTTCACTCTCTCTCTCTGCTGTGGTGGACTAAGATGTTGGGTGGCCAACTATCAAGTCCTTTTTAGCTCTAGCTCTGGGTCACACACAATGCTGGTGTTGCTTGGGCAATTTTGGCCAGCATAACACTGTGATCACCATTTCTTCATCTCTTGGTGGGTTTATATAGGTAAGCTTCAAATCCTCCTTCCCTCCCTTGGTACATGATGGATGGTGACCCAAGGGAGAGGTGTGATTCCATTGTGTGCTCACATAATGTCTAAGGAGGCGCTGGTAGCTGTCCTTAGGCGACTTTCACATAAGGAGTAAGTGTCCTTTGCTTGGTGTGGTCCCGGAAAGTGACTTTTTTCCATTTCCAGGAATGCGCGCTTATCGGGAAAAAAGGCGTGCAGAAGGCGCTCTTCTCGAAGGATAAAGCCGCTTTTGAGCATTTATGACTAGTTCAAATATGATTTCTCAAACCCTTAGAGATTTTAAATACTTCTTGATTCCATAAGGTATTCCTGTCCTATAAATCCTTGGGCTCGTCATTAATTGATGTTGTCTTTTGCTATACAATTTTCCAGTGTTAACATCTACTACAATATTTGATAATCTTCCCAATGGTATGATATTTTGTTGATTAGCCATGCACAAATGGATAGTGGACCATTCCATTTTAGGTTCTCCCATTCGCTGCCAAGTCTGTTTAGGTAGTACGTTCGCATCGGATCCCAAGTCTAGAATAACTTGATCCATCTTGTAATCGCTGATCTGCGCGGTCAGCCGCATCTCCTGACCAGTGCATCTCTTGTGCTTATACAGTATGTGCACATCCTTAATTTCCATTGTTGGGGTTGTCTTTCCTATGCAGCGATCTATCAAGGCTTGGAGGTTTTATACGGCCCATTGGTTGCACAGTAGCTTCATACACGTTTGCAGGAATGGTTTAACTTCATCATATCCTCTAAGGTGCGTAGTCGTTTGAAGGGTAGGTGCCTCAGTGTTGGCAAAGTCTTGGCAAGCTGTGACAAAAGTTTCCCTTTCCTTTGGTAAGTCTAACCCTTCTTATTTAATGGGCGCTCTATGGATAAGAGGTTCTGCCTCAGCTTTCTCTGCAGCCCCGTTGGTGGCTATGCCACTGCGTGTTATAACATTAATACTTGGTCCTTCACTTCGGGGTTCTACCTTGACCCTTTGTACGTTCTGCATAGGTGTCTATTGCTTCTCCTGCATCTTGGCTATCAGAATAGGGCAATCTTCAACCACATGGTTCAACCATCTGCAATATCTGCAGGATTTCCGAGTTGGTTTCATGCAGTCCCTCGCAAAGTGACTTACTTCCCCGCAATTATAGCAGATTAGTTGTCCTATACCCCTGCTTGCACTTCCTCCTCGTCCCCCTCCCCTGTCCCTAGCCGGGGAGCCTCCTATACTTGCGGGGGATCTAGGTGATGATGGATCTGACTGTACCCTATATAGGTTTCCCCTATCAATTATCAGATCATACGTTCGGCATTTCTATTCGTCATGTCCTACAGACCTACAAAACCTATGCCATTTTTGTTTTACTTCTGGGATATATGCAGCAAGGCGGGGGCAGTGGTTAGTATCATGTAGCCCAGCAATGCGGCATTCATCACACCATAGCATCGGCCCACTTGGTCCCATAGATTCCCTAGGGCGCAGCGAGCTGGGTCCTCCGGCATGCGTATAGTCTAAGAGCAGTGGATTGTTATCTTTGGTGTGGCCATTCACTCGGCATCATATGCACCATCTTTCGGGGCTATCCATCGCCCCTCGCTTCTTTAGTAGAGTCTGAGTCTCCATGTGCATTGCCTCTAAATGGCCTTGTATATGCTGTACTCCTAACTAGGTATCATATCTTGGCACAAATTCTAGTTTCATGGCAACCTCCAAGGCCTTCTCCTGTGTTTCAATGGCTAGATGACCCATCGGTACGCGTAGGTGGGGTAGTAACATAACAATGAACCACTCCATGTGTTGCTTGTTGTCATACTAGAACCCCCCTTCTCTGATTACTTGATTTAATCGTTGATCTGCTTCCCATACAGACTTAGATGGTCCTTACTTGAAATATTTTAGGTCATTTACTATCTGAGAGTAGGTTTCTTGAACTGTTGCTTTAATGCATTCTTGATTTCCTCAATAGTCGCGTTCGCATGTTGGTTAATGTATCCCATGTACCAGTCCAAGGCTCTCCCCTCAAAAGAAAGGGATAACTGTGCCCGTTTCACCGCATCGCTTGCTACGTTTTGCGCAGTCCATATTGATCTTGCGACAAACCAGAACCGATCCATGTCCTCATCACCCACACCCTTGAAAGTAGGTAGCTTCATGTGCGAGGCCATATCGTCTTCTGATGGAAGCGAGTTCTTTCTCTTTGAATTCTTGCTTCAAAATATTCACCGATTTTTCTCTTCTTAGGTTTCTAATACGGTCTTGGCATTACCCAATCTCTCTCAAAATTCTCCCGGTCCCGACAACGGAACCATTTGTTGGCTCGAAGGGTCTTGACCCAGGTTCAGAGGTTAAGGTTTGCCAACAAACCCCTATACTACTGGCCCTTTCGGCAGTGACCTGCTTGCGCAAGCCAAAGTCTCTCCCGAAGCAGTATGGGAGGGTGTTGGAGCCAGGTTTCTGCACCCTGGGAGAGAGTAGGTAAGTCAAGCCAGTCCGAAACTATCAGATCTATATAGCTAGAGGTCATTCGCAAGAGTTTCAATAAATAACCAGAATACAGTTTATCAGATCTAAATAACAGGCTCACATCCACGTGTGTACTATCAGCTATAATCACACAAGAGTATATTCGCAGCAGATTAACAGATCACAGATACATTTACCATAAACACAAACAATTTGTAGCTACTAACAGATACATCATCATATAACTCAAGTTCGCATCAACCATAACAGGACAGATCTAGATAACATCAGATATCCACAATACTTCTGCACATCTATATCATTACCCAAAATCCTCTTACATTCCCAGATTACCACTTGCGCACACAACCAGCAGGGTCCACACACAGCAGGACAGAGGATCTCCACGCACACAGCCAATAGGAGTCCTAACCAAAACAACCCTACCACAGATCAACAATCCGTACTTCGCATCAATCTCTATTCATTCCTACCTATGACTCAAAAAAGGTTCATCTATTTATAGCAATTTATCCTACGCATCCAATGGTCCGCAAACCGTGGTTTGCAGACTCTTGGTCTACCCTTAACCCATTTACAATGCGCTAGGGGCTTTGACCCACCCCAAAACCCCTGCATTAGAATAAACAATACAAAATTATACAAGATTCGTAGCTGTTAAGGGACCCTGTTCCAACAATGCCTTTGATTGAGAAAGAGGTCAAAAATATTGTGATTCTAAAACCATTGTCCCTCTCAGACACTCTAAATGGGTGTATAATATAGTTCCTACTAGGAAGAAAACTAAAGAAATCTAGTTATGTATTGATTTTAGAAACTTTAACAAGGTCTCCCTAAAATACAACTACCCTTTTCCAAAAATGGATCATATATTAAAAAAGGTAGTAGGGTCTAATAAGATTTTTTTATTAGATGGTTTCTCAGGTTATAACTAGGTCCTAGTACATCCTGATGATCAGGATAAAATGAATTTCATTACTCCATGGGGAACCTTCATGTATGTGAAGATGCCCTTTGGGTTAATGAATGCTGGGACCACATTTCAAAGAGCAATGGATATTTCCTTTACTGATGAGATTGGCCATTTTATTGTGATTTATCTTGATAACATTATTATCTTTCAAATATTGATGAGGAACATTTGATGCATTTAAGAAGCCTGTTTGAAAATTGTAGAAGGTTTGGCATCTTATTAAATCCTAAGAAAGCATTGTTTGGCCTTAAGAAAGGTAAGTTTCTTGGTCATATTATTTCAAAGGATGGTATTAGAATTGAGCCCAGTGGAATTTAAGCCATATTAAAAATATATCACCCTAGAAACATCAAAGAGCTTCAGTCTTTTATTGGCAAGATTAATTTCCTAAGGAGATTCATTCCTAACCTTGCAGAACTTCTTAGAAATATAACAAACATGCTTAAAAAGGATTCATAAATCAGATGGAGTATTGAGGCTAGACAATCCTTTGATTTAGTTAAACAGGCATTGAGAAAAGCACCAGTGTTGATTAGTCCAGATTTTACCAAATATTTTATTATATTTTCATTTTCCTCTGAACACATTGTTGCAGAAAAATGAGGAAGGATTTGAAAAACCTATTGCATTTTTCAGTAAGGCTTTAAGAGATGCATCTTTGAAATATAATATTATGGAAAAACATGCCTTTGCATTGGTTAAATCAATAAAATATTTTAGAGTATATATTTTTCATTCTCATATTATCACATATGTACGTAATTCAGTTGTGAAGGATATTTTGACACGGAATAGACTTGATGGAAAATGAGGAAAATGGATTGCGTTAATCCTTGAGTATGACTTAGAAATCAAACCCACCAAATTGATTAAAGTGTAAGGACTGGCCAAATTGATGGCAAAGTCAAAATTCCATGCATTAGACATCAACTTTGTTGCTGCACTGGATGATCAAGAGGAACAGGTGACTCCACAGATCGATGAAGCATTCTTGAACTCACCCTGGTATGCAAACTTGTTGTATGTTTTATTCAATTTAAATGCTCCTCTTGGTATAACAAAAACACATGCAAGATTTCTAAAATTAAAAGTAGTTAAGTTTTGCATCATAGAAAATGTTTTATATTGGAAATATGTTGGTTGTATTTTCCTTAAGTGCTTGTTAAAGGATGATGCGGAAAGAACCATGGAGGAGTTCTGTGAAGGTGATTGCGGTGGGCATCTTTATTGGAAAACCACTGCCAACGAAATCCTCAGGGTTGGTTCTTATTGGCCTACCCTTTTCCCTTACATTCATAAGAAAGTAACTTCATGCCATAAATGCTAGATTTTGGAAGGAAAAAGAAATCTTTTACCCTTGCCATTAAAACCTATTTCAGTTGAGATCCCTTTCCAACAGTGGGGATTGGATTTCATTGGTGAAATTCATCCTCCTTCCTCTGCCCAACATAATTGGATCATCACAGCCACAAATTACTTTACTAAATGGATAGAGGCCACCCCTTCCGGATCTGTTACTGATGTTGTCATTATTAAATATCTTGAAACCAATATCCTCTCTAGATTTGGCTATCCTGGAAAACTTATTAATGATAATGCAACATATTTTAAATCTAAGAAAATGATTGAATTCTGTAATAAATACCACATTACTTTGAGACATTCAACAACTTACTACCCTCAGGGTAATGGGTTGGTTGAATCCTCAAATAAGAGCTTGGTAAATCTCATTAAAAAGTTGTTGGAAGACAACAAGAAGTCTTGGCACAAAAAGCTGGTTAATGCACTTTGGGCTGACAAAATTACTACAAAGAAGTCAATTGGTATGTCACCATACCAATTGGTCTATGGAATGGATGATCTGTTTCCATCCTCTTTAGGAGTACCAGTGGTGAAGATAATTCAAGATTTATAGGTTGAGCCAAATGACACATAAAGAAGAATCAATCAAACCATTCAGTTGCAACAGTCAAGGGAGGAGGTCTACAACAAAACTCAAATAATTCAGGAAAATGTCAAAAATATTTTTGACAGAAGGACTAAAGTTGATGACTTGAACATTGGATACAAAGTTCTAAGGTGGGATTCCAAGAGAGAAGATGTTTGGTATGTGTTATATTCTTTCCATGATTAGTTGCACATGCATCATTTGAATGTACGAACCCGCCCATGGTTTTGTGCATGGGTTTGCACATGTTTTTGGGGCATGAATGTTTTTGGCCCCTAGTATTTTGTAGATTCGATCAAGGGAACTATGGTTATGTACTAATCCAGGGTTAATGGATTAGGGTTTATGAATGATTTGGCATATGTGTGTGTGTGTGTGTGTGTGTGTGTGTGTGTTGTAACACTAAAAGGAATATAATGAAAAATCAAGCTTGTAGTCCCCATTTGGGATCCAGGGAAAAATATTTGTGTATATCTGTTTTATGTTTTATGTTATCGCTATTGTTTATTTTTTGCTTTTAAGATTTGTTTGTAGATAATTTATGTACAAGGTTAAAACCTACATTTGGTATCAGAGCTGTTTCGGCTTCAAGGGGATGCCTTTACTGCTGAGGGGTTTCTTGCTCAGGCCTGTGGTAGACACTGTTCAGTGGGAGATCTGCGGGATTGATTCTTGTGGTGAAAGAAGATGGTGAGCAGTGGAAAGATAGAAATAGAGAAATTTAATGGTCAGAGTTTTGAGTTGTGGAAGCTCAAGATGGAGGATTTGCTGGTGGATAAAGATCAGTGGATCGCGGTAGACCCGGGTACTAAACCAACGGCAATGTCAGATGAATATTGGAAGAAGTTGGATTGGAAGGAAAGGAGCACAATACAGTTATGTGTCTCATATTCTGTTTTGTTGAATGTATCTGGGGAAGCTACAGAGAAGACCTTTAGGGACAAGCTAGGGAGTCTATACCAATCTAAGTCACTGGTGAATAAATTTTTCCTGCGAAAGAATATGTATAACTTGAGGACGAAGGATGGAGACTCAGTGATAGAGCATCTGAACGCCTTTAATACTGTGTTAAGTAAGTTGTTATATGTTGAAATTAAAATCTCAGATGAAGATAAGTGCATTAGTTTGTTGTATTCTCTACCATATTCGTGGGATAGTCTGGTTGTTGCAATAGGTAGCAATACAACTACCTTGAATTTTGATGACATAGTCTCAGCCTTGCTGTCGGAAGAAATAAGACGGAGAAATATGGAGGGCCAGAATGGAGATGCCTTATCTATACGAGGAAGGTCCCAGAACATAAACAAGAATAAGGTTTCGAGTGGGAGATCTAAATCTAGAGGGAGATCTAAATCTCCATGAATTTTTGTAAAGGTGTGTTGGAAATGCAGAAAGGAAGGGCACTACAAAAAGGACTGCAGAACTAAAGCTCCTGAGAAAGGAAAGGGATCTAATGATTCTTCTTCTGCAAAGGAAAAAACCACCTCGGATTAAGGTGGGAAGGTGTATTTGGCTTCTTCATCATATTCACATGTAGATCATGAGGCATGGTTGATTGACTCAGGTGCATCCTTTCACTTCACTCCCCATAGGGAGTGGCTCTGTGAGTATGAGAAGTATGATGGTGGTGATGTCTTCTTAGGGGATGATAGGAAGGAAAAAATCACCGGACGTGGAAAAGTCAAGCTGAAGCTACAAGATGGAAGGATTAGAACACTTCCCGGTGTTCTGCATATTCTTGAATTGGCTAGAAATCTGATTTATGTACGAAAGATGGATGATGCAGGTGTAAAAACAATGTTCGAGAAATATACCTGCAAGATGGTTCGGGGAGTACTGGTATTAATGCGGGGAGTTTGGATTGGAACTTTGTACAAGATTCAGGGTAGCACTGTTATTGATGGGTGCAACAATTCTGTGGTTCCTGAAAGTGGAGCGGAAAGCCTAGCGGTTTATGGAGAAAAGATCGTGCTATGGCATCAAAGGCTTGGACATATTAGAGAGAAGGGCCTCTGGATACTACATGGAAATGGTATGGTAGAAAGTATGTCTAATTTCTCTCTGGATTTCGATTTCTGTGAACATTGTGTATATGGGAAGCAGAATCGGGTGAGTTTTTCTTCTGGTGCTAAGAGGGCGAACAAGATATTAGAGCTTGTGCACAGTGATGTGTTTGGACCTGTGTCAGTTCCATCACTGGGGAAATCTGTGTACTATGTGTCATTCATAGATTACTTATAAAGGAATACATGGATATATTTCTTAAGGAAGAAATCTGAATTTTTTGATAGATTTAAAGGATTTAAGGCTCTGGTGGAAAACTAGATAGAAAAGAAGATAAAGGTGCTGAGGACAGATAATGGTGGAGAGTTTTACAAGAAGGAATTTGAAGAATTATGTAAGAAGTGTGGTGTAGCACGGCATAAGACTAATCCATACACACCTCAGCAAAATGGAGTTGCAGAAAGAATGAACATAACACTGATGGAAAAGACAAGAAGCATGCTCAGTGGTACCAGGTTAGGATGGGAATTCTGGGTAGAAGCAGGAGACTACATGTTACTTGGTTAATAGATCACCTTCATCAGTGTTGGAGGATAGGACTCTGCATGCGGTATGGATTGGTAATAAACCCTCTCTTTCACATATGAGGGTATTTGGATGTGATGCATATGTACATGTTCCAAAGGAGAAAAGGACCAAGTTTGATAATAAATTTGAAAGGTGCATCTTTATTTGGTATAAGGATAGTTTAAAAGGTTACAAGCTTTGGAACCCAGAAAAAAGGAAGGTTGTATACAACCAAGATGTGGTGTTTAGAGAGGTGAAAGATGTTGTTAAACATGAAGTCTTACCAAAGGAACCTAAGAAGATAGAGTTTGAGCTAAAGGAGGATGAATCAGACTCTACAACAGAAGAAGATTCAAAAGAGGAAGAGCCACAAACTATAGCTATGAGAAGATCAATTCGGGAAAGAAGGAAACTAGAAATGTATAATCCATCTGATTTCTATTCAAATTTTTATTTAACTATAACTGATGATGATCCCAGAACTGTCAGGGAGGCAGTAGATTCAGAGGATGGAAAACTCTAGAAGGAGACCATGGCTGATGAAATGAAATCCTTGCACAAAAATGAGGCAGGGGATCTGTTGGAGTTGCTAGCTGGAAGAAATCCAATCAGGAGCTAATGGGTGTTTAAGAAGAAGATGAATGTAGAAGGCAAGGTGGAGAAATACAAAGCTTGATTGGTAGCAAAAGGTTATTCCCAGGTGTCGGGAATTGATGTTGGTGATATTTTTTCTCCTGTTGCCAAGGTTACTTCTATTAGATTACTTTTATCTGTTGTTGCTGCCTTTGATTTTGAGGTAGAATAGATGGATGTGAAAACAACATTTCTTTATGGGGATCTGGAAGAGGAGATCTACATGAAGCAACCTGAAGGATTTATGGTGAAGGGTAAGAAAGAACTGGTATGTAGGTTTAAAAAAAGTCTCTATATGGGTTAAATTAGTCACCAAGGATGTGGTATCAGAAATTTGATACCTATATACGGGGACTTGGCTTCACCAGAAGAAAAGAGGATCATTGTGTATATTTTAAGTTAATTGGTGTGACCATGTTATTTATTTGGTATTGTATGTGGATGATATGTTTCTGATTGGAAATGACAAAGAAATTATCTAGGATTTGAAGACCCAATTGTTCTCCAAATTCGAGATGAAATATATTGGTGCTACAAACTATATTTTTGGCACGAAAATTAAGAGAGATTGGTTAAAGAGGAAGCTCTAGTTAAACCAGAGGAAGTATGTTGATACAATATTACAGAGGTTCAATATGAAGGATAGTAAACCGGTGAAGGTTCCTATTCTTGTAGGTGTAAAGCTATCTGCTGAACAGTCCGAATAGTGTCCCAAGACACAAGAAGAAGAGTAGGATATGTCCCATGTTCCATATACAAGTGAAGTGGGTAGCCTGATGTATGCAATGGTTTGTACTAGACCAGACATTGCACATGCAGTGGGATTATTGAGCAGGTTTATGTCAAAACCAAGGAAGGAGCATTGGACAACAGTGAAGCAAGTTTTCAGATATTTGCGTGGCACTAGTGATTATGGTTTGTGCTACCAGGGAAGACTAGGATTGGATAGAGTTTTGGACATATGTGGTTTTTTTGATGCAGATTGGGCTGGAGATCTGGACTAAAGAAGATCTACAAGTGGGTATATGTTTAGCCTATTTCGAGGTGTAGTCAGTTGGATGAGTAAAAGGCGGTTTGTAGTGGATCTTTCAACTATAGTGGCAGAATACATGGCAGCCACTTATGCAAGCAAGGAAGTAGTTTGGTTGTAGAGATTGTGTTCAAGTATGGGGTTGGTGTAGCGATATATAAGGATAGACTATAATAGCCAAAGTGTAATTTTCTTGGCTAAGAACCCTGCATATCATTCAAACACAAAGCACATTGATGTTAAATATCACTTTGTGAGAGAAATGGTTGAGGATAAAAGGGTGTTGCTGCTAAAGTTGGACATTTTGAAGAATGTTACAGATGCATTGACGAAGTCTGTGAGCACTCAGAAGTTCTCTTGGTGTATAGAAACAATGGGTGTTGCAGTGTTGGACTAATTACTAAGCTCTCCTGTGGCACCCTACGGAAAGAAAACAACAAGTGGGAGAATGTTGGGTATGTGTTATATTATTTCCACGGTACGTTGCGCCGCTGTTTGGGGCAATGACCCGAGAAAAAAAACTTGGACCCTATTTTTCGGTGGGCGGAACCGCCCATGGTTTTGTGCATGGGTTTGCACATGGTTTTGGGGCATGATGGTTTTCGGCCCCTGGTATTTTATAGATCCGGTCAAGGGAACTATGGTTATGTTCTAATCCAGGGTTAATGGATTAGGGTTTATGAATGCTTCAACATGTATATATATGTGTTGTAACACTAAAAGGAATATAATGAAAAATCAAGCTGGTAGTCCCGATTTGGGATCCAGGGGAAAGCCTCTGTGTATATCTGTTTTATGCTTTATGCTCTCACTATTGTTTATTTTTTGTTTTTAAGATTCATTTGCAAATAATTTCTGTACAGGGTTAAAACCTACATAATACAAAGATAAACATGGTAAATTTGATAACCTTTGGAAAGGGCCATACATCATTTATGATTTCAGGGGAAACAATGCATTCTTCCTCAAGGACCTGGATGGAGTAGAGTTACCTGGTGGTCCTATCAATAGCAGGATGTTGAAGCACTACTTTTCTTAGCATAAAGATTTTTTCTTACATCATTGTAAAAATCATAGTCTATATTGATTTGATTGGGTGACTTACTGATTGGAGTTGAAGCTCGCAGAGAAGGCCCTAAGACCTAATTGATAAGCTACCATAAGTACCTTAACAACAAAAGAAATCAGATGCAGACATTACAGGCATGGGATACTCAAGGCTACTGATCATATGTTCTTGACACTTCACATGGAGAAGTGCCATCCCCAACTGGAGTATTTCATATTTGTAATTTTACACTGTAAATAATTTTCAATATGCAAATGATTTCCAAAAAAAGTATATATAAAATAAAATAAAAAGAGGGTATTTCAAAAAGAAAATGAATATGAATAAAAAGACAAAAAGAAAGAAAGTTGAAAAAAGAATAAAAAGAGAATAAAAACCCCACAAAAGACAAATAGAACTAATATTGAAAGTGCTGCAAATTTAAATGCCACTACAGTTAAATTAGTTTCCTTTATGTCAAAATCGAATAAAATTGTGTGCAACTTGTCTTAAAATGCCACAATGCATAGATTTTTTTTCCAATCATACAACTTAATCATGATGGAATAATTGTGAATTTCATGTCAATTTGGATAGTGAATAAAAATCTTCCAAAAAATTTAATCTTGGTAAATCAACAGTTAGGTAGAAAATGATATCGATTCAATTGTTTAATCTGAATCAATAAGAGAAATAAGTGATAGAGTAGGTTAGATTTTTATAAAAAAAGAGGTTACGAGGGACTGGTAGCTTAAATGCACCCTAAGGAAAGAAGATAAAAAAATGTTAGCTTAGAAAAAGAAATGAAAATGAAAGGGTAGGTAGAGGTGGTGTTGAAGATTTGAAAGCATTAAAATCCCTATCCTAAGTTTGTTATCTAAAAGGACTGTATTAGTTTTGTTCTGCTAAGTTTTTGTTTTGTTTTTTTGTTTTTTGTTTATATAACATGTGCATAATCAGTTCATTAGTTTGCTTAAGGATTGAGGATTTTAACCATGAATTGTAGATGATTTTAGTGTATTAGAAACATGAAATAAGCACAAATAACACTCAACAACAGTGTAAAATAGAGAAATAAGTCACCACATGAAATTTACACAATAGTAATGATGAAGCAGTTCACCCCTCCTGGGCTACATCTGCTAGTCCAGCTCCCAATGGCATGTCCATATTTCATTATGCTCAAAATTTTGCTATTGTTATAGGTCTCTAATGGATTTTTTCTCTGCACCAATGGCTTCGTAATGCTCCAATTAGTAAAAAATGACTCTTCATTCACTCTGAATGGGCGAAAATTGAGTCTCCTACGCTTTTGCCTAGTTACACCTAGAAAAGCTCCACTAAAAGTGGAGAACTCCACTTATCTGGAGTTAAAATACCCAACTCCGCCCAAAATGGCATGCTGGAAAAACCTCCACCTGTTTTAACCGTCGCATTTAATGGTGAGTGGTTAGGGTGGGCACATGCCAACCCCAAACCACAGATTATAAATCACGCTGTTGGCGATACTCCAGTTATTAACTGTGGATAGGGTTGAACCGTGGTTTAAACGCTGTATTAACTTAACTCACGTGGAGATAATGGTAACATAACCGTTGCATGTGACATGACACAGAACTACCGACGGAAATGCGGTTGGAGGCTAGATTTTGTGTTTGAGTTTGTTGTTGTAATGTGAACACCACCCGCGGGGACCGCTGGCGGGTTGGGACTTCCAGCGGTCCCCAACCCCCACACGCCATCCCATTCAACCTTAGAATAAACCCTACTCCCATAAAGGTTAAGAAACAATGTGCAGAGCAGGTGGTTAAGTAGTGCACATGGCAGGTAGGAGGTTCCGCGGTCGATTCCTGCGGACTCCTAAAAATTTTAATAAACCACTACAGGGACATGTGGTGGCCTCGGGGATGGCCACGTGTCACCTTCTGATTGGTCATCTCCAAAACCCATACAACCAACTGAACAATGAAATTGCACCACTTATCATCCTGCGGTTGGCTTTGAGCTCAGAATATTCCTTAGAATATTCCTTTCACTGACAGTGCAATCCACCTTGATGACTGGGCATCCAGTCAACCCTGTCGCAAATTTTACCTGTTTGGGATTTCGATTAGAACGCGATATCTCCCTCATACGACGTCGGTTTTTCAAACCGTTCACGGTGCCGAAATCAGGAAGATGAGATCTACGCAACCATCCTGGTTTCAACCCAATCCTGTAACTTTTAATTTTGAGAAAAATTTATGAACTGTTGATCAGTTTGAATCTTCAAAGTTATTTCATGCATATCAAAGGAAAAAGGGTAAATGCTTTATCCTAAGTCTAAAATGGTCGGGCACATGAAAATGGGAGTTTGGTATATAATCCTATATCCTAAAGTTTTTACCTTTATTAGACTCCCCGCTACTCTACAAAACATCGCATCACATCAGTTAACTTACTACCATCTTTCCACCCATCTGATCTTCCGCACCCTCATTCAACGACTCTTATCCCTTTTCGCCCCCCCCCCCCCCTCTCCATCTAATCTTTACTAGTGGGGGGGGGGGTTCTGAAAAAAGCTGTAAAATACATCAGAAAAATGCCCAATGCTGATGAAGTCCATTTTTTGTATGCAAAGAAGAAATTGTAGTTCAGAATTAAAACACATATAGGACCTTTCATTTACAACAACAAGGAAATAAGGGAGGAAGCAAACAGATTGTTAAAGGAAATGAAATTCAGTCTCAACTTCACATGGTCCTATGATCCATTAGGAACCATGTTTAAGCTAAGGGTAGAAAAAAAATCTACACCTTACATCCATACACACAGATCAGAAATTGAGAGGCATATGTAAAAATTAGAATGGATTGAAAACACTCTACAAGAGGCTGAGGAGCAGTTGGTCTCCACTTCAACACCAAAGACACCTGTCCCATAGGAGAAAGCATGAAAAAGGATGAGGGAATAAAAGTCACCTTTAGTGACTGAAAATTCCAGCAAAGAATTCAAAATCATGTACAGGAAGAGGACCAAGCTCAATCCAAAGGTGAACCCAAGAAAATATTCATAGCAGGAAGTCATCATAATCACCAAAGAGACACCTACTTCTTCACAAATTGGTGGTCAAACTACACTGTTGTGTAACCAGCTCCAAAAATAGAATAAAAGAGATATCAATGCCTTAGAAATAAGCCACTTCGAGGGGGCAACCTCCAATACATTACATAAATGAACAATTCTTGGATGATACAATTTACAAAACCTCCTTTCTATATATAGGAGTCCATGGGGCCATAATGTAATCCTAGTGGGCCACAATGCAATCCTAGCCGACCTAACAATAATAATTTAAGGGCACAATAATAACAAAATGGGGGTTACAAGGGTACAATAATAACAATAAGGGGGTTACACTAATAACAATAAGGGACTATACTAGTAATATAGGGACCTAACATGCCCCTCTCCTCCAAAAAAGTGTTGTCCTCAACGCTTGAGTAGCTCTGGGTGCTTCTGTATAAAATTCTCATCCTCCCATGTAGAATCTTCAGTGGGTAAGTTCTTCCACTTGATGAGATACTCCGAAATTGATCGATTTCGTAGCTGTCGAGTTCTTGTTTCCATGACCGCTTCAGGTTCCAATATGATTTTTCCTTCCTCATCAAGTTCTGGAAATATTGTTTGAACTGGAAGATTTTCACCTATAACCTTCTTTAAGAATGAAACATGGAAAACTAGATGCACTCGCGAAGAAGCAGGAAGCTCCAATTTGTATGTCATAGTACCAATCTTTTGCAACACCTTGTAAGGACCATAGTACTTTGGCGATAATTTATTATCCTTCTTAGCTTGCTTGAGGGACATTTGTTTGTATGGTTGTAGCCGTAAAATACCCAATCTCCTACATCAAAACTTCTCTCGCTGCGATGTTGATCTGCCTGTTGTTTCATTCGATTTTGTGCCAAATTCAGGTTATCCTTTAAGAGTTGGAGAACTTCTTGCCGATGCTCGACGTGATCTTCCACTGCTTGAACCTTCGAATTTTCCCTTAAAGATGATGTGATCGATGGTGGATGATATCCATAAAGTGCCATAAATGGGGTCATTTTTGCTGCAGTATGGAAGGAAGTGTTATACCACCATTCAAAAAGAGGTAACCACTTGACCCATTGTGTTTGTTTATCAGATACAAAACAACGAAGATATCCTTCCAAACATTTATTTACGATCTCAGTTTGACCATCAGATTGAGGATTATAAGATGAGCTATGAGCTAATTGAGTACCCAAACAAGAAAATAACTCCGTCCAAAAATTTCCAGTAAAAATGGGATCTCTGTCGCTCACAATAACCCTTGGGCTTCCATGTAGCTTTTGAATTCTATCCATAAATGTAGTAGCAACCGTACTTTCTTTAAATGGATGAGATAATGCACAAAAGTGTGCATACTTGGTAAGTCTATCAACTACCACCATGATGACACTCTTTCCTTCGGACTTAGGTAAACCCGTGATAAAATCCATTGAAATCTCCTCCCAACGTTGACTTGGAATGGATAAAGGTTGTAGAAGTCCCGGGGTCTTAATTGTTTCCACTTTATTCTGCCGGCAAACCAAACATTCCGCCACAAACTTTTGAATATCAGATTTAAGGCCATCCCAAAAAAATTCTTTCTTCACCCTGTGGTAAGTTTTTAAAAATCCTGAGTGTCCTCCTAAAGGAGAAGTGTGCAATTCCAGAAAAATATTTTGTTTTAGTTGGGAATTCTTACAAAGATATAAGCGATCTTTGTACCATAAGGAATCATTTTTCCAACTAAATGTATCAGATGTACTAGGATCTTGCTGCAACTTTTGAATGAATATCCATACATCTTTGTCCTTCTTTCATTCATCTCTTGCTTCAGTTATCCAATCTGGTTGGATAATAGAAATGGCACAAAGCAATGCTTCCACCTCTTCATTCTTTCTTGAGAGTGCATCCGCAACAACATTAAGCTTTCCTTTTTTGTAGATTATTTCAAAGTCATAACCCAACATCTTTGTGACCCATTTTTGCTGCTCTTCTGAAGATAGTCTTTGTTTCAAAAAGTGTTTAAGACTATCATGATCAGTTTTTACCTTGAAGTGTCTTCCCATTAGGTAAGTTCGCCATTTCTTTAGTGCATGCAGTATTGCTAACATTTCCTTTTCATAAATAGGTTTTTGTAAATACTTTCCTTTGATTGGACGACTTTCAAAAGAAATGGGTCTTCCTTCCTGCATTAAAACTGCACCAATTCCATTTCCTGAGGCATCACATTCCACAATAAAGGTTTTTGTGAAGTCTGGCGTAGCTAAGACCCGTGCTAGGCACATTGCCTCTTTAAGATGTTCAAAGGCCTTAGTTGCTTCAGGAGTCCATGAAAATGCATCTTTCTTCAATAATGTTGTTAGAGGTGCCGCTATTCTCCCATAATTCTTAACAAACTTGCGATAATACCCTGTTAACCCGAGAAATCCTCGCAACTGCTTTATGGTTGTGGGGACTTTCCATTCCTCAATGGCTTTAATTTTGTTAGGGTCTACTTTAACACCCTCGTGAGATACAATATGACCCAGATATTCCACCTCTTGTACTCCAAAGAAACATTTGGATGTTTTTGCATATAATTGTTTCTCCTGCAATAGTTTGAGCACCCTGTCAACATGTTCAACATGATCCTTCCACGACCTGCTATAGATTAGTATATCATCAAAAAATACTAGCACAAATTTTCTAAGGAAGGGTTTGAAAATGGAATTCATCAACCCTTGAAATGTAGAAGGTGCATTGGTAAGGCCAAAAGGCATGACCAAAAATTCATAATGACCTCATGAGTTCGAAATGCTATTTTTAGAATATCTTCAGTCTTCATTCTAATTTGATGATATCCTGAATGAAGATCCAACTTGGTAAAATAAATTGCTCCATGTAATTCATCCAATAATTCATCAATCACAGGAATGGGAAATTTGTCTTTAATGGTGAGCTTATTGAGCTCCCTATAATCCGTACACATTCGCCATGATCCATCCTTCTTGTGTACCAATACTACAGGAGCAGAGAAAGAACTTTGACTGGGTTGAATTATACCCGCCTCTAACATTTCCGTAATCATACGTTCAATTTCGCTCTTTTGGAAGTAAGGATATCTATAAGGCCTGATGTTTGGAGGAACACTTCCTGGAATCAAATGAATAGCATGATCATTATCACGAATAGGTGGGAGTCCTTTGGGAGTTTCAAACACCTTGGAATGATTGTCCAAGACTTGTTGGAGATCTGCAGAAATAGATGATTTTGATGTTGGAACTTCTAGTGAGCATAATTGTGAAATTACGCCTCGTTGTTCTTTCTTTAGAAGTTTTTTCATGACATTAGAGCTTATTATCCTTCCCGGCTTCCCTTCAATACCCCGTAATTCGACTTCCTTTCCTTCTGAAAAAAATTTCAAGAAAAGTTCTTGAAAATTAAAAGCTATCGTCCCTAAAGATTGTAACCATTGTACTCCTAGTACAACATCAGCACCTCCCATAGGAATGGAAAGCATTAGACTATTCAATACATATTCCCCTATGGTTAGCTTGATATTATGGCATTTTCCAGAGCAATTTATAGTTCCTCCATTTGCAACCATCACTTGACATTCTGGTGCTGGGTATAGGAAACAATTCAATTCCTTGGCTACCTTACAATGAATAAAATTATGGGTGCTACCCGAATCAATCAACACTATTACCTTTTTCTTCTTGATATGTCCTTCTATCTTGAGAGTTTGAGGAGTGGTAATTCCTGCCAATGCATTACACGATATGGTCTGACTCATTTCTTCCTCTTCTAGGGCTGGTTCCTGGTGTATATCCTCTTCTTGTTCATTTTCTTCTTCCTCTTCACAATCTATGTAAAATAATTTCTTCTCAGCACACTTATGACCTTTAGTGTATTTGCTATCACAACCGTAGCAAAGCCCTTTTGCTCTTTTTTCTTCCAATTGTTGTGGTGTCAACCTTGTAGGTTGTGGAAATCTAGGCGTAGCAACACTTCCTTCTTTATAGAATTGAGTGGTAGGCTTCCTTGTCGCCATTATTTTACATTCAACTTTTCTTGCCAACCTGAATGCCTTCTCCAAGGAATCCGGTTCCAAAACGCGAACTTCATGTTCGATGTTATCGTTTAAAGTGCCTATGAAGAGATCGATCCTGTGTTCCTCTGGAATATCAGTTACCCTTATATTCAATTTTTGGAAGTCCTCAATGTGCTGCCCCACTAAACCCTTTTGTTTGAGATTTATCAATTGGCTAAAGAAGGTGTTGCTCTTTGTATCCTCATAATGTGCTATCATTTCCTCCGTAAAAATTGACCAAGTGACAATTTTTTTACGGAGCAAAGCCATCGATACCATACAAATGTATTTTGTTCTAAATGTAAAGTTGCAATGCGTACCTTTTGTGTGTTTTGCACATTATGGAGATCAAAATATTGCTCCATCCGTAGTATCCATGTTACAGGATCCTTTCCATCAAACTTCCTCATATCCATTTTTGGAATATGGTGGTTCTTCCTGCCAACATTAGAGTTTATGAAATCACGATTGACATTTATTTTTTTCTCATCATGAGGTTCTTCTACTATCTTTTCACCATTAGGAAAC
This sequence comes from Pinus albicaulis, assembly GCA_034641835.2. Taxonomy (NCBI): domain Eukaryota; kingdom Viridiplantae; phylum Streptophyta; class Pinopsida; order Pinales; family Pinaceae; genus Pinus; species Pinus albicaulis. The sequence goes on from CM076572.1 coordinate 1,426,631,211, forward strand.
ATTTCTTGTATAAACTTTGTCAAACCTTCGATGTCTGCTTTTAGATCATTCTTCATGTTTTCCATGTTGTCTTTCATGTCATCCATCTTAGCTTCCATGCCAGCTTCCATGCCATCCATCTTAGCTTCCACGCCTTTCTTCAAATCGTCCATCTTCGCTTCCACGCCTTTCTTCAAAACTTCCATTTCATTTTTTGTTGCTCTTTGTGAGAGTGAAATTTGTTGCACTTGCTCTTGTAATTTTGATAGATCATGTTGCAATTCTTCATCTTCATGAGTCATAGTAGAGCCTTCCGAAGGCTTAATGGGTGTTGAATTATTTTTACAGGGCATATTTTAGAACCCAATACTGATATCTATTCTACAATATGCCCTTGGAATCAATTCAAATTGATTCTTCAAACAAGACTTATGCAATTCGCAAAAAAAAATACACACCTTTTTCTTGCTTTTGAGGAGCTCGATATTGGAATTGGGTTATCTTTGTAATTGCAGCACTTCAATATTTAAATTTCGGTACCGACGTAGCCCTCTAAATTATCTTTCGAATGCCACAAGTCTGACCTGATTTGGATTCTCCAAGACAAAGTTGTGTCCAATCTCCCACAATGACCTAATTATGGACTGGTTCAGTACAACGAACTTGTACTACTTGCCACGTGTCACTGTTTCGTCCTTCGGCTCTGAAATTGATAGCCAATAAACTACAGTCCGTGTACTAGCGACCACCTTTTACGACACTTCAATCCGATGCTCAGAGAGAGAGTTATGAAGATTTTCCCACGATCACCTCTTTGAGATGAAATTTAGGAGCCTGAAAAAGCACTACCTTCCACAGATCATATCTCCAAAAATATTGTGAACCAAGATCTGAAATTTTTTGACGATGTTCCCCAAGATTTCGGCTTCGCACCCTATGAATTTCAGCTTCTGAGACTTCGTAGAAAAAAAATTATAGCGCAAATTCCACGATGACCTGTTTAGGAGCCTGAAACAAAACCTAACTTCCACAGATCATATCTCCGAAAATATTGCGAACCAAACTCTGAAATTTTTAGACGATCTTCCTCAGGATTTCGGCTTCGCACCCTAAAAATTTCAGCTTCTGAAACTTCGTAGAAAAAAAGTTATAGCGAAAATACCACGATGACCTGTTTGGAGCAGTGAAACCCTAGAATCCAAACCTCTGATACCAAATGTTGTGTAACCAGCTCCAAAAATAGAAGAAAAGAGATATCAACGCCTTAGAAATAAGCCACTTCGAGGGGGAAACCTACAATACATTACATAAATGAACAATTTTTGGACGATACAATTTACAAAACCTCCTTTATATATAAGAGTCCATGTGGCCATAATGTAATCCTAGTGGGCCACAATGTAATCCTAGCCGACCTAACAATAATAATTTAAGGGCACAATAATAACAAAATGGGGGTTACAAGGGTACAATAATAACAATAAGGGGGTTACACTAATAAAAATAAGGGACTATATTAGTAATATAGGGACCTAACATACACTCTCTCCTACCACTTCGACAACTTCATAGGATCAGCAACAGGCAATTCAGACAAGTACAATTGTCAAATGAGAGAAAAAGAAGACCATATTTGATATATTCAGAGAAATTAAGTTGAAGAATGAAGTTTTAAAGATCAACACTAATAAGCAATTTTGGAATCAGACTTCCAGTTCTTAGAGTAGACCATTGTTAGCCTTTCACTCCGAGAAAGGAAAAATTCAGATGGCCTTCCTCCAGGCACAAATTGCACAACCGAAGACCACAACAGACTACAAGAAGACTACATTTGAATTTGACATCAAAGGAATCCATACCATTGATTAAATGGAGATGCATAAGAAAACAGGTGAAATGATTTCATCTACACTTACTAATACTACTATGAGTTTGTCCAAATTGCAGGTTTCTTTAGCCAACATCCAGTCATAGCTCAAGATGGAGAAAATATATTCTATGGCCAAGGATTCAAGGATTAAGTCTTTGGAAGACTTAGTGGTCAGAGTTGGATATGATCCTTTCAACATCAAAGCTGCATAAGAGGTAATAAAGAAGAAAAATGTTGACATAGTAGCATTAAGGAAGCAGCTGAAGCTGCCAGCTACATAGGACCCTTTGACTAAGGAAATTGAAGAAACAAAGTCTCAGAAGTCAAACATGATGAAGCTCATCATGGAGCAGAATGCTCAGTTTAGATAGATGGAATCATAAATGGAGAAGATGATAAAAGAAAAGAGCAGGTTGCTAAGATTTCATTGGTACCTTTGGAGGCCATATCCCTTACAACCATTCCCACAACCACACCTTCTACAAAAAGTACAACAGATGGAGAAAAACAACTAACAAAGGCAATGTAGAATTTGTATATCAAGACAGAAGAAATCAAGAAACTTCAGGATCTAGTTAAACTACTACAGGATCAGAAGTCCTGAAGTGAAAGCTCACATGTAGCTGAAGCACAGAGAGCACAAAAGCTGGTAGAAAGGTTGCAGAAGTCCGAGAGAGAGTCATCCATTGGAAATACCTTGGACCAAGTCAAAGAAATAATTTGGACATATGTTATTTAGTCCATGAATGAAATATGGACCTGTATCCAGATTATATTTGAGCAGAAAGAGTTGATAGAGAAAGCCAATGATGCCATCAAAACCATCAAGGAGGAACTTGGAGACATGCCAACTACTGCCAACAACATCATTAAGTTCTTAAACTGCAAAAACATATATGAGCTGGTTGACTTGGGAGTTGATGGCAGAAAAAAGACAATTTTAGAGGTAAAGAAGGTTCTTACTAAGAATAACCTGATAGTACATCTGGAAGAAAAATGTCACAACTTAGAGATAGATGTAAATATATTATTCAGTAGGATTGAACTCTTAACATAGAAGGGTATTCCTTCTATATTTGTAATAAATGAAAAGCTGGTGACTATACAGGATTATGTGAAGAAGCTGAATGAGATTGCAAGAGACATAACTAAATTTTCAAATATCAAAGGCACTATGATAGGGAAAGCATTCTTGGAGGCATTAAGTCATGACCTTTTCATCCAGCATGAGGTAAACCACATCTTTCTCGTAAAACCTAATTTTGCTAAGTATACCGAAGTGGATGAAATCTACAGAAAAGTTGTTAAGTTAACTATCCCAAATGAAGATCGATGGGATAAGTTAAGTGAGCTTCAATAGTGAAAATTAAAAAAGATCAATCAGCTGCATCCAACACATAGGACAACACTACAGCCAGCGCAACCTACAAATAGGCCTAATCAACAACTGATTCCTTAAAAATAGTGCCAGCATGCCAGATCACCTCCATAGAGCCTATATTTTCTCATAATTAGAGTTTATTGTTTGATTTAGGCTAGTAATACACTATTTGTACAAACAACATTGATTGTAATCGGTTTTATAATATTTTAGTAAAAATACTTCATTGTTCGAAGTATTCTAGGTTGATTTTTGAACATATTTTTCCTACTGCGCAATTGTAAATTCCAAGTTTTGTTGGAGCATCAATAATACAAAGACTTCTTTCATGATTCATGTGGTGTAATTACTGGTGAAGTGTTTCTACTGTTTCTGTGTTTTCCAATGTTTTTTCCCTTTCTCTGTGTATCGGAAATTCTTAATTGTAAAACAGAAAGTGCGATGAATAGGACATGTTATTTAAAACACCTTATTATGGCTACTTTTACAATCTAAATGTTTTCCACTGAATTCAGATTGAAAAGTACTTAATTGCTTTTCAATATCAACTGAAATTCACTTTTCTATTGTATCCATTATTCATTTAAAAAACTAAAAGAATCCTGTGAATACAACCTAGCTTGCCCTGTTATAACTATTTTATAAATTGATGCAACCTCTAGTTTTATATTTTGACTCCATTTACCAAATGGGAATACAAAGATTTAATCAGCGAAATCAATCAAAATCAAACAAACAACCGAGTATAGTCATAACTAGCCTAATATCTCCTCAAAACAAAGTCAAATTATAAAGAGAGATCCCTATCTAAAGCTGGCAGGGCTAAATCCTAGCTTCCAAAAAAATGGTTTTGATGTTGTCCTCTGTGTTTATTCTATAAAATATTTTAAATTACAGAATGATAACACAGAGAACCCACAAATCGTTTGTGGAAATTCCACTCAGATCTTGCTTTATTAAAATAATTAATTATCTTAATGTGGACCCTAAGTCTAAACTTAGGGAAATTAAATAATTAAAGGGTATTAGTAAAGCAGAGTGTGAATATTCTAGAAAACAGAGATCAAGTCATCTTTTAATTTGAGCCATTGATTAAAGATATAATATTGGTCATTGATTCATCAGCGAGAATATTATAAGAGGCTTGAGGGTCATTTGGAAATCAAGTCGGGCACATTCTCGGTACCCGAAGGAAATCGATTATGAAGTAAGAGAATTTGATTTCAGTGGGTGAGTTTGTAGAGGCGAGATTGTAGAGGAAGAAGGAGGAGGGAGAAGTAAGCTGTTAGAGAAGCATAAGGCAGAAGGGTGAAGGGAAGGCAATGCTGAGCAACAGCATCAAGCCCTCCATGCATAATTATGCAGTCCAGGGAGGGATTGCGCAGAGAAGCTATGCATGATGACGCAAAGGGTGTAGGAGGACATCTTGTGTGGCGGGAATACTTTCGTAATGTCCAAAAAATTCATACTAAGTGTATGCTATATTATTTTTCTCACAAAGACTTTTGTAAAAGATCTTTTCATTGCTGAAGATAAATACAAACCCTCATCTGCTGCACTGGTTTTCCCACATTGGGTTTTTCTAGGGACAATTGTCCAAAAATAACTGTGTTCATATGGTTGTTTTATTGTGTTATATCTGTAATTTATGTTCTTCTGCTTTTTATTGGAGTGAAAAACTGCAATTGTGTTTATTTCAAAATTTACTAAAGCATTTGTAAATAACTTGTCTAATAAGTAGGTGAAATAAATCAATCACTGCAGTAATAATTTTTAGATCTGAAAATTTCACATGGTATCAGAGAAAAAGGCTAAATATAGAAAGGGAGGATTTGCTATGGACCAAATATCTGACATTCAGAAGGGTTCACGTAGTCAAAAGGACTCATGCATTCCTCCAGAGCACTTAGAAACACAAAGGGAACATGACATGATTGTGTTGGCATCCGTACTAGAGGAGGATCTTGCTTGTGTGTCAAGCACGACTCCTCCAGCTGTTTGGTATATTGACAGTGGAGCATCTGCTCATATGGTGGGAGTTCGAGAATTTTTTTCGAGCTACCAAGAAGAACAGATGAATTTCTAAAATACTATGGGAAACAAGGCCAAGTGTACCCATGTTGGAAGAGGTAACATAATATTTTAGATGGAAGCTGGCAACAAGATTCGGGCCACAAATTCTCTACATGTACCAGGGTTGGGAATGAATTTTATGTTAGTGTCTGAGCTCCTGAACAAGGGTTATGATGTATACTTTATTGGAAACAAACTTTATGTCAAACTGTTAATCCAAGTTGTCATTGATGGCAACAGGTTGATGAAGGTTGAAAGACTAGATGATAACATGGAAGATATCATTTGAAGTTCTCCTAATGATGCTGCACTGTGACATATTACTGCACTATTATTGAATACATGATGCTATAACTTCATGACCTTGCTGGGTACTATCATGATGACATAGATGTCCTACATGATGACACTATGACCCTATGATTGATAAGCCAAACAATGGAGAAGACAAATGAAGGAGAAGCCAAGCAATGGAGAAGGCATTATGTCCTATGCACTTTCTGCACACAAAAATTAAGGACAGTCACAAAGAAAAATTGTTTTTATCACCTTGGAGGCATCCTATCAACATGGTTCCTATACCATCTTGTATAGTATATTTTTCCCGTTCTAACGAGCTATTACTCAGCCTGAAACTCCAAGCGGTTTGATATTTATTGATTTTTTAAGTTAATACATAATTTCTGGTCCAGTGAGCCGACATCACTGTCTAGGAAAAGTCGGCCTACTTAAGGATGCATCTGTTCGGTGAAGGGACAAAAATTAGGTGTATTTATATGTAATTACTCTCCTTATTTCGGATTAACCATTAGCACATCATTCATTACAGGTTCGAGTTCATATCTCATGAACAAGAAGGATAAAGGTTGCGGATTGGGTGAACAACTTGGAGGATAATTCTGCAAAATCAAGGTAAGGGACAACGAAGGAATAAAGTCTGGGTATAAGACCTGTTTTGAGCCGCAACCCTAGAAGGAGTAGCAATCTCAACATTGTGGATTATCTACGCTAAAACAAAATGTGGATAAAAAAATACACTTCAGATCTCAGAATTGTTAAGGTGTAGTCCTGTAAAAATCTAATCATTGAAGGAACACAGGAGATTTGTTCACAACTCGTGAACACAAGAAAAAAAGTAATTATAATAAATAAAGATTGGGTTTAAATCTATCACAGCATGAGATATTAATCTCGGCCTCCCTGTGATTAAAGGTTGACTATATGTCATCTCACTACAACTTAGGTTCCTGAACATAAATTAATTTGTATGGAAAACAATCACAGTTGAAGCCACAGGCTCGGATTTCTTTAGGACTGTATACACCTAGGACCTGCCATCTCTTACTGGCTTTCAGACTTATCATCTCAAGTTTACTCCTATAGAAATTTCAGAAGCTCGGACCTCTGTAATAGTTCAGTGAAGTGTTGAAGGAAGCCAAAGTAGTTGTGGTATTGAAGGAACTAGTTCTTGAAGGATTTTGGTATTGAAGGAACTAGTTATTGAAGGATTTTGGTGTTGAAGGGTTGTTGCAAGAGCATTATTGTTGGTGCACTATGGTGCAGAACTGTTGCAGTATGGTGTAGAAGCATTGGTGCAGATTTATTGATGAATTCTGACGCAGAATTAAAAATGCTTATTGTTAGATGAATAGTGCAGAAGTATTAGTGCAGTGTGGTGGAGAACTCTTGGTGCAAACTTTTGCGCAGAATTGATAAAGAAGCGTGATGCAGAATAGATGGTGCAGTATTGTGCAAATTGATGCAATGGAGCATCTTTGAATCGATAATCCAATAAATAAGCGAAGAAGGTTTGGTGTCCTTGGAGTAGGAGCTCCTAAACACAAGGTTGGTGCCTTGAGAAGATAGAGTCAAAGCCTTGGAGGTCGCAGCCTCATCGTTGGTGCTTGGAAACAGGTTGGTGCCTGTTTCATTAAAAGGGTTGATGCCCTCACTCATCTAATGTATACTATTATTTAAAAAGGGGATTGAAGTTCTTATTAATCCTTAATATTATTATTATACACCTCTCTGTCTTTAATTGTGAAGAATCTAACTGGCAATAAGTAAAAATTGAAAAGAAATACTGATTCACCCCCCTCTCAGTATTTCCAACACAAACATCCTAGTTGGAATAAGAATGCACAAATCAGACTGAGGAGCCATAAAATATATAAGCTCTGGCTTGAATCCCTAGTGGCTCTGATTGGTAGTACGAACGAAAGAGATCTGAATGAATTATGGCACATAAGGATGGGGCATCTACATCATGCAGCCTTGAATATTCTCAAGAAGACTTTCATAGGAGCTACATAACTCAACATAAGGAGAGATGAAGTCTGCAAGGGATGCATACTAAGGAAGTATGCTAAAGCAGCATTTGAAAGGAGCAACAACATGGCCAAGAGCGTATTGGAGTTGATACACTCAGAAATTTGAGGTCCAATGTCCATAACCACTCTTAGTGGTGAAAAGTATTTTGCTACCTTTATTGATGATCATTCTAGAAAGACCTGGATCCACTTTCTCAAAACCAAAGATTAAGTCTTTGAATGTTTCAAAGAATTCAAAGCATTGGTAGAAAATTCAACAGGAAAGAACATCAAGAAGCTGTGGTCAGATAATGGTGGAGAGTATATCGATGAAGACTTCACCATTTTCTGTCTAAAGGAAGGCATCAAGAGAGAATGTACAACTCCATACAATCTAGAGTAGAATGGAGTTGCAGAAAGGAAGAACCAGACCATTGTAGAAGTTGCAATGGCAATGCTATATGACCAATATATGCCCAAATTTTTGTGGGCAGAAGCCTACAATACAACTATGTATGTGAAAAACAGAGTAACCCATAGAGCATTGGGGAAGGTAACTCCTGAGAGTGTGTTCACATGCACCAAGCTAGAGGTGAGCCATATTAGGATATTTGGCATCATGGTGTATTGCCACGTTCCAGATGAGAAGAGGAAGAAGTTGGATTAGATTGCGGAAAAGGGTTCTCTTGTGGGATATAGTGAAAATTCGAAGGCATATCGCATATATTTTCCATAAACAGGAAGATCTTAGTAAGGCATGACATGAAATTCATGGAGGAGAGAGCCTTCAGGAAATCCTGGGAAATGGATACAGATACACAGATTGAGGAGGATACATTAGTACAACTTCAATGACCTACAAAGGATGGGTCAAGTTCCTCTCAAGGGCACAAGTATTCTGAGGAGAGTTCTTCTAAAGAAGAGCAGGCACGAGAGCAGGTAATACCGCCCACCACGAGTGGAAGATTGAGCAGAGAACAACAAATTCTAAAGAATGCGTAAGAATTTGTTGGAGCCCCTAGAGACAGGAAGAGGGCACGAAGGCAACCTGACAGATACCAGGCACTGGTAGCTCAGGTTGGAAAACCCTCTAGCTTTCGGGAGGCAGCTCAACATCAGGTGTAGGTGGATGCCATGGTGGAGGAGTATAGCTCCATCATGACAAACAATGTCTTGGAAGTAGTCCGATCACATGAGATCAATTGTAGGATAAAGGTGGATCTAGCAGATCAAGTATGCTGCAGACGGCAGCATAGAGAAGTTCAAGGCCATATTTGTGGCTAAGGGGTACGCACAAAAGGAAGGGATCAATTATGAGGAATCCTTCGCCCCTGTAGCTCGCTACACTTATATCATATCTGTCATCTCTCTAGCAGCACATATGGGATGGCATATTCACCAGATGGATATCAAAACAATTTTCTTGAATCAGGTGATAAGGAGGAAGTGTACATAGAACAACTAGAGGGATTCAAGACACATGAGAAGAAGACTCATGCTTGCAGGCTTAAGAAAGCCTTGTACGGTCTAAAACAAGCCCCCAGAGCATGGTATGGGCGAATTGATAGCTATTTGCAGAAGATGGGTTTCGTCAAGAGTGACGTAGATCCCAGTCTCTACTACTTGAGAGTAGGGGATGAGCCCTTAATCCTGGTATTATATGTAGATGACTTGTTTCTTATTGGATCATCTAAGCTCATCAAGTACTGCAAGGAGAATCTGGCTACTGAATTCGACATGAAGGATCAGGGGCAGATGCACTATTTTATCGATTTGGAGGTCTGGTAGCAGAAGGAAGAAATGTTCCTGGGGCAAGGAAGATACACTGCAGAAATCCTGAAGATATTTCAGATGGAAAACTATAGACCCATGGCCATGCTAATGACTACAAACTGGAAGAATATAGACACAACAGAAGATGATGAGGCTGATCCCACCTTGTACAGGCAACTCATTGGATCATTGATGTATCTGGTCAATACTAGACCAGACATCTGTTATGTAGTGAATACCCCCTGTCAGTTCATGGTGGAACCAAGGAGGGCTCACTAGGAATCAGCCAAACATGTTCTTAGATATCTGAAGGGGAAAGTCGAGTATGGATTAAATTACACCAAGGGAAATGAGGTCCAATTGAGTGGGTTTACATGTTCATATTGGGCTGGAGGCATGGTAGATTAGAAAAGTACTAGTGGGTATTGTTTCAGTCTTGGCTCAGGAATGACCTCCTGGCGCAGTAGGAAATAAAATTCCATCACACTAATTATAGCCGAGGTAGAGTATATGGTAGCAAGCATATCTTCATGCGAGGCCATATGGCTTCATAAATTACTCTTGAACTTACTCAAGAAGGGGATGGAACCGACTAGGATTATGTGTGATAATTAGAGTTGCATCAAGATCTCTAAGAATCATGTGTTTCATGACTAGTCGAAACACATTGAAATTCGGTGCCACTTCATCAGGGACTATGTACAACAGGGAGAAGTATAGTTGAGGTACACTCCTATAGGAGAACAGGTGGCAGATATCCTCACCAAGGCTCTAAGTAAGATTAAGTTCACTTACTTCAGAGAGAATATGGGGATGGTCGAGAACCCATTCCATTAGAGGAACGAGTCGTCTACAGAGTCATAGGGAGCTGCAGTACAGATGAGGCAGTGGCAGAGATAGTGTCACAAGCAGCAGTACATAGGACAACAACGTAGAGATGAGGGACAGTAGCCACAACATAAAAAACAAAACAAATGTTCTAGAATTAGAGCAGTACAATTGGTACCTTGCTTGAACACTTTCCTTGCTAAGAGGGAGTGTTGATTTTATAGCATCAGGAAGTGGTCCAAGTCTCAAATTTGGTGGAGAGGCTTAGACAATAATTATCTAGAGAACCCATAATTGTTTGTGGAAATTCCACTTGGATCTTGGTTTATTAAAATAATTAATTATTCTAATGTGGACCCTAACTCTAAACTTAGGGAAATTAAATAATTAAAGGGTATTAATAAAGAAGAGTGTGAATATTCTAGAAAACGAAGATCAAGTCATCTTTAATCTTAGCCATTTATTAAAGATATAATCTTGGCCTTTAATTCATCAACGAGAAGATTATAAGAAGAGGCTTGAGGGTCATTTGGAAATCAAGCCGGGCACATTCTCAGTACCTGAAGCAAATTGATTCTGAAGTAGGAGAATTCGATTTCAGTGGGTGATTTTGTAGAGGCGGGATTGTAGAGGCAGAAGGAGGAGGGAGAATTCATCTGACAGAGAAGCAGAAGGTAGAAGGGTGAAGGTAAGGTAATGCTGAGCAGCAGCATCAAGCCCTCCACACTGAATTACGTTGTCCAGGGAGGGACTATACAGAGAAGCTACGTTGGATGATGCAAAGGGTGTAGGAGGACATCCCGTGTGTCAAGAATACTTCCAGAGTGTCTGGAAAATTCATACCAGGTGTACGCTATTTTATTTTGATCACCAAGACTTATGTAAAATATCTTTTCATTGCTGAAGATAAATACAAACCCTCATTTGCTGCACTGGTTTTCCCACATTGGGTTTTTCCGGGGACAATTGTCCATATGGTTGTTTCTATTATGCTTTATGTGTTATTTCTATTCTTATGATTTTTATTAGAGTGAATTATTGCAGTTGTGTTTATTTCAAAATTTACTGAATGTAAATAAATTATCTAATAAGTAGGTGAAATAAATCAATCACTGCAGTAATAATTTTCAAATCTGAAAATTTCACACTCTTCTCCTACATGATTCATAAAATTCAAGATAAAACACCACCAGTAACCCATTGGGCCCAAGTCTTTTTTACTTTTGAAAGGAGGATATATTGATTATAATTCCTCCTTGGAAATTTGTCTCCATATCAACATTAATATTTAGATAACCAAGAGTGTTGCAACTACCAAGAGATCCTCAATGCAATTTATCAACTCAGGGTTCCTACAAACTTAGATGTGAGAGTTCAATATGCACAATAGATTGGATCCCACTCATGCCACCCTCAACTATGACATTAAACTAGGTTGTCTAGAGACCATTCCTCCTATTTGTCTATGAAAACTTGCTACTGAAAGTACAATAGAAAACTGACTCTAACTAGGAAAGAGAATTTTCCATTTGTTCAATTTGTAGATGTTAGCTATAATTTCATTAAGGGGAAAGCAATCTAATATAATTACAGAAGGAAAGCTACTCTGTCTTTCATCATTCGTCCAATTAGTAAAATAATTGCATGTATCATATATCTACTTCAAACTTGCTACAAAATAAAAAATTTAACTTGTAACTTTCTTGTAATTGAAAGACTAATTCTACTATGTTTTTGCAGAAAGGAAAAGGAATGGTTGGAGTTGTATAGGAGCTTCTCTTGATCATCAAATCATGGTTGGGGGTCATTATTCATCCTAGCTGATCTAAGGTTGAAGTGGGGAGAAAATAAGGAAAAGGGAAGTGGTGCTACAAGCATGCTATAGGAGGTACTATAATGCTATAGGAGGAGTTTCGAGGGTGTTTTGAGGGTGGGGATGAAGTTTTGAAGGCATGAAAAGATGGCTCATGGTTAGGGAGAGTGAAGGAAGGTTGGGGAAGCCTCCTAGCCAAGCTTAGGGCCTCTTAGAAGTCTTTATTGAACCAAGATGAATGCCCATGGTGTCCTAAATTTACTAGGCAGAGTGACTATGGAAACATAGCTTTGGAGACAGTATTAAGAGATGGAAAGGGAAAATGGAGATGTCCAAGATAGAGGTTAAATAGGTGTCGCTCCTTGCAGCTTAACACAACCTTGCAATCAACCACATACATACATTCATTTATCATCGAAACAATGATAACAACTATGATGGAAAAGATACGTTGAATTAATATAAAATATATTCTATGCTTTAACACTACTCTGATCACCAAATTGACTTCTAAGCTACCGAAAGAAAATATGAAGAAGGACAACTAACATTCATCTATTTCCAAGAAATTAGAAACACAATATTTTTTTAGTGAGATTGTGAATCCTTCCAACCATTCTCCCACAAGAGAGGTGATGTATAAACTTCTAATCACAGATTTTTATAGCTTAACCTCTACTAAAATGCAAAAAACCTATGAAATGCTCAAAGATAAGAAAAAAACACAAATACGCAAAAGGGACCTAAGGCACTGGGTTGGGCCCAAACCCAAGGGTCTCATCCCTCTAAAACTAACTCAAATGCAGCTTAATAACAAAATTCTCATTACCATAAAGTAAAAGTCTTATACATCACATAAAAGTTCAAAATGACAATGTGAAGCTCTGATCTTAATAGCTACACCTAGCTGAATCAAAACTTCGAATCCTAATGAGTTTTTTTTTATCTTGTTTATGTATACAAAATGGTAGTTGATAGCAGCACCCTTGAAAATAGGAGTGACTACCTCCTTGATCTCGAAAATAGTGGATCTTATCCTTCTTTTGCTTCACTTGCACTAGTAGTGACTCGGCTGCCAATGAATTCGAACTTATGAGAGAGGATGATGTGATCTCAAGCCAAGTTAGGGAGTTAAGGAGGTGGAAAACCCCCTAGATTATCTCATTGTTGTCTCCATCGAGCCCCTGCATCGTAAAGACCTAAAAAATGCTCCATTTTCCTGCAATTAAACCACATCAGGTCACATACTATGAAAAACACCTTTTACTCTTCTTACTAAGCATAATATAACAAAAAATGTGAATTAATGTTATAAAAGGATAGTTTTAAGGTTAGAGGATGGCATCATGATCTTCACAATATACCTATTGACGAGACTCATCATCACGCTGAAGGTGTTGCTCATCCTCTGAGCAACTCAGTCATCCATGTGAAGCTCTCTCATGGCCCTGGTGGCCTCTCTAAAATCCCAAGGCACATCAAATGGTGTGCCTTCTTATGGGTAAAACCCTACATTTGTCTCTATCTTAGTCCATTCCATCAACTCCTTTGTTTGGTTCCTTCCTTCCTGTAAGCCTGGCAGCAATGGTGGAATGAGTTTTAGCCATATACAATTTATCTTCATCCTTTGCATGACTCTCTTGTATATTGGTTTTTTCTCCAAGACATTTCTTAGCCTTTCAGGAGAGTGGTATTATTTGACTTGTAGACTATGGGGTAAGGCATGCCATCTTCCCTGGCAAGCTAGCGAAATTTTTGTTCCCAATAGTCTAAAGGTATATTCAAAGTGTAGAATGGATTGCTCCTTTCAAATGTATTTGGGTGCTAAGTAGCATCATAGGAGATGAGGTTATGATTTCTAATGAAAGAATTAGGGCTTACTAGCTCTGTTATGATGTACAAGGTTTAGTTCTCCTCTTTTGTCATTATGTTTTTCTTCTCCTCGACCCTTATATCTTCATGAGTCAACCAAGATGATAAAGCCATGAGTTGCATGTCTTCCAACCTGGAATTGGGATCCCAGAAATTTAGATCTATCAAAATGAAGTTGTGCATGTAGAATTCAACTAACTTGTACCTGTCCTCCATACCAGTTTGTTTACAAAATTCAATAAACTTCCTATAGTCTTAAAAATGCAGAGAACCATATTCTGCTAGAGTCTTTATTTGGTACTACATCCAATATTCTTTGAGAAAGAGAGAATAATATTTTGAAGGTTGCCTACATTGTAGGGCTTCCATAGAGAGACTTGGTATGGTGGAAAGTTTTGTTTCTTTCTCGTGCAACCTCTCTTTCAACTTTGTGTTTTCTACCTGTAGCTGGTTTTTCATCATAAACTCCCTAAGTCTCAAATTAGACAATTATTTTCCCATTTCAATGACTTTTTCCTCCATAAGTCCCACATCTTCCACATTCTTGGATTTATCAATTTGCGGACAAGAATCCTTCCTCTTGTAATTATGGGATAAACCTTCTTGTTATGCAGGATTACGATTGTGGACAAAAGTATATCCCATAGGTTTGGTGGCCAACCTAGAACAAGAAAGAGACAAGGAACCCAATGTTTTCCTTAAAGTAAATATATGAAAAAATGAAGCCTACCTGGAATCCACCGCATGCTTCGCTCCTTTATTTAGCTTAAATGCTCCATTTCCAGCTTTGATTACCAAAATTAGAACCCGCAAAATCAGATAACACAAGCCAAGAAACTACGAGATCTATGCAATATCATCTAAGTACTTTGTTCAAATATCAACATGGTATTAAAAATACATGAAATAATGAAATCACATATAGAAAAGAAGAGAAGTATTTGCATTAATATAAATGGAAAGAGATTACAACCACAAATAGGTGTTGATCTTATAGAAGAGCTCCTCCAACTTGTTTTGTACATTCCTTGTCACAATGTGCATATCCAATCACCCTAAATGCTTGGAAGGATACCTCTCACCATAACAGCATAAGGGTAGAATCACTCTCCAAAATCAAACCTCTTGCATATGGAAGGTTGTAAATACATAGAGGAGTGGGGTAAGTTGGGAGTTCTTATCCAATTACCAATCTAAGGTTTTAGATCCACCTTTCATAGGAGGATGAGATCAAAAGACAAGGGATGGAAATTCCAAATAAGGATAGGATAGGATCTGAATGTTTTATCTGAGGTAAATGGCTGTAAAAAATTCTATAAGCTTCTAGAATTTCTCTCTTTTCCCAAATTTCTAGAACCAACACAAGCGAAAAGGGAAGAAACCTGTAAGTGATCAACTTGGGGCCACAACGAAGCAACATGTAGGTAAACGTTGTCTAGAAGAAGGTCAGGGAGTGTTGGTCCTAAAACTGCTCAAATGATGTAGTTTTAGGCATAAATTATGGGAAATGAAGGAGGTGTCAGTATCCTATAATCTATATAATCTCAAGGCGACTTGTTATTTTTCTTCAGATTTTTCACATTGAAAATAATGTTACATGACTTTCATTTATCTCCTAGTAGGTACTGCAGGTCAAAAATACAAAGAAATGATTCTCTTATGTTTGGAAATCCTTTTACAGGCGCGTGGAGTGAATACTTTGAAAAAGACTTTAGAATGTATCCTAGTTCTGATACATGGCCATATAGACCAAGCTAAGCCAAAATATATTATTCAGTGCTTATCCATCTCATTAAGTCTTTAGGACCCTAATACAAACTTTTCAGTCTTTATATTACCGTTTTCCATATGCTTATGATATAAACCTCACTCCTTCCATTCATCATCTCATCTCATCATAGAAAGCTCCGTCATCTCTTCACCCATATTAAACCCACACTTCGCATCCAATAACCCATATCATTTTTTGCCTCCCCCCTTCATCATTAAAACTTTACTGTATGGGGGGTCTGAAGTAAATGGTTCAGGCTCCACTCCTACACCCACTTGTCATCCCCAGAAAGGTTCGCACCCCACCATCCCGTCACATTATCCTCCCCCACCCTGACTTCTTTTATCCCCGACCCCACCGTTACATCCCACATCACATCGTCCTTTAAACTCCCCACTCTTTTCTACCATCCCCTCTCCCCATCTCTGCATCCGACGATAACCAACGCATTTCGAACCCCCCTCAGGGGGGGGGGGTGTCCAAAATGGGCAGTATTTCTTACCGCTTTCCCTGCTACGTGTCGTGCCTAGAAAATTTTGTACCCCTCACGTCCGAAACAACTTACCATCTTCTGGACCCTCCGAAATCTGGGTTCGGGTTTTGCTGGACGAGCGTAACACCTCATCACAAGCACCATGAGCCATAAATTCGACCTTTCATGGTATTATTCTCTGAAGATTTTCTCCAGGGGCTTATTTCTTAACCATAATGCTGCACAACATCTTTTTCCAAGTAGGAGCCATCTTCGACCACGGAATTAGGACCCACGAATTTTCAGAATCGATAAATGGATTGTTCCCTAGCAATCTGTCGATGCAGCCATGGGCATGCCCTCTTTGGAGATCAAAACCTTACTTGGGCCTTGGCCTTTTCACTCTCTATTTGAGGTTTTCAATTTCGATTCGAGCCTTGTTCACAAGCTATTATGCCTCATAAACGTATTTGACATGCAAACTATTCATGGCAATTTTTTGAGTTTGTGGCCCCAATACTGCTACGTTTACAACTGTAAATAAAGGATGTGGGCCAAAATTACCATAGAAGTTATGTTTTAGACAACAACACAAAAAATGGAGTAGATGAGATGCTTGTTTCCCTGTCTACTTTTAAAGGGGTCTGAATGAAGTTCTCAAGTTTGTATGCAACTGAGAGCTTCAGAAATGGAGATCGAGTTGGCAACGAAGAAGCTCGACAACAAGGGGTTTTGCAGCTACAAAAAAAAAACATTCCGAGAGGCTATTAAAGACTACACTAAACTATCAAAGAAAAGTTTCGTGCGTGACTTGACTGCAAAAAATTAGTAGCTATGTTTCATTTCTCATTACGTGCGGGCCTTTTCGGTTAAGATGGGTAAGGCCATTAAGTTTTTGAAAGCACGAATTGTGAAGTTAGCAGTGACTTTTTCGGAGTCATAAACAAAGTCCTCTTTTCTCTCAGGTATGAATCAATTTACACATGGAAAGATTGGATTTGTTGAAAAAGTCATAATAAAGCATGCTATGTATGTTTCCCAAAGATCAATGCAGAAGGTTTTGTTAGAAGAAAATAAGGGAATAGATCCTGGTAATTGATTTTTAATTCCAGCAAGAGAAGCCCAGTTACAGCATTCGAGAATTCAAATGCATAGGTAGCATAGTTTCAGGAACCAAAGAAACAATGTTAGAAGTGTATGAGGGACCAATGGAAAATTCAAAATCTTCGTTGCAGTAAGCTTCCAGTTGTCCCAACGCTTACTCGACCTCAAGATATCACAGAAATAAACCACTAAATGCAAATCCTTATTCATATATGATGCCCATCTCTCGAATGGAAATGAAGATCTTGTTAATAACAACATCCTAAGAAGTAGGAGGAAGTTTTACACGTGTCACCCCTGTTGCAATCACTTCCTTAAAGACTGATGATTAGTTATACATATGTCATTAGTTTTATAACAATTTTTCTATTTTTAGAAAGAAGATGGGAGATTCGATCAAATTGAGCATTTCAAGGGGATAAAAGTAGCGCCAGATGTCCAGATGTCCTTAATGACTCCAACTGTTTCTTTTACACATGTCAAATAATGTTGGCCGTTCTTTGTTATGTAGTTAATAAGAAAGTGACTGTCAGTTATGGTTTTGATTGTAATCAGTTAGTAGGGTTAGCATATATACTTTAGTCAGTCGAAGTGTGAGGTGGGGGGCGGGGGGAAGGGGGGTGGGTAATTGTAATGAGAAACAATCCTATTATGGAAAGTGGTTCACTGAGTTTCAAGTGACCATTTGAAAAGTAATACAAGACTAGCTGTTCAGGATTCATGTGGTGTCTGAAATGGTGAATTTTTCTCCTTTTTTTATGTGTTTTTCCATTGTCTTCCTTTCTCAGTATTTCTAAATTCTTATTGTAAAGAAGAAAATGAAGAATAATATTTTTTATCTAGAGCACCCTATTCTGGATGTGTTTACAATAGTCTATGTTTTCTACTGATGCCAAATCAAGGAATTCTTAATTGCTCCTCGGTTTCTGCTGAACTTTACATTCTAGTCTAATTGAGGAATTCTTAATTGCTCCTCAATTTCTAATAAATTCCAATCTTCTTTTATCTTCCCAATCCATCTAATCCTCAAAGATCCAAATTAGTACACATAGCTTGCCTTATTTCACTCATGCTTGATACTTCTGCAAATTGATCACCCAAGCCTTTTGACTCCATTGCCCAATGGACGTTTTCCCTTGATTTCCCCACCAAACCAAATTCAAATTCCAAACCCCACACTTATTAACTAGCCTAAAATTCCAAATCAACAAAGCCACATCTAACAGAGAGATCCCTCTTTGGGTCTAGGAGGGCTAGATCCTAGGCCTGAAGTGCTTTTGATGTTGCCTCCGAGATTTTGTCTTCAGCCTCGGAATTACAGAGAAATAACATAGTGGTGACCATACTGGGGATGATTTTTATCTTTGTCAGTAACACATATCAAGTTCATATCTTGCTGATGATGGTGGACAAACAACCAGACACAAGAAGGTTGAAATCATCCACCTGGCGACTCCATAGTTTTCAGTTGACCTAAAGGCTCCACTAGTAGAAGAATCCATATTTGTTGTGAACATATGGTGACTCCATTCTCTAACTTAATGACAAGATCAATTCAAGAATACAACGCAGGTATGCTCCTTTGGACATATAAGATCCCAGGTTTTCCAAATCCCATGGCAAACATTGATTGGTTAAAATATCCTCCGGTGTTTAGAGATAAGAAAGGAGATCATGCTACTATATATTTGTTGAGATTTCATATGCATGTCTAAAGATTTAAAATCCAATTTCCAGAGGAATGCATTATGAAAATGTTTGTGGCCAGTTTATAAGAGAAATCTAGGATTTGGTATGAAGATCTACCAGTTGCAAGCATAAGTTATTTAAAGTGTTTTCATGCTGTGTTTTGTGACAAGTATAAAGAATATTATCCCTCTTTGTCACTAGTTCAAGACTGTTGTGATAAATTTTAAAGTTTTATTGAATATCTGGAGGATTACTATGATGATGATCAGTTTATGAATGATGAAATAGTAGAAGTTTTAGAATAAATACCATTTCAGAAAGTAGAAGTTTTGTCTGAAATGTCTTCTCATCATGAAAAAAGAAATGATATATGTTGTCCAGAAGTTCACGAAGTTTCATCACAGGAAATATCCCTAGCAGCACAAGGAAAATATGGTCAACATATCGTTAAAGAAGAACTTCAGCTCCCTGAACTAGATCCAACAAAAGACAACAGTGAAAACCTCTAGTAGTCTAGCAATCTAGAAGAAAAATTAGTAGAGTTTGATGGCCCAGATTCACAAGATCATCTTCAGCCGATGGTGTTTTGTTCAGAGATTGAACACCAAGAAAGTTTGCCAAAAGATGGCCAGTCAGGTTTGCTGATTAAATACCACTCCAATTCTCTTTCTGAGTGTTCAGACCTGGAATAAGATCACAAAATTTCTCCATCAATATTTTCTTCTTGGGACATTGATAATGTTGCACAACATATTTTTATAGTTAATGATACTTTGCCCGAGATGATTGGGAGTCTGCAACTTCCTTGCAAGTTTTTGAATGATAAAGGGAATGATGAAGATTACACATAACAACTGATTATCATGGACAGAGAAGAAAAAAAAAATGTCCTCTTTGCCATGTGATGACAGTCAGTGCCAACACAAGAGCAAAGGAGCAGTCTGGGATAAGGTATGTTTGTATATCACCAATCATCTGAGGGATCCCATGTTGCATTTTTACTTAGATCCTTTGAGAAATTTATTATAGTCATGAGTGAAGGAGGAGCCTATCAGGTTGATTAACAGAGCTATTGAATTCAGTGGAAGAGTTAAGTTGCCATGTTTTAAGCCCATTTTTCTGAAATGGAAGGTCAGTTTCAGTTAAGCACTCATTTTCTTGACTAGTTACATTGGAAGTCTAATTATTATTTGATGGGATAATTTTTTATTAGACTACAGGTAGGTAGGAGTGAAAATAAGCTCAGTACTTTGAGCATATTTTCAGTTATAGTTTAATATTTCTTCCAGTTTCAGTTTCAGCATAGTTCAGATTTCAGCCTTCAGATTTTCTGGGTGCAGCAATGATTTCAATTTGATGGTTTGCAGTGCGTAAGTTCAGCTGTAGTTTCATTTTAGATTGCAGTACACAGATCAGATTGTTGTCTGAGGTTTAGAATAAATGATTAAATATTTTCATTCGGAGAGGTTTTGGGACAGACCAGGTTGCATATTTGAGATCAACCCCATGGATCAGGCCACTAATCTACGGTGTTCTTGATACCTCCTCCGTAGCTGCCCTCCCCAATTGGAGCCACTGTTAGTATCCTATAATCTATAGGATCTCAAGGTGAATTATTATTTTTCTTCGGATTTTTCACACTGAAAATAATGTTACATGAATGTCTTTTATCTCCTAATAGGTACTGTTGGTCAAAATGGCAAAGAATGGCTTCTCTTAGGTTTGGAAATCCCTTTACAGGCATGTGGAGTAAATACTTTGAAAAATAATTTAGAACTTATCCTAGTTCTGATACATGGCTAACTACTTCATTCTCCATATAAACCAAGCTAAGCCTAAATATATTATTCACCGCTTATCCATCTCATTAAGCCTCTGGACCCTAATACAAAATTTTTAGAATTTATATTACCATTTTCCATATGTTTATGATATAAACCTCGCTCCTTCCATTCATCATCTCATCTCATTGTAGAAAGCTCCGTCATCTCTTCGCCCATATTAAACCCCCGCTTCACGTCCAACAACCCATATCATTTTTCGCCCCCCCCC
Source organism: Pinus albicaulis (assembly GCA_034641835.2). NCBI lineage: Eukaryota > Viridiplantae > Streptophyta > Pinopsida > Pinales > Pinaceae > Pinus > Pinus albicaulis. The sequence continues at coordinate 1,426,652,197 of CM076572.1, forward strand.
CCCCTTCACCATACAAACTTTACTGTTTGGGGGGGTCCGAAGTAAATGGTTCTGTCTCTAATCCTACACCCACATGTCATCCCTAGAAAGGTTCGCACCCCACCATCTCGTCACATTATCCTCCACCACCCCGAAATTCATTACCCCTGACCCCACCGTTACATCACACATCACATCCTCCTTTAAACTCCCTGCACCTTTCCGCCATCCCCGCTCCTCGTCTCCACATCCAACGGTCTCCAACGCATTTTGCAGCCCCCTCAGCCTTCGAACTTTAACCACGAGGGGGGGGGGTCTGAAATGGGCGGTATCTCTTACCACCATCCCTGCTACATGTGCTATGAAGGTAAATCCTCTCTGTGGACAGAGATGATCCCTCTAGCCCTAGAGTGGGTCTAGTAACAAAGATACAAGCTAGAGTGTAGGTTCCTAATGAATGAATGAAATAGACTTGGTAGATCGACGTACCTGGAGTCCAACGCTGTTGTCATGGCTATTGTAGTGGTAGCCTCTTGATTCCTGTCTTGGCGGGTCACAATCCTTCCGCAACGATGCTTGGATACTTACACAAAGATCAACAAACAAGAGCAACATACGAAACAACAATCTCATTCATAACTACTAACCATTCAAGGAGGGTTAAGCATATTGCATCAAATGTAACACATTAAACGCAAATGGGAATGAGACAATGGTCATGCATATGTATTAATAGAAGAAAGAGTTACAACCAAGCCTTAACGTCGCAACCTCCTTCAGCGGGGTTCAGTTGAAGCGCGTCTCGATGAATGTCAGGGAATTCAGACGGGATGAAGGCACAAGCCTAAGCTCTCTCAATAAGGGACTCTTTCGTTCTATCTTGAATAGAAATATCTCTAGCGTTTCTGCTATAATATCTTCACTTTAGCTAGCTTCATCAATGGAGGATGGATATATTTATAGAGGGAGAGGAGGAGGTTAGGATCCTACTATGGTCGAAGGGAGGCCTTATCCCTTGGGAGTTTTTCCCAAAAGCTGGAAACAAGAGGCCAAAGGAGGAAGGCCATGGTTATTCAGTCAAACCACTCCCTATGACTCATCCACGAAGTTGTTATGATCGAAACTTCACCTCTATTTTAAAAAAAATTTCCATAAACAGATTGGCACGGGTAGCTAATTGAGACAGAGTGCCAGCTGGTGTGGGGACCAGTGTTAATATTCCTTATCGGTGCGAGGTCATAACGGGCTACCTGCGCTAAGGAAAAAACAGGTGTTTTTGGTGGTCTGTTCAGGAAATGGTCAACAGAAGTAATGTTATACTCATGGCAAGGGATGTAATGATGGTCTTTGCAAGGCATGACACTTTATTTTGGTTATAGAAAATGTGCGGGATGGGGATTGCAGGGACAATTACAAAATTCTATGTAACAGATGCCCCCTAAAGCATCAAGTACGAGAGAGAGGAAGGGGTGAAATGCTTTATGAGAACACGTTTGAACCAAACACCGTTGTTGGAAAACCTGAAAGTAAAAATGCAACTGATATCTCTGAAACATGAATATGTGGTATGGGCGTAGCCATCCATAATGGAGTACATATAAATGGAGATCCATGGTATGGACGCAACCATCCAATAGTAAGGATCAACAAATAGACTCAAGTATGGTCGTAGCCATCCAATAAAAAGAGTCATGTAGTGAAGCCATGATAAATCATAATATCCCGCAGCTTGGATCTTATCAGACAAAATCCAGGGTCTTGTGCTCCATCTCGACCCAAACAAGTACAAATTCAAGCATGCGAATATGTGATTTGAAGTCGAACATGCAAGAAAATCGCCTGATTACCAGCCAATGATGAAAACTATTAACAGGCATGAGAGAAATCACCAATAATGACAATGGTTCTCAAGGTACAATAGGTACAATCCATGGAATGTGAACAACGAGTTGGCGTCGAACACCCATATAATCATTCGATCGAAGGCCAATGATGTGGACCATCATCGAATGTGAAGAACTTGCCATTGAGGCATGCAAACTCCAAGGTACCTGAAGGGAGTCTCTAGATCAACTTCTTGGATAATGAGCTGAGGTTGACAGGAAGTGACCTGGTCCAAGGAGGGCCATAATGTTTCCCACATCATCAACACGAGACAGAGGAACATGATGATAGTGAATCAGGACCAATAGAGAATCATAGAAAGGTTGAAAACTGTAGAGGCAAACTTCTCTTGAACATATCAGCGACACAACTCCGGACTTACCAGTATTTGACATCAAGGGATCTGAGGTCATGATGACGTGGAAAAGAGTAGATGAGAGGTCAAAATAGATTACCGAAACCCACAGAGGCAAAAAGTATGAAATTAGATCTCCCCAAACCGACACGAATGTAGATGAGTGTCATGTTCAAGAGCGACATACTGCCAATACAACTAAAGACTGGTTCCATTTTCCCCCACCATTTCTAGCGAGTACCCCAATTTTTTTTTTTTTTTAAACAAGCTTGAAGGGGATAGCATATTCTTGCGCTGTAAGTTTTTCCTTCGGAAAAATCCATCCTAGTACATTTTACGATCCCTAGGAAGGAGGAACTCGATGAACGTCATGGTGACGATGTCCGATGTCATCGGGATTTAACGAGTCTGACAGAGGAAGAACTCAGTGTCTTTTCATGTTTAGAGAGTTTGAAAAGAAGCAAAAAAGAAAACTCTAGTGTGTCCCTTTTCATAAATAGTCTCTCAGATCCGAAAAGGTAGAAAACAATATCTGGGAGAACCTCTTAGTCGTGATAGGTTAGGTATTCCTTTTTCGTAAATAATCTATCCCAGCCCAAAAAAGGGGTAAACGTATACTTGGTAGATATCGTTTCGCAGCCATTTAGCGAGTTTAAAATGACAAGAGTCTCGACAATCTTTTCAGTTTTAGAGAGTCAGAAAAGTGCTGAAATATGACTCATTACTTCATCACTATAAAATACAACTCATTACTTCATCACTATTGCGTTTAAAAGCTTTTCGCTGCACAAGAAGCACACGTAAAACCCATTTCTTGAAATAATATAATAAAATAATAAAAAAATATGTCTTAAAACATAATTATGGTTGTGAAAAGTTATAAAATTCCAAAAATGGTAAAAAATAATTACTTTTCACTTTTACCTCTTGTGGAGCAATAGTTACCCATTCTACATTGTGATTTTGCGGTGATGATAACGGGCAATCCAGTAGACCAATCTCAAATCCGTCAGTTCCAGGTAAGAGCCGACATCCTTCCCCACATTTTAAATATTATTTCGTTACCTACAACCTTCAGTTTTGATTCTTGAGGGTGAAATTATGTAAATTAGGGCATGGCGGTCAGCGCGAGTTTCAGGCACAGACTCGCGCTGACCACTCGATTTTATGAACTGGGGCGCACCCATTGGCGCGACTGTTTTCAAAACAGTCACACCAACCACAAAAACCTCTTAAAAAACTTTGAAAGAAATAAAAACAACCTAAATTTCACAAATTGCAGCTTTGGATTTGGTTAAGAATGTTCATATGAACATGTTTGCAGGAAAAAAGAGTGGCAAAATGGTGATCGAGTGGAAGGAACGGGAACACAGTGAAGAGGATGAGCTTGCCATGGGAAATATGAGATGCATGGAAGCTCTCAGAGACTGTGGACTGAAAAATTTCTTCTTGATACCATGTCTCAGGGCTCTACCGGAGCTGGTGCAATATCTGATCAGTATCTGGGATGAGGATCAGGAAAAATTCATTCTTCGAGATCAGGAACTTGAGATTGATGTTTATGATGTCTATTTTATCACAGGATTGCTGCGGAGGGGGGTAGCACCAATCTTGACCAACACTCGACCCACCATGGAGAGCATGGGTATGGTAATTGACTGGGTATGCCCGGGGGCACGAAAAGGATAAAAAATCAGGAAGGTGGATATGCAGACTATCCCGAATCTAATCCTACGGGTAGTGCTACACAGAATCACATGAGTTGTGGGAACACAAGCACCGCACAAAGCAACAAAAACACATCTACTTCTTTCTCTAGACTGCTTTAAATCAACCATCTTCAACTGGGCAGAGGCTGTGACAATCAATATAAAATGTAAGCTGACAAAGTGAAAGAAGGCCAAACTGAAGCAGTTTGGTTATGGGTCGATCTTGGTATCGTTCTTCCTGGAATGGCTACCAATATTTCAGCGTTAGGAGATAATAGTCCCGACACTACCAGCACTAGAACCACGGATGGCCCGATGGGCAGCTCTAATGCCAAGGTCAGGGGGTGGTCAGCAGATGTCCTGGAGATTGGAGTTCTTTGATTGGCTCCACCAACAGTTGATCGTCGTGGAGGACTGGTCCTATTCTGGCACAGATTTCACTGGTGATCTGGGCCTCCCACTCTCGGAAGGAGAGGATTGGGATGAAGCACTGGGTAAGACTCATTTTTTTAAATTTTTATGAGTATGATGATTATTTTTTTGGTATGTATGTTCTGACATTTTATCCATGCATTTGCAGATGTAGGCCCAGAGAGACCGACAGGGATGTCTCCGATAGTGAGGCGAATACCTCGTGATTTTGATTTTGCTCCTCAGGGTGAGGAGGAGGAGATCATGCACAACTTTGAGGGAATCACCCCTAGGGTTCCAGACTATGCTTGATTGATGATATTCCTTGTTCCTATCATATTAGGGGTGTAGGGGTGTCAAACCGAGTTCACCACTTGTTAAGGCAGCTTGTTCGGGCAGTGATGTGTTATCATGACCATCATGCCGATTAGACACCTAGGCTTTTATTTGTTCATTTTGTTGAGAGACATGATGTCTCAGGATGTCACAGAAACACACATATTTTTTGAAACTTATGGTGCACACTGATGCAAACATTCGATATATATATATACATCTATTTTCCTGCTTGATATGAGTCTCTCATGTGATGATGATTTTACAGATTACGCAAATGTCTATCCAATACAATGTTAGCCACTGTATCAGTTAATGCATTCATTTGTCTAGGAATATGTTGATATGTGATATAATCAAAATTCCTTTCCAACAAACAAACACGTAAATACAATCTTAAAATATGAGGGTTTCTAACTGAATAATGCCCATTAAGTTGAAGAACAACAAGCTGCGAGTCTAGATTTACAACCAATGCACTAATGCCGAGGGTAATTCCCTCGGTTAACAGTTCAATGATAGCACTATATTCAGTGACATTGTTTGTAGTTCGTCCTAGACAAATACCTTGCAGGTCTATCAACTCACCAGCAGGATCATAAATCACCCAGGCTACTGAAGACAAGTTTCGGGTACTACGGGAAGCACCATCTGTGAAACCGACATAAGGGGTAATAGACATTTGCACAATAAGCAATGACCCTATAAGAAAGAAAATTCTCACAAAACACACCAAGCCAAAAAATGTACAAAAAAGAAAAGAAAACCTATGTACATAAAACATGCACAAATGACTCATGCATAATATTTCTTGAGATACAACCCATTTCTGGGCTGATCTAAAGGATGATCTTCATAATCAATGAGCTCATAGGCCCCATTCTTCAAAACATGTTTAGCGATGTAAGGCCCATGCCACATGGATTGAAACTTTCTTTCCCCCAACTTATCATGAGCTTGGTTGTACAGGAGGACGAGGTCTCCTTCTATAAAGGAGCGAGGGGAAACCGACTGGTCAAAATGGGCTTTGACTCGCTTTTTCTGTGCCTCGATGATCAAAGAAATAAATCAGCGAGTTTTATTCAGCCTCTGTAAATAGAGAAGACACTCTTCTTCAGGTGAAGTGTCGGGCAGTGGTTCAAAAGCTAGTCTGAGCGAAGGTATTTCACATTCAATCGGAAGGGTAGCTTCCAGACCATAAACAAGATGGAATGGAGTGAATCCGGTCGCATCCTTGACTGAGGTTCGATATGCCCAGAGAGCCGAAAATAACATGAGATGACAATTGGAGTTGTGGATCCCAATCGTACGTTGAAGCATAGTGACTAGAACCTTGTTCACAACTTCAACCTGGCCATTGGCTTGAGGATAGTACGTCATTGAGTTGTCGTGACGCAAGACCAACCTGGAAGTTAACTCTGCCACCATGTAATGCCGAAAATGGGAACCATGATCGGTAACGATGGCTTGAGGGACACCAAACCTAGAAATGATGTGATTGAATATGAACTGAGCTGTTGTATTACAGTCGACGACAAGTGTAGGCATTGCTTTGGCCCATTTGGTGAAGTGGTCAACGGTTACGATAATATAAGCATGCCCCCTGGCCGAGTGAGGGTTACATGTCATAAAATTGATGCCCCACTTCGCAAAGGGACCAATGGTAACGACAGGGTGTAGATGTGTAGGTGGCGTGCGCATCTTGCACTGATAAATCTGGCAATCGTGACATTTACGAACATCAATAATGAAATCTTTGAAGATAGAGAACTAGAAATACCCAACACGAATAATCTTCTGTGTAGTGGCATAACCATACATGTGACCACCACAGGCGCCACTGTGGCAATCATTCAGAATTTTCTCAGCCTCCTCGAGGGTCAAACACCGACGGAGAATGGAATCGACTTCGATACGGTAGAGCGTATCTCTGACTATGCGATAAGGTTGCGACGGATGGTGGATGCATCGGAGAGCATACTTCGTCAACTCAGATCTAAAAGTGGAAGTCTGAAGATATACAATGATAACACCGTACCAAGGATCGAGGGTGCTAGTCATAAAAAGCGTGTCATTTAGAATGTGTTCTTCAAAACCGGATGGAGCAGAGTCAAAGGGAAGGGAACAAATCAAACAAGTAAAGACTAATGACTTCTTTGACTTGGTACTAGTAAAATACAAATCAAACTCTTGGAGGATGACAATCCACTTTGAGTATTTTCCCCCCATAAATTTTCGAGACAATATATAGGTCATGCGGTTGCATTTAGAAATCATAGCCATTGTACGCAACAAAATATAATGACAAAAACGTTGAAATGCTTGAACCGTAGCCAAGCTAACTTCTTGACATGGGCATAACGCGTTTTGGTATCGAGAAGGTTACGAGAGAGGTAGTAGATAACATACTCGACACCGTCATCATCGTCTTGTACCAAAACCATGGCAATCGTGCTGAAAGAGGCGACTAAATAGAGGGAAAAATTGCGACGATAATTGGGAGGATGTAACAGAGGAGTGTTGACAAGCAACGTCTTCAGTGTGTCAAAATAATTCTGAGAAATCTCATCCCAGAGGAATGGTACACCCTGCTTTAGCAATTGTGTAAATCCTTTAGCTACTTCACCATAGTTAGGTATAAAACGTCGTAGAAAACTAGCCCAGACTCTGCAGCTGATGTAGTGAAGATGGAGAGGGGAGATTAATAATAGCCTCAACTTTGAGTGGATCAAGGAAAATCCCTTCTTTGGAGACGTTAAACCCTAAGAGTCTACCAGAATCGACGCAAAAGACGCATTTGTGTGAATTTAACAAAATGTTATAGCATCGACAACAAAGAAAAATCTAACGAAGATGGTCGGGATGGTCCTTACGCCAAGCCGTATGAGCCGAAAGGTCATCTAGATAAGGCTGAAAGATGTGCTTAATATCATGAAAAGCATATGACATAGCTCGCTAAAATGTGGCCCCAACATTTTTCAAGCTGAAAGGAAGCTTCTTATACGCTAAATTACCCCAAGGACAAATGAAGGCAGTCTTATGATGATCATTCGGGAGAATGTTAATCTGGTTATAGCCATAAAAGCCATCCATGAGGGAGAAGATATCACTCCCAGCACAGTCATCAATGATCTGATCGATAAAGGGAGTAGGATATTTATCCTTAGGGCAGGCCCGATTGATGTCACTGTAATCAACAAAGACACGAATGGTACCTTGTTTCTTATCCACAGGGACGATATTGGACACCCATTCTGTCAAGGGAATTGGGTAAATGAAACCAACATTGAGAAGTTTTTAAACTTCACTTTTAATGGCGGCAGCCTTTTGAGGGTGCACAGGACGAAGGTGTTGACGAACAGGCTTCGAACCAGGGTAGGTAGGAATCTCGTGCACCACTATACTAGGATTGATGCCAGGAATTTCTTCATAGGACCATGCAAAGACGTCTGAAACTTGCAGAAAAAGCTAGTATAAACCTAAACTTCATCAGAAGAACAGGTGACCCCAAGATGGATGTTCTCGATGATTCTCGGTTTGACGGAAATTTCAATATGCATCGTTTGCGTAATTTTACTCAGGTTACCTTTTGTAAAAAATTCATGTGTTAGAACAGGCGTTTGAAGCGGAGGAGAAGGAACCTGAGATGCAAACCTCTCAAGACACATAGATATGACCCCGAGGCCAGGCATGAACAAGGAACGATGATGACCACCGTCCCACGGCAAATCCTCGAGTGACATAGTTTCCACGATGGCTTCATCGAAGGGAAATATCTCTTTCAGCGGATCAGATGAATCCGAATTGTCAAGCCAAAGGGATTGAGAATAAGCATCGAGAGACATGCTTTAAGGACCATGATCAGAAAACGGAGGATCCGAAGTCGCAAGAAGTTCACAATAGGAAATCTCAATCGGATATAGAGGCATCAAATATCCAGAAGAAGCAATATGTTCAGGTGAAGGGACGACCCATGGGTCATCGGACTGAGAGATCATATTGATCTGTAAATTTTTTGGTGGAGGAACAGGAAAAATACCAATGAAGGTAGGATCTTTGAAGAGACCTGACCCAACTATCTCATAGGGAGTAGGAATCTTATCCACATACGAAACGTTGTTCTCGGAAGAAGAAGTGAAGAATGAAAATTGATCCATAGTAACAATATTTCCTTTGTATGGGAATTTCAGGACACGAAAGAGAGTCCACGGAACAAACAACATGGCGTGGGTCCAACTGCGATCGAGGAGAAGATTGTAATTGAGTTTGGCGTCAACTACTTCTACCTCTACATTGAATGTCTTCCCTTTCAAGGTAATCGGTAAAATAGTGAGAACATCTAAAGGTTTTGATTCCCTTCCATCAAATGCTTCCAAGGAATTTGGTGATGAGTTCAAGGTCGGAGAACCAATGGATTTCCAGCAAGAAGATGACATGATGCACGTTGACGCACCTTCATCCACAATTGCTCGATGAATATCGAGGCCATTAATGACAACTTGTATAATGAGTGCAATTTGGTGCGCTAGTTGTGGAACGAAATTCTCTAAATCGAAATAAAGAAGACTAGTATCAATAGGATCAACTCTGCCAATAGCAGATAATAAAGCTTTCCTTTGAGATAGAAAACTCTGAAGTAATTATGGAGCAGAAATTGCAGATGGCCCCTGACTTAAATCCTTGACAATACTATAATGTTGAGTAGCACAGGCATTCGGATTGTAAGAAGACTTGCGGAGTACACCTTTGGAATGTGGTCGTACAACGAGCTCAGTACTGGGCCGTTCAATCTGAAGAGGGCCAAAAATAGGTGGAGGAGGAGGACCATCGACGATATCCTTCCTCGCTGCCTGACGTGATTCGGTATAATATTTTGATCGAGTGGCAATAGAAATAGGCATAGAACCATTCATCATGAACACCTGAGAGCCAAATGGGGTAGAGGACTGAGGTTTCTCTACCATCTGGGTTTGCTGAGATGGAAAAGGTTCTTTAAGAATAGCTGTAGTTCCCTAGGTGCCTTTGAGAAATCTAATTACTTCAGTCTGTCGAGGACAGTCCTTGTTGTAGTGCTCTTTGTCACAAACCAAACAAGGGTACTTCCACTTGCGCTGTGAACCATCATCAACACAAGATTTGGACGAATCTGGTTTCGGGGTATTGGCCTTGGCCTTACCTTTACCATTTTTTTTCCCTTAGGAATTTTTATTTTCCGGATTGGCCTGAACGACATTAACTTCTGAAGTTTTACGAGGATTCAGAGTGGGTGGAGAAGCATCATCGTTGGAAGAATTGGACTTTTTCTTCCCAGAGTTTGAAGGAGAAGACTTTCGAGAAGTCTGAGACACAGAACCAATAATACCATCGACGGATGGGGTCACCGGTGGTTTATAAGTTCTAGGTCGAGGAGCATCAGGCAAGATATCATACAATGTGCCAGACTAAGAGTACAGAAGATCAAGATACTGGGTACGAGCAATGGCTTGTTCTTCAGTCACACATGCCCCCATAGCTATGTCTTTCGCGATCTGATTGACAAAGAAGGTAGTGAACCAATTAGTTAGAAGATGAGCAGGAATCTCAAATTTGATCAAACAACGACGTCGCCTCCATTCATGAATATGATCCAAGATATGAGTTTCTCGGTCCTGTTTCAATGAGGTGAGGAGGTGCGTCCCAGTATCATAGTGAACTGGTAACTGAAAATGTGTAAGAAAGGCCATGGTGAGAGAGTTTAAGTCTTGAAAGATGCCATGAGATAGCTTAATGTACCACTTTGTAGCGACACCAGTAAGAGTCCATTGGAAAAGACGAATTCAGATGGAATCGTCAACCCAAGAGTTAGAGGAACACCACAAGTGATAAGTCAACATGTGCTTGGGGGTCTTCTCCAGAGTTGCCCTCAAATTTGGGACAATCACCAGGAATCTTAGTCGGAAATGGAGGCCAATACGAGTTATGAAGAATTGGATCATTCGTTAAATTTGACACATCATGCAGTTCCAATGTAAAGAGAAATGGTAATTGAGGATTAAAAGGCATTGGAGGTCTCTGATAAGGACCCGTGTTTACATTTCGCCCAGCCTGAGAGAAATTCTTCCCCCATATGTTTTGTCCCAGAGGATTCTGACCATAAGGGTTATAAGCTTGATAATTCTGCTAATACTGGGGTTGAGGACCAGGATACTGATTCTGAGCATACCATTTAGGTCCTTGATGAGCAACGTATGGATTCTGTTGCGGAATGGAAGCATGGCCTTGAGGTTGATTGTACACCAATGGAGTTTGATTTTGAGGGTAATAATTGAAACCTTAAGGCACACTATATACTAGCTGATATTGACCTTGAGGGTAATAAGAGCCTTGGGGTTGAGTAGGTGGACCCTGCTGAGCAGGTTGAGTGGGCTGCTAAATAGGAGGACCCTGCTAAGTTGAATAAACAGGTTGAACCGGCTACTGAGCAGGTTGAACAGGCTGTTGAACAGATTGAACTAGCTGTTGAACAGGTTGAACCGGCTACTGAGCTGGTTGAGTAGGTTGAATCAGCTGCTGAGGTTAGGCAGGCTATCCCTGTGGAGCAGGTTGGCTTGGGTACTGAGGGCCATCGGGTTGCCCGTGTGGAAGAGGTTGGCCTGATGGTGAAGATGGACCAGGCTGTCCCTGATGACCAGGTTGACCCGAAGTAGGATCGTAGGGTTGTCGTTGGGTCACAAAGTTTTGGCCATACGAAATGTATGGCTGCTATTGTTGTAGAAGAGGTTGTCCTTGTGATGGATCCATTTCCCCCCCAGGAACATAAGATGCTCTTGGTAGATATTGAGGTTGACCGGAGGGTTGTCCTTGTTGGACCAAAGGTTGACCTTATGAAGGCTGGCCTTGTGGACTGTAAGGTTGTCCCTGTGGACCAAAGGTGGATCCCTGCTCAGCCAAAGGTTGTCCCTGTAAGGGTTGTCCTTGCAAGCTAGAGGGTTGTACCGATAAGGTTAGTTCGAGATGAGGAACGGTCTGATAAGGATCATAAACATCCTAATAAGGATCAATAGGAGGCAAATAGACAGGATTACCATACTCGTCATAATGATGCAGAGGAGGAAATGAATAGACAGGGTTACCGACAACATCATAGTGATGAGGAGGATTGAAAGGATCTTGGGGCTGCTTAGAACCCTGAGAGTTCTATTTTTGAACAACCAACATATACTCTTCAAAAGTGAGGCCACTAGGAATCATCGGTGAAGTCGAAGCTGCACTAGCAGGTGTAGTCTCCAGAGCGGGAGCTTGTGATCTGCTCGGAACCTGATTGACAATCCACGTGGGATTAAGGAAAATAGACCTGCGAGTGTGAAAGGATCCTGACGACTGTGTCGTAACAATCGGCATAGACGAAGCCACACAAATGGTAGGGTCGACTAGGACAGACGTAACAGTGACCGACGAACTCAATGTCGAAGGTGACAGTCCCAACGAAGGGAGGAACAAGCTCCTAGGAGGAGTTGATGTACTGGATTGTGCTATGGATGCAAAAACAGACATGATCTGACTCAAGGACCTATATCTTGGTGGAAGTGACACCGATGGTGGAGAATATTGAACAGAAAAATGTGGAAGATATTTAGGGAAAAGTTGATATTCACCTGTAGAAACAAGCATTTCTTCACTGCTAACAGGACTTGATGAATCCATGTTTGACAAAGTTGTAAGATCGTCAACGAGACGACGGGGACTCGGAGGTATAATAGTAGCTATAAATGGTGATCTGGAAGTAAGAGGAGGAAATTCTTCCTTTTCTCCAAAACCAAACGAAGCACCTGGAGGAGGCCAATTGAACTCAACTGAGTCTTCAGCAGGAGATCGGGTAGTGAGAGGTAAAACAGTCGAGAGAATAGGATGCGAAAAACTTGGCAAACCTAGTGGACTGAGGGGTTTCATAAGAAGCGTCAGGAAAATAACTACCACTAGGAGGAAGTGAAGACGATGAAACTGGTGGTTCTACCACTGTGACAATAGTTCAACAAAAGGGAAAAAAATGAGATAACCAATCGAAGGCTCCAAGATCAAAAACTAAGGAAAAACAAAAAACAAGCCAAGTAACAAAACTTTAACAGGCGTGTGATTGTGGATAATTAATTTTAAGAGTCGAGAAACAGACAAAAGATGGCTCTAGTGACTTTCAATTTTAAACGAGTGTGAAAGGACAAGTGCTCAATGATCTCTTTCCTTTTTAAGGAGTCACGAAAAGATCGAAATGACTACTCAGGTGATCTAAGTAAGAGGGTGTACCAAGTTTCTGTGAACTGCCATATACACCTTGGTGATCAACTGAAATAGAAATGACCAAGGACTTAATGTATGTGCAGGTAGTCTCCCCGAATGTTGTGTTCGGTTTATCACGGTTACAGGGTAGCAGACTCGGCTTCCTATGGATAAAAGGATTTAAACCTAGAGGGGTCTCCCTTTATATACTCGACGGTACGGGGAGCACAAGTTCGTACAAGCGTTGTCTAAAGCCAGATGGCAAACAATAGCTACTAGGTTTTAAGACGCCGGAACACGTCTCTAGCATAGACCACTAAAATGTTCACGTTAGGTTCCAATGTTTCCTTAGGTTAATTGAAAGAATTTTAAAGTTGATCTTGAATTATGTTTAAGTTTTAAGGCCTTACTGAATGTCGATCTCAAATTTCCTAAATGCAAACTATATGCAAAGGAACACCATTTTCCATTCAATGAAGGCTAATTAAGAGAAGGATAGATATCTTTCAAACAATATAAATCAATGAAATTAAACAAAGAAAATTGCTAATGCATATAATACAATCAAGCAAAAAATGAAAAATTCTTTTTTAGCTAATCATGCACTAGTTATCTAAAAGAAATTTTCTTCTCTATGCAAACGAAAGAATGCAATTTTTGATTTTTTTAATGAAATAAGGCACACAATCCACTAACTACACGAAAAACAAAACAAACACTAGTTCGAGGATTATGAATGTAAAGAGATAAACTGACTGATTCGATGAAAGCAACACAAACACAAAGATGCACTTAAACCAATGATGCACTTTTCCAAACAAGGAAAAAATTTCAATATGATCCAACCGAACAATGTAATCTATGCTCGGAGTGGCGAGGAGAAGAATCAAACAAAGAATGAAATGACCATTCGACCCAAGCAAACACTCAAAAGGATCAAAAGAGACTGAATGCAATCAATCAGGGGATGAGACTGGAAAAATATCAAAAGGATTGATTTCCAATTAGAGGGCTCAGTGAGCTAAGAGACCTAGAAATCCTAAGGCCATAAACTGCATTGATAAGTAAATAGAAATACAACTGAGAAGAGTAAACCTATGACAGTTAAAACAATCACAAAAAACAATTTCAAATCAGAAAACTAACCCAGAGGAAAGCACAACTGACCAAAAACTCAAGAGGAAGGTAAAACCAAACCCTATAGGATTCGGCGTGACTGTAAGGTGGTAATCCGTGCCAAACAGTGGTTGGCGCTAGTGCAACACAAGAAACATGCGCCAATCGGCGCAACTGTTTAACTAAAAAATGCGCCAAGCTAGATATCTATGGGAGATTGGAAAAACCAATAGAGCAAAGGTCAATATTGACACTCTGGAGCTAAAAAAGAAGGCTCTAAATAAGTAAACATACTGGAAAATATAGACAAGCAAGCAAATGACTGAAGTTGACTTGACAGGGGAAAAAAGACAAACTCACACTGATCCCTAGTGGAGTCACCAATTTGTTATGAAGGTAAATCCTCTCCGTAGGCAGAGATGATCCCTCTAGCCCTAGAGTGGGTCTAGTAACAAAGAGACAAGCTAAAGTGTAGGTTCCTAATTAATGAATTAAATAGACGAGGTAGATCGACCTATCTGGAGTCCAACTTTTTTGTCATGGCTGTTGTAGTGGTAGCCTCTCGATTCCTATCTTGGTGGGTCACGGCCCTTCCACAGCAATGCTTGGATATCTGCACAAAGATAAAAAGCAAGAGCAACATACGAAACAACAATCTCATTCATAACTTCTAACCAGTCAAGGAGGGTTAAGCATATTGCATCAAATATAATACATTAAACACAAATGGGAACCAGACAATAGTCATGCATACATATTAATAGAAGAAAGAGTTACAACCAAGCCTTGACGTCGTAACCTCCTTCATCGGGGTTCATTTGAAGTGCGTCTCGACGAATGTCAGGGAATTCAGATGGGATGAAGGCACAAGCCTAAGCTCTCTCAATAAGGGACTCTTCCGTTCTATCTTGAATGGAAATCTCTCCAGCGTTTATGCTATAATATCTTCAGTTCAGCTAGCTTCATCAATGGAGAATGGCTATATTTATAGAGGGAGAGGAGGAGGTTAGGATCCCTACTATGGTGGAAGGGAGGCCTTATCCCTTGGGAGGTTTCCCCAAAAGGTGGAAACAAGAGGCCAAAGGAGGAAGGCTGTGGTTATTCAGTCGAACCACTCCCTATGAATCGTCCACGAAGTTGTTATGATCAAAACTTAGCTCCAAATCAGAAGTTGTTATGATCTGGTTATTCAGCAGATGGTTAAAGAATAAGTTTAGCTCCCTGAACTAGATCCATCAGAGGATAGCAGTGAAAACCTCCAGCAGTCTAGCAATCTAGAAGAAAAAGCAGCATAGTTTGATGGCCCAGATTCACAAGAGCATCTTCAGCCGACAGCGTTTTGTTCAGAGATTGAACACAAAGAAATTTTGCCAAAAGAATATTAGTCAGGTTTGCTAATTAAAGACCACTCCAATTCTCTTTCTGAGTGTGCAGACCTTGAATAAGATTACAAAATTTCTCCATCATTATTTTCTTCTTAGGATATTGACAAAGTTGCACAACATATTGTTATAGTTAATGATACTTTTCCTGAGATGATTGTGAGTCTGTAGCTTCCTTGCAAGTTCATGAATGATAATGGGTGTTGTTCCTCAAGAAACAATTCCTTGCTGTGTAAAGAAATCAGTGCTTGAGACAATATGTAATTCTGTCACAAATAGATATATTTTGTCTCTGTATTAAAAACTCTTAAAACATGATTGTATAACCCCTTAAACAACAAACCCATACATGTTATGCAATGCTATATTCCACTTATGCTGAAATGAATGAATGGAAGAAAATGAGAAGGGAATTTCAAACTGATATGCTGTCTAAAACAGAATCTACCACTTTAAAACTCAGAAGAATTATGTTAACATAAGGTTAAAATAGAGGAGTGCACATTAAGGTGTGTTTAACTCTTAGATACACAAGTATAAAGAGACCCGTAGCTCAAATCACTCTATTTCATTCACAGACATGAGAACAATATGTAAACTGGATAAACTTTTCAGCATAAACAAATGCTAGAAACTTGCATACTTTTTCATTGATTTGCCATCCTGGAGTACAAAATTTTGCTTCAAGGTTCAAAAACTAGGAACCTTCCTCTTTCTTGAAATTGTCTTTAAATACAATATCACAAAACAGTTTCCAGTAATGAAATTGGTTCTCACTGCCCTAACTAACTCTAACTGCTTAAACTACTAACTGTTGCGGAGGCGCATGCCTCAAAAGTCCTATTGCATTTACATAATTTTGAAAAATAACATAATAAGAATTTTAAAACTTTTAGTCTATGAGAACAGCCGGTCCTGAAGCGGTTGCTGAATCAATAGCTACTTTTGATTGAGCCGTTGGGATCTCT
The DNA here is from genome assembly GCA_034641835.2 of Pinus albicaulis. Lineage (NCBI taxonomy): Eukaryota > Viridiplantae > Streptophyta > Pinopsida > Pinales > Pinaceae > Pinus > Pinus albicaulis. Next base: position 1,426,668,590 of record CM076572.1, read on the forward strand.
TTTGCTGTGTCCATTGAAAATGTCTTGCACTCTTTCCATAGCTTATCCTGAGTTGTCGAGGAATTTTTGAAACTTTGATATTCTATCCTGAATGCCACAATTTGATTGTGTGTAGGCTTTCCTGTAAAAAGAGTCTTCACCATCCATAGCAAATTGAAATGCCTAGGCAAGAAGTTAAACACAATTTCTCCTTTTAAGATATGTGTCTTTTCATGCCTATTATCTGCCTTAATTTTTGCTAATGTTAATTGATCTTCATAAAAATTCCATGTCATTATATTACCTTTCTCAGTCCAGCATGAAGGTAAACCTGTTTTGGTCAATTTGTCAAATGATATATCAAACTTCTTTACTATCTCCTTAATTCCCAGTAATCTTTTCTCTTCAACCTTCCGAAGATCATTTTTGATTATCATCTTATTCACCTCCTCAGCATAAAAGTATCTATCTTGTATCCCCATATCTTCTAACTCCTCATCTGTCTTGGCATTAATAAAGTTTATGAATTTTCTGGCCCAATTTTCTCTTTTAATGACCGTCTGCTTCTCAGATAATATCTCCTTTTCATGTTCTGAGATGAGGCTTTTTTCTCTAGCAACTATATTCAGGGAATTCCAATTTGACTTCATTTCTGAAATAATCTCACTCCAAATGATATCCTTAGCTTTTATAAGGGAGATATTACCTTTTAACTTCTCTTTGAGATCTTTAATTTCATCTTCAGCTTTTTGTAATTTCTGCTTGTTCTCACTCGCTTTATCTTCCCATCCTCGCATCATCTTGGTAACTATTTCTAACTCTGATTGGGCTTGCTTACAATCTCTGTTGTGTAACCAACTCCAAAAAGAGAAGAAAAGATATGAAAGCCTTAGAAATAAGCCACTTCGAGGGGGCAACCTCCAATACATTACATAAATGAACAATTCTTGGATGATACAATTTACAAAACCTCCTTTCTATATATATGAGTCCATGGGGCCATAATGTAATCCTAGTGGGCCACAATGTAATCCTAGCCGACCTAACAATAATAATTTAAGGGCACAATAATAACAATATGGGGGTTACAGGGGTACAATAATAACAATAAGGGGGGGCTACACTAACATAATAAGGGGCTATACTATTAATATAGGGACTTAACATGCCCCTCTCCTTCAAACAAGTGTTGTCCTCAACGCTTGATTATTTCTTGATGCTTCTGTATAAAATTCTCATCCTCCCATGTGAAATATTTTATAGGAAAGTTCTTCCACTTGCTGAGATACTCTGAAATTGATCGTACTTGTCGATTTCTTGTTTCTATGACTGCTTCATAACTTCTTTCGATGTCATGTTGATCTTCCTGTTGTTTCATTAGATTCTGCACCAAAGTTGGGTTATCCTTTGAGAGTTGGAGAACTTGTTGTTGATGCTCGATGTGATCTTCCACTAATTTATCATCCATATTTTCTATTATTTTATCCTTCAAGCCATCCAAATTAGCCTCCATTTCTGCTTTTAAACCATCTATTTCATCTTCGGTTGCTCTTCGTAAGATCGAAATTTGTTGCACTTGATACCGTAATTTTGATATCTCATATTGCAATTCTTCCTCCTCATGCGTCATAGTATAGCTTTCTGAGGGCTTAATGGGTATGGAATTATTTTTTGGAGGCATAATAGAACCCATCAATTCAACTTGATTCTTCAAACAAGACTTATGCAATTCAGAAAAAAAATACACAGCTTTTACTTTCTTTGAGGAGCTCGATATTGAAATTGTATTATCTCCGTGATTGCAGATCTTAAATATCTGAAATTCAGAACTGAAGTAGCCCTCTGAATTCTCTTTCAAATGCCACAGGTCTGACCTAATTTGGATTCTCCAAGGCAAAGTTGTGTCCAATCTCCCACAATGACCTAATTATGGACTGGTTCAGTGGAGCGAAATTGTAGGACTTGCCATGTGTCACTGTTTCGTCCTTTGTCTCTGAAATTGATAGAAAAGAAACTACAGTCTGTGTACTTACGAACAATTTTAACGGCACTCAAATCCACTTCCCAGAGAGAGAGTTATTGAACTTTTCCCACGATCACCTCTTTGAGATGAAATTCAGGAGCCTGAAAAAGCACTACCTTCCACAGATCATATCTCCAAAAATATTGCGAACCAAGCTCTGAAATTTTTTGACAAATTTCCTCAGGATTTTAGCTTCGCACCATATGAATTTCAGACTCTGAACCTTTGTACAAAAAAAGTTATAGTGCAAATGCCACGATGACCTTTTTAGGAGCCTGAAAAAATACCTAACTTCCACAGATCATATCTTCGAAAATATTGCGAACCAAGCTCTGAAATTTTTAGACAATCTGCCTCAGGATTTCATCTTTGCACCCTAAAAATTTCAGCTTCTGAAACTTCGTAGAAAAAATTTTATAGCGAAAATTCCACAATGACCTGTTTAGGAGCTTGAAAAAAGACCTAACTTCCACAGATGATATCTCCGAAAATATTGTGAACCAAGCTATGAATTTTTTTGAAAATCTTCCTCAGGATTTCAGCTTCGTACCCTAAAAATTTCAGCTTCTAAAACTTCGTAGAAAAAAATTTATAGCGAACATGCCACGATGACCTGTTTGGAGCAGCGAAACCCTAGAATCCCAAGGCTCTGATACCAAATGTTGTGTAACCAGCTCCAAAAAGAGAAGAAAAGATATGAAAGCCTTAGAAATAAGCCACTTCGAGGGGGAAACCTCCAATACATTACATAAATGAACAATTCTTGGATGATACAATTTACAAAACCTCCTTTCTATACATAGGAGTCCATGGGGCCATAATGTAATCCTAGTGGGCCACACTGTAATCCTAGCCGACCTAACAATAATAATTTAAGGGCACAATAATAACAATATGGGGGTTACAGGGGTACAATAATAACAATAAGGGGGGCTACACTAACATAATAAGGGGCTATACTATTAATATAGGGACTTAACAATCTCGCTCTGCCATCTTTAATTCTGTGCTGAGCTGAACAATCTGTGTTTGAGGATTAGCATCACCTGCAGAAAAATAAAAGGTTCAAGTATGATTCTCAATATGGTTTTGTAAAGATATAGCAGTCTGCTTTAATTTAGTCAATTCTTCATCTTTCTGCAACAATTGCTGACGCAATTCTTCTTTCTCTTTTTCCACCTCTGCTACTTCTGCAGCCATTGAATGTTCTACAGCAGGTAACTTCAGATTTTTTCTTAGGGTGGATATCTCTATTTCTGCACTCTTCATAAGCTTCTACACTACAGCCTTGTCATTCGGATCCACACCAATCTTCATAATGATCTTCTTCAATTCTTCATTTTGAACTGACAAGGCCCTTGAATTAGCCTTCTCCATCTTAAACTGTTTAACAACTTTTGCAAGCATGTTCTCAGCCTTAACTGCTGTGGCATTACTCTTGGTTAAATCATTTACAATTAACTGCCCAGTCTGCATATGAAGATTCATTTTATCCCACAGTGGGATCTTTTTAACATCCATAGTTATATTCACTTCATTAAAACTGCTCGAAGATCCAAGGGACATCCCAGTTGGATGTGTCAGAGCCATCCTAAATTGATCCTTTTCAAGGTCCATTACAGTCAATAACCTGGTATGATCAGCAGCTATGTGATGCTCTGCCTGAGCTTCTACACTAGCTTTTATCCTCTGATTTCTTTCTTCAATCTGTGCAAATGTTTGTTTGACTGAAGGCATCCTCTCTGGGAAAAACTCATGTCCTCTAGGAGAAGATGGGACATTTTGTTCCTCATTGATATGGAAGGTAAAGCCAAACGAGTTGGAAGAATGATCTTCAGCCAATTTGGTTCTCTTTTCCTCCCTGGGCTCTTCATCATCGACTTCAACAACATCTTCCCTACCTCTTTTGTTTGCCCTTTCAGTAATAACAGGTGTTTGGATGCTCATTTTTGATGTGTTTATTTCGCCTGGGTTTGCCAGCTTCTCCTGATCAGGCCTGTTTTCATGAGAAAAGACAGAATATCCATTCTCAATTCTTCTCTGGGAAATTACTCCATGCGGGTCATAAGACCATTTTTCTCCTAGTAGTAAATGTGTCTCTTCCAACATTTGAGAAACTTCATCAAAAGCTTGCCTCATATTGACCACGAAAGGTCCTACACTCATAGGAAATTTATACATAAAACCTTTCTCTTTGGGAAGAAAGTGTACCTGATCTACATTAAGACTCTGTCTTATGAATTCCAAGGCGAAAAGCCGCATGGGTACAAAATTTGGGAGCCTATAGGGCTCGATGCTAGCTCCATACAACCTTATCTCTGAATACTCTTCAAACACAAACCAATCTCCGAATCTGCAACTTGGTCCTAGCTGTAGAAACTCCCGGGATTTTGGTAAAAGACATGGAGGAGGAACTCCATTCAAAATTCTATAAGCAATAGGCATATAATGACTAGCAAACTCAAATAGCCCTGCTTCATTTCCTTCTTTTCTAGTCATATCAGTCCAAAATAACACAGATTGCTTTTGCTTATTGACATCAACTATATTCAATCCCAAACTCATAAATTCTTCGACATTCTGATATAAAAATAGATAAACAATCAATGATGGGAATCTAAAGAAACCTGTAAGAGGAAAAGCCATCAACTGAGAATTTAAAATCTCCTGCCAGAAAGATGGAATGTCGAGAACAACTCCTGGCTTCATCATGAGTGTGTACATTCCCAAGAATGATTTATCAACTGTCTGGTCACTGTCTTTACCCAAAATCTCCGCAATGCAACTTAGAATTGGTCTATACTCAGCATTGAACGCTTCCAAACTAAATTCATCTCCTTCTAGCTGAGCTTCTTCTGAATTTGATCTCAATTATGACATACACAGATGAAATTCTTCATTTGAAAGGTCTTCAAAGTAGCAAACCAATGAATCTTCAGAAAACTGCAATGGTGACTCATTTTTGGGAAAACACAACGCTTGTTGAATATATTGCGTCGATACCTGCAGAACGTTTTCTCCCTGCGAGTTCATTATGAAACACTTTCCAGGGTACATTGAAGAGACCAGCCATGATATGAACTCGGGAAAAAAGTGGGCTTTTGGGATACAGGCAGACAAGACACTAGAATTCTTCATGGCGGAAAATACTGGGGATTTCTCAGCGTTTAGGGTGACTTGGTGATGCAAAATGGAATGGTTGACAGAGGACAAGGTGTCTTGGACGTCTCTTTCACTGTCCAGGAGGGAATTGAGGTTTGAAATACCAGATAGGGAGACTCGCGTTGCCATGGCTGACAGACGATAGAAACAATTCGTGGGGTAGCAGAAAATGCAAAGGTGGTGTGAACACGGTTCAAAAGGAATAAACGAACACAAATAGACGAGAATGGGACAAAAGGATTCTTTAACAACTGCAAAAACCGGTAATAAATGCCGACCTGATGTGGAAAAATCCGTTGAAAGAGGATGACAACTGTCTTCCACCTATCCTGATGACATCACTGCGGGGGGTCCTGGAGTACGGCGGTGAACCTCGACCGGCACCCCCCGCAATGAATCCCAGCCGTCGATCATGGCTCACCCGCGATCTGACCAGTCAACTGCGGGGGTGCCGAATCGAATAATGTACGAGCACTTCATACCCCCGCATTTGATCACCCGACAACGTTCTTCGACGATCACTACTTCTGCTCGGGAAGTTGCTCGAACTTTAAGCTTGAAATCAAATCATACATTCAACTTCGTTACATCGAGCTTTAAAAATTGCATTGAGCTTGTGAAAATACTTCTTTTTCATGATATAGTATAACAACCTTATACTATAGCATATGCTTTTCTGATTTTCTAATTTTTTTGTATTTTTGATATTCAAAATAAAAATTGAAAAAGGATATGCAGATGATCCACAACAATGGGAATGATGAAGAGCACAAAAAACATCTGATTATCATGGATAGATAAGAAACACAAGTGTCCTCTTTGCCATGTGACGACAGCCAGTGCCAGCACAAGAGCAAAGGAGCAGTCTGGGATGAGGTATGTTTTTATATCACCAATCATCTGAGGGATCTCATGATGCATGTTTACCTAGATCCTTTGAGCAATTTATTACAATCATAAGTGAAGGAAGAGCCTACCAGGTTGATTAACAAACCTATTGAATTCAGTGGAAGAGTTAAGTTGGCATGTTTTGAGCCCATTTTTCTACCCAAGGAAATGGAAGTTCAGTTTCAGTTAAGCACTCATTTGCTTGACCGGTTACATTGGAAGTATGATTATTATTTGATGGGATAATTTTTGATCAGACTAGGGGTTGGTAGGAGTGCAAATAAGCTCAGTACTTTGAGAATATTTTCAGTTTTAGTTTAATATTGCTTCCAGTTTTAGTTTCAACATAGTTCATATTTCAACATTCAGATTTTCTGGGTGCAGCAGTGATTTCAGTTTGATGGTTTGCAATGCGTAAGTTCAACTGTAGTTTCATTTCAGATTGCAGTACACAGATCAGATTTTTGTCTAAGGTTTAAAACAAATGATTAAATATTTTCAGCTGGAGAGGTTTTGGAATAGACCAGGTTGCATATTTGAGATCAGCCCCATGGATCAGACCACTGATCTACGGTGTTCTTGACACCTCCTTTGGAGCTGCCCACCCCAATTGGAGCCACTGTTAGTATCCTATAATCTATAGAATCTCAAGGCGACTTATTATTTTTCTTCATATTTTTCACATTGAAAATAATGTTACATGACTGTCATTTATCTCCTAGTAGGTACTACTGGTCAAAAAGGCAAAGAATGGCTTCTCTTAGGTTTGGAAATCCCTTTACAGGCGCGTGGAGTAAATACTTTGAAAAATACTTTAGAACTTATCTTAGTTTTGATACATGGAAAACTACTTCATTCTCCATATAGACCAAGCTAAGCCTAAATATATTATTCAGTGCTTATTCATCTCATTAAGCCTTCATGACCCTAATACAAAATTTTTAGACTTTATATTTCCATTTTCCATATGTTTATGATATAAACCTCTCTCCTTCCATTCACCATCTCATCTCATCATAGGAAGCTGCATCATCTCTTTGCCCATATTAAACCCCCACTTCGCATCCAATAGGCCATACCATTTTTCACCCCCCCCTTCACCATTCAAACTTTATGTTTGGGGGGTCGGAAGTAAATGGTTCTGTCTCCACTCCTACACCCACATGTCAACCCTAGAAAGGTTTGCACCCTACCATCCCATCACATTATCCTCCACCACCCCTACATTCATTTATCCCTGACCCCACCGTTACATCCCATGTCACATCCTCCTTTAAACTCCCCACTCCTTTTCGCCATCCCCACTCCCCATCTTCGCATCTGACAGTGCCCAACGCATTTTCACCCCCCTTAGCCTTCAAAATTTAACCACGGGGGTGTGTGGGGGTTTGTCTCGCAAATGAAGTGATTCTTACCATCGTCCTCGCCACGTGTCGCCCGTGTGCCTGAATCCCCCCCCCCCCCCCCCCCAATCGAAACAACTTACCTTCTGCTAGACCCTCCAAAATTTGGTTTTGGGTTTTGTTGGACGAGTGCATCACCTCATCACAAGCACCATGAGCCATAAATTCAACCTTTTGTGGTATTATTCTCCGACGAGTTTCTCTAGGGGCTTATTTCTTCACCACAACGCTGCACAACATCTTTTTCCAAGCAGGAGCCATCTTCAATCACAGAATTGGGAGTCGGATTGAAGGCCCATGAATTATCAGAATCGATAAATGGATTGTTCCCCAACAATCCGCAGATGTAGCCATGGGCATGCCCTCTTTGGAGATCAAAAGCTGGCTCAAGCCTTGGCCTTTTCACTCTCGATATGAGGTTTTCAATTTCGATTCGAGCCTTGTTCACAAGATTTTATGCCTCATAAACGTATTTGACATGAAAAATATTCAAATACATTATGGAAATTTCTGTGTTGGTGGCCCCAATACTGCTACGTTTACAACTGTATATCAAGCAGGTGGGCCAAAATTAGCATAGAAGTTATGTTTTAGACAACAACACAAAAAATGGAGCATATGAGATGCTTGTTGCGCTGTCTACTTTTAAAGGGGCCCGAATGAGGTTGTCGGGTTTGTATGCAACTGAGAGCTTCAGAAATGGAGATCTAGTTGGCAATGAAGAATCTTGACAACAAGGGGTTCTGCAGCTACGAAAACAACATTTCAAGAGGCTATTAAAGACTACACTACACCATCAGAGAAAAGTTGCGTGTGTGACTTGACTGCAAAAAATTAGTAGCTATGTTTCATTTCTCGTTACATGCAGGCCTTTTTGGTTAGGATGGGTAAGGCCATTAAGTTTTTGAAAGCATAGATTGCGAAGTTAGCAGTGACTTTTTCAGAGTCAGAAAAAAAGTCCTCTTTTCTCTCAGGTATGAATCGGTTTACACATGGGAAGATTGGATTTGCTGACAAAGTCATAATAAAGCATGCTATGTATGTTTCCCAAAGCTTAGCGCAAAAGGTTTGTTAGAAGAAATAAGGGAATGGATCCTGGTAATTGATTTTTAATTCCAACAAGAGAAGCCCAGTGGCAAAATTCGAGAATTCAAAGGCATTGGTACTATAGTTTCAGGCAGCAAAGCAACAATGTTAGAAGTGTATGAGGGACAAACGGAAAATTCAAAATATTCATTGCAGTAATCTTCTAGTTATCCCAGCGCTTACTCGACCTCGAGATATCACAGAGATCAAACACTGAATGCAAATCCTTATTCATATATGATGTCCATCTCTTGAATGGAAATGAAGATCTTATTAATAACAACATCCTGAGAAGTAGGAGGAAGTTTTATACGTGTCACCCCTGTTGAAATCACTTCCTTAAGGATTGATGATTAGTTATACACATGTCATTAGTTTTATAATGGTTTTTCCATTTTTAGAAAGAAGATGGGAGATTCGATCAAATTGAGCATTTCAAGGGGATCAAAGCAGCACCAGATGTCCAAATGTCCGAAATGACTCCAACTGTTTCATTTACACATGTCAAATAATGTTAGCCCTTCTCTGTTATGTAGTTAATAAGAAAGTGACTATCAGTTATGACTTTGATTGTAATATGTTAGTATGGTTAGCATATATACTTTATTTAGTCGAAGTATGAGTGGTGGGGGGGGGGGGGGGGTGGGAATTGTAATGAGAAACAATCCTATTCTAGAAAGTGGTTCACTGAGTTTCAAGTGATCATTTGCAAAGTAATACAAGACCAGCTGTTCAGGATTCATGTGGTGTCTGAAATGGTGAATTTTTCTCCTGTTTTTATGTGTTTTTTTATTGTCTTCCTTTCTCAGTATTTATGAATTATTATTGTAAAGCAGAAAATGAAGAATAGGATTTGTTATCTATAGCACCCTATTCTGGCTGTGTTTACAATAGTCTATCTTTTCTACTGATGCCGAATCGAGGAATTCTTAATTGCTCGGTTTCTGCTGAAATTTACATTCTAATTGAGGAATTCGTAATTTCTCCTCAATTTCTACTGAATTACACTCTTCTTTTATCTTCCCAATCCACCTAGTCCTCAAAGATCGAAATTAGTACACATAGGTTGCCTTGTTTCACTCATGCTTGATACTTCTGCAAATTGATCACCCAACCCTTTTGAATCCATTGCCCAATGGTCGTTTTCCCTTGCTTTCCCCACCAAACCAAATTCAAATTCCAAACCCCGCACTTATTAACTAGCCTAAAATTCCAAATCAAAAAATCCACATCTAACAAAGAGATCCCTCTCTGGGTCTAGGAGGGCTAGATCCTAGACCTGAAGTGGTTTTGATGTTGCCTTCGGGATTTTGTCTTCAGCCTCGGAATTACGGAGCGATAACATGAGGCATACTTAGGGCTTTATGCAATGATGTTGACAAGGGGGGACATGATGTTGATTAATCCCATTAGGAGGCCTATTGACTAGATATGACAAAATGGCCTATAAATATTGCCCCCTAAAGCACAAAGTCATAAATGATGACTAATGAATGAAGTTCTTTACCTTGTGACAAGTCAAGATCAAGAACAACCAGTGAGATTCATCTGTTACAATACATTTACATCATGACATATTTTTGTTGAGGGAGGCATACCCATACTCAACACATAGGCTAATATAACATGTGCAATGAAGAAAAGACACGTCCACAAATACAACAGTTGGACCCATGACAAGATGACTATCTGTATGATCATGTCCACCATACATTATGATCTCTATATAACTCCTGCAATTGTAGCATGGATGGATGAAACTAGATCTTGGGTCTTATATCTCGTTCACACGACCAACCAACATACGAGTCTAACCATGTGAATCAATGAGTTGAGTTCGAACATGGTAGACACCATCCGATTAGCGGCCAATGATGTAAGTCATTAACAAATGCATGAGAAACCACCAATGATGTTAATGGATTTCAAGGTACTATAGTACAATCTGTCTGGTGTGAAGAAATGAGTTGATGCGGCGAACAAAAAACAAAGTATTTCGGTCATAGGCCAATGATGTAAACATCTCTTCGAGGGCAAGGAAATTTTCCATTGATGTATGCAAGCACCAAGGTGTCGAGGTATAAAAGGTATCTTTTTAACACCTATTTATCTCACATTAATTATCAATCCGGGAGCGACTTTTTATTTCAAGAGTGTACTTTGTCTGAGGCAGCAATTCAATCTAAGAGTAATGCTTTGCAAGATGTAGTATAGCGTTTCAAATGCAAAAGTAAACGGATGCTTGAAAAAGAAATCTAACTACAACAACATAAATGGAAATGCTCTGAAACCTTAATTAAACCAATCTTCAAAACATCGATCAGGGATACAGTAGCAATAACTCCTTCCCTTAGAAATCGATGCAAGATAACCAATCTGGGGACTTGGAAGCAATAACCAGTGTCCTCTACAGTTGGTGATCTTAAAGCAATCGAAATGAAAGAAAATTCAATCTTCGTGCTGATGAAAATAACTGAAAGGAACAAAATCTGGAAAGGAACAACAATATGAATAGCAATTCTAATTCTAACGCAATTAGGCAACTAATCTCAATACTCCAATCTTGTCGACAGCCAAGACTATGAAACAGTTCATTGGAATGAATCATAAATCAATGGAACAACAACACTTTATAAAAGATAGCAAGATGAATAAGATAATAAATACGATCCTTGCTAAGATAGAATAACAGTGCAACGTATACATCAAATCTGAATTCAATCCAACAACAATAAAATAACTCTGTAATCGTAATAAATCTAAATTCAATTATCACGCAACAGAAATAAAAGAATATAAATACAAATAGTGGATTGCTCCACCAAGGCCGGGCCCTCAATCACTGGTGAAAGCGCCGCTGGGCTACTGCAGAGCTTGAGAAATGGAACGAGAACACCTCTTTGTATTAATAAAACATGAATAGCTTTTACATCAGTTTCTCTTTGCTCACAAGAGTCAAGGAATTATAGTGTTACAAAGGGAATTCAATAATCACCCATTGTTCTCTGATACACAATACATGTTGTCCTTTTATAATCAGAAGGAGGAGAAATTAAATTGCAAATATGATCTCCCATAACAATATTGGATTGTTCCCAACAACTTGATCAACCAGAAAATATATTTCCAACAATATTTCAACAAGAGCAAGACGAATTTGGCTTTGCAGCTGAGATTTGGAGGACGGCCGCAACAACAAATCTGAGAAAATCATGCTCAAAGAACCATGCGTTTCTCTCAATACACGCCGAATTTGGGCAAACTGTTATTAGTTAAAGTTAATTGGGCCCGTTCTGGACAAAATCAATGTTCCGAATTTTCTAGATTCTTCTTCATTTGCCCAGAATCGTAACCGAAAAACTGTCACTTCTTATTCCAACGAATTTCTGAGTTGGAATATTTCATGATGATTTGGAGATCAAATCTTCAATCTGACAAATATCTTGGAGGCTAAAATGGTGAATGATATTACAAAATATATTAATAAACCATCATTGATAAAATTATGCATAATAATCATCAATTTATTAAAAATAAAGGAGAAGAAATAATATCCATCCATAAGAGCATAAATCATTATAAAATGGATTTATATGATAAATTATAATAAATGATATGATAAAGAAGAGTAAAAATGGATGAAATAAATGTTAAAAAGTGGTCGTATTCATGGCCCAACATACCCCCAAACTAAATATATTGCATGTCCTCATGCAACCCAGAACTGAATATATTACATGTTCTCATGCAACCCAAAGACAAAACCCATGTGTTAACCAAGCAAAAAAAATTGTTCATCCTAACTCATGAAATGGATGGAACAAATGAATTTTTCCTCAAATAATGAATATTCAATTTTAGTAATCTTGATAAAGGCATAACAATTTTTACCGTGGACGTTCAACTATATGTATATGAAGTTGCAGAAAAATGTGACATAAGTAACATCAAACTTCATTAACCATTTTCTCAAAAATCAGATCGTTTGGATGCACAGATCATGAGATATATAAAAAAATGATTGTAGGTGATAGTGCATAATTTTCGAAATTTTATGAACTAATTTAGTGTGAAATTGTCTGGGTTTGTGTATTTTAATGATACTTCTTTGTTATCCAGAAATCACAAGAATTCAGTTCATAGTTTTAAAGATATATGCAAATCAATTTCTGCACTATACAAAAATGAAATTGTATGCCTTAAACGAGAAAGAGAGTAAAAAAACATCCATCACGTGTAGCAATTCTCCCCCCAAACTGAAGAATTAGCATGTCCTCATGCGATGCTAGAAAACAAAGAGAGGTGGTTTGGTTGCTACAATCTGTTGACATCGATGCTTGGTGTAAAACAACATGAAATAAGGGAGGTGTTGAGAATGAATAAGAATATCCATGGATGATAAAGAATATTACTGACATGGTCACAAGAAAGAAATGAAAGAAATCAACACTACCCCAAATTGAAAGATGAGACGTGTCTAAAAATGAGAAGTGGTAAAGATGTGGAATGAATGATGATAAATAATGCTCAATGGATTTTCATGAAATTCTCCTAAATTCATAATAAATCAGAAAATTATGCCATTTTACCTCAAGTGTTACCTTCGAAAAAATGGAATGACATGTAGGGATTGGCCTTTGTTGAAGCTGATGTAGGCTGAGCGAATACTGAAAGTGATGCAAAAGGTGGAAGCCATGCAAGCACATCATGTCTGAAGAATTGTGCGCGTTCACGAGCCTTCGCTGTTAATTGCAATAATGTGGTCGTGCTGCGAATAGAATTTCCCCCCATACTTGTTGTTCTCTTGTAAACAAATCACAATTCTGTATGCAATTTTCTTGAATCCACAGTTTCAGTTTGGAATGGCAATAAATAAGATGCATGTAAAAAAAAGTTTAAGCAGAAAAAAAATCTGTAAAAATGCAGTATCAATATTGTGGCATATCAGCAAAATAGAAGAGCAGCGTATTGCACAGCAATTGTACAGGATGGAAAGGCATACATACTTATGATACAATCAATGAAATTATAGCATTTACTGAAATCCATACATGTGATAAATTGTAAACAGATATAGAAGCTTTTTGTAATGATTCAAGGATAAGGAGAAGGGGCAGCTTAAAATAAACATAAGTACAATGCATTTATTACCCACTTAAACTAATGTGATCGATTTATGATAATTTTCATATATAATAGATTCGAAATCAAAGGTTAAGGATTCATACTTTCATCTGATATTTAAATAGAGATATAGGAAAAAGAGTTAAATATTACTATTGATGTGTATAAATGTGACTCCAATACCATCAGCAGAGCTCTGTTGCCCACAGGTGTCCATAACCTTGACAGAGTTGCTCTCTCACCCTTGGAACCATTGTCCTTTATTTATGCTGAGGAAGTGCTTGTGAATTGTCATAACGGAGGCCATTGTGCTGGCTTGGTGACCAAATAAATCACAATGCCATTCACTGGGAAGAAGTGAAAAGTGGGCAGTCCGGCTCGTGATGAGACCTCCTGTTCCAAGGACTTCTTAATTTTTTCAATTGTCCATTGAACCATATCCTTGGTTTGGTGGCCATGATGGGAATTCCATTTCACTTGCTTCCTTATGAACATGGTAGGCCGGCTCTTGATGAGACCCCCTATCCTCCATCTGTCAAATTATAAAATTATTAATGAAATATATAACTATTTTTCTTTTCATATAGAACTTTCCTATTTATTCATAAAGGATGGCTCAGCACTCCTTAAGAGTAGGGATGGTGGAAGAAGTCTGAACAACTCAATAGAAAAGAATATGCCCTTGTTCCTATTCCATAAGTAAAAATCAAAGAAAGTTATAAAATATGGGAAAGAACCAACATGATAAATATAATCGATCATATGAATTTAGTGGTAATAAGACAACGAAATCATATTATTGATTATGTCCCTTTTTCCTTTTTCTTATCATTACTAAAAAACTTTCTTAAAAATGACGATTTCTTTTGATTTGATGATTACAGTAAGCTCTAATTTGTGTATCCTACCATAAATTGTATGTTTGCCTTTCAAAAAGTCAAGAAAAATTCAAAAAAAGTTCTAGAAATGTTTTTTTTTTTTTTTAAACAAGAAAAATGCACTCAAAAGGTGATGTTCCTTTGGAAAGGAACAGCAAAAACAATCTACGAAAATGCTGTTCCTTTGGAAAGGAACAACAAGAATAATCTGCGAAAATGTTGTTCCTTTGGAAAGGAATAGCAAGAACAGTGGGTGCTGTTCCTTTTGAAGGGAACAACAAAACTGCTGTTCCTTTTGAAAGGAACAACAAAAACGAGCGGTGTTGTTCCTTTCAAAAGGAACAACAAAAACATGCAACAAAAATGTTGTTCTTTTTGAAAAGAAAACCAATCAGCAAAAATATTGTTCCTTTTGGAAGGAACAAAAAAAATAAACACATAAACGCACTGCTTCTTAAGAGGAACGGCTGCTGTTCCTTAAGAGGAACAATAACTATCCCTTAAGAGGAACAACAAACAAATATAAACATGCAAAAAGGAAAAAAATAGAGGAAAGAACAAAGCTAATATACAATCCATTGCCAAGCAAATCCAATCAAGTAGAAAGGAAAGTTTATGTACAGGTTTCAAGAAAAAGTAATTTTTTACAGAATTGGTGCCACTGAAGAATTGCCTTCTGCAATTGAAACTTGCATGGTGGGGTCTTTATTGTTCAATTGCCACTGGAGCGGAAATTATAATTTGAAGAGATTGACCCCTGAAACACAAAAACATAAAATAAATCAGAAAATAAACAACACTTTATTAAGTTACAACATCTATGATGTTATTTCTAAGAGAATATCAAATCTATTAATGGAAAAAAAATGATCTTTTGAAAAATGTTTGGCAGCAGTGACACGAATCTTCAAATGGAAACCAATTCTTCATTTCTTCTTGTTATTAATCTGTTAGGTAATGAACTGGATGAAATGCCCTTGTTTTACTAAAATTTCTTTCAGGAATCACTCGTCCATAAATTGACCTTCTTTATTCTTCTAAGACCTGCAAAAAAATGAGTGTCTACCTGTAATAAAACATTAAATCAAGGAAAAAGAGAGGTGTACGGACTCCCTTAGTCCAAGAATTATGCAAAAAACTAGCAAGTAGTTACTCTGTAGAACAAATCCATGGAAAAATAAAATTAATTTATTACCTACGAGAGAGCAGTGGTCAATCATGCTAACCTGCGGTGTTTCAATCATAACTTCTTTGTTTTTCGTCCGATTCGAGTGATTCCAAAACCAAATGAGAGCTAATTCAAAGGTTTATTTCCAATAGAAACAAGTTTTAAAAATTCCATGTAATGGTCTGTTAAACTTTCTTAAAACAACCTGCATAATAGAGTCATTTTTGATTTTCCAGCTCAGACCAACAGTTGGTATTTCAAGCATAAATTATTCGTTTAATGGCGGATTGAACTGATTCAAATTGGAGCTTAAAGTATATTCATTTATTGATCTCCAATAGAAATATTTTTTGAATACAAGAAGAATTGATGGGTTAAATATGCTAGGGAACAGCCGAAAAAATAGAGTTTCAAGAGTGCTGATTTATGATAGGTAGTCAGTATTTTGGTCATAAATTCCTCATACGATATCAAAATTGAGTGATTAAAATTGTGTTGTAAACTATATTAATAGAGGAATCTACCATAAAAATATTTTTTAAAAATATAGTCATTTAGGCCTCAAAAAACTGACTGTCCCAACTCTGTTGTTGAGCTGCCTACTAGACACCCTGTCAATATTTTGGTTCTAACTTTTTCGTTTCAAATCCAAATTGAGTGATTCAAATTGGGTTAGAAAGTATAAATCAAGGGCTACTTAGGATAGAAACATGTTTTAAAAATATTCACTTTTGGTCCCCTAAAACATGACTATCCCAACTTTGTTTTCAGGAATTTCGTCAAGCCCGCATGCCAAAAAAAAAATGATATTCGAACAATTTTTTTCATATTGATGATAAAAATGAATATGAGTGTTTGTAGAATTGTTATTTGAAATATAATTTATCTACATACACAAATAAATTAGAATATTTATCATCAATGTTGATTTCCACAGTGTGATGCAACAAAGAAACAACTATTTTTACAAAAATAAAATAATAAAAAAATGTGTTTATTTTATTTCCTTATTTATTTTATTTTCTCCACTAATCTACTCTTCTTTGAAAATCAAATATGCTTATGTATAAGAGTATTCCCAATGGAGCCATTTCCAAAATAAGGCCTCCATATTTGGAAAATGCATTTTGATAAATAGTAGGGTATGAGAGGCCAACTTCCCTTCTTGTAAAAAAAAATGGGGTAGGAATTCTCAATTTCTTGGGAATATTGCTCAGTCTCTTCTGTTTGGATATGTACCTCAGCAAAGGCTATAGATGGTGACTCTGTGGCCTGAAGGGAAGTAGTAGGTTGTCTAGAAATAACTTTCCTAGGTCCTACTGATGGCTGAGACTCAGTTTTCTTAAGAATTTTGTCAATAAAGGTCGTTCTCCCAAGGGTCACCAGTCCCTTAGGTTTTTCAGGTTTGGGAGGAATTTTGTCTTGTTTAGGTTTTCTAGTCATTTAAAACAACAAGGCTTCATTCCTACCTAAAGAATTTTTTTTTACCCAATTCTGCTGTGAAGCGGGCAGTGAGCAAGTATGTTCCTTGCTTAGTGCGCAGGTTCTTACCTTCCGTCTTTAAAACCCAATTCTTCCCAAGCAGAAAAAATGTAAAATGTGCATCACTCCTTCTAAATAGCATACACTCTCCCCGACAACGACGCTAAAATGTTGAGGTATAAAAGGTATCTTTTTAACACCTATTTATCTCACATTAATTATCAATCTGGGAGCGACTTTTTATTTCAAGAGTGTACTCTGTCTGAGGCAGCAATTCAATCTAAGAGTAATGCTTTGCAAGATGTAGTATAGCGTTTCAAATGCAAAAGTAAACGGATTCTTGAAAAAGAAATCTAACTACAACAACATAAATGGAAATGATCTGAAACCTTAATTAAACCAATCTACAAAACATCGATCAGGGATACAGTAGCAATAACTCCTTCCCTTAGAAATCGATGCAAGATAACCAATCTGAGGACTTGGAAGCAATAACCAGTGTCCTCTACAGTTGGTGATCTTAAAACAATCGAAATGAAAGCAAATTCAATCTTCGTGTTGATGAAAATAACTGAAAGGAAAAAAATCTGGAAAGGAACAACAATATGAACATCAATTCTAATTCTAACACAATTAGGCAACTAATCTCAATACTCCAATCCTGTCGACAGCCAAGACTATGAAACAGTTCATTGGAATGAATCATAAATCAATGGAACAACAACGCTTTATAAAAGATAGCAAGATGAATAAGATAATAAATACGATCCTTGCTAAGATAGAATAACAGTGCAATGTAAACATCAAATCTGAATTCAATCCAACAACAATCAAATAACTCTGTAATCGTAATAAATCTAAATGAAATTATCACACAACAGAAATAAAAGAATATAAATACAAACAGCGGATCGCTCCACCAAGGCCGGGCCCTCAACCGCCGGTGAAAGCGCCGCTGGGCTACTGCAAAGCTTGAGAAATGGAACGAGAACGCCTCTTTGTATTAATAAAACATGAATAGATTTTACATCAGTTGCTCTTTGCTCACAAGAGTCAAGGAATTATAGTGTTACAAAGGGAATTCAATAATCATCCATTGTTCTCCGATACACAATACATGTTCTCCTTTTATAATCAGAAGGAGGAGAAATTAAATAGCAAATATGATCTACCATAACAATATTGGATTGTTCCCAACAACTTGATCAACCAGAAAATATATTTCCAACAATCTTTCAACAAGAACAAGGCGAATTTGGCTTTGCAGTTGAGATTTGGAGGACGGCCGCAACAACAAATCTGAGAAAATCGTGCTCAAAGAACCCTACGTTTTTCTCAATACAGGCCGAATTTTTGAAAACCATTCTTCAAAAAGTTAATTGGGCCCGTTTTGGACAAAACCCATGTTCCGGATTTTCCAAATTCTTCTTCATTTGCCCAGAATATTAACCGAAAAACTGTCACTTCTTATTCCGACGAATTTCTGAGTTGGAATATTTCATGATGATTTGGAGATCAAATCTTCAATCTGGAAAATATCTTGGAGGCTAAAATGGTGAATGATATTACAAAATATATTAATAAATCATCATTGATAAAATTATGCATAATAATCATCAATTTATTAAAAATAAAGGAGAAGAAGTAATATTCATCCATAAGAGCATAAATCATTATAACATGGATTTATATGATAAATTATAATAAATGATATGATAAAGAAGAGTAAAAATGGATGAAATAAATGTTGAAAAGTGGTCGTATTCACGGCCAAACACAAGGTACCAAAGGGTTGTCTCTAATTAAAATTCCTGGATAATGTGTTAATTTTGATTGGAAACGACCTATCGTGGGAGGGCCTTGATGTATCCCTCATCAAAGACATGAAACGAGTATGATTTTTGAGACAGAGTGATGATAATACAGAACTAGCTCAAGAAAGGAAAGCATGGAAAGAAGGCTTAAGCGTATTGTAACAAATATCAACTGAATGACTTCTCTTGAACACATTGATGACACTGAGTGGATTTGGCAGCATTGAACCAAAACCGAAATGGAGGCTTTGAAATGGTATGATGAACTGAATGACAAGAATATTACCCAACCCAACATCCATGAAGATAAAGTGGAAGAGTGTCATGTTCAAGAGCAACTCGCAGCCGTCAACAAATGGAATACCCTATTTTCCCAATTTACCCAACCATACTGGTGAGTGCCTCTTTATTTTTTAAACAAGCTTCAGGAGGATAACATGTGCTTCTGTAAGTTCACACTTCAGATAAATCCCTCCGAGTACATTTAACGATCCCTGAGAAGGAGTGGTCCGACCTTGTCATATTTGACAAGTCCATCATTGTTTGATGTTTTAATGAGTTCAGCGAATGTAAAACTTGACATCTTTTTCATGTTTAGAGAGTTTGAAAAAGAGGTGAAAAGAAAAATCCACATGTCCCTTTTCGTAGATAGTCTCTCAAGTATGAAAAGGTAGAAAACAATACTCAAGAGAACCTCTTCGTCATGTTAGACTAAGGTATTCATTTTTATTAAATAGTCTATCTCAGTCCAGAAAAGTGTTAAACTTATACTGAGAAGACATTTTTTCCTTTACTTTAACGAGTTCAAAAAGAGAAGTGCTTGAAAATATTTTCATATTTTGGGAGTCTGAAAAGAAATGAAAGAGGATTCCAAGGGTTTTCTTTTTCGTAGGTTTACAATGCCCAAAAAAGAGATAAAAGTGTACTCCTTGGTAAATATAACATGTTTAAAGCATGATAAAACATTGTTAACAGTGGTCGACCTGATCAAAACATCACAAAAAGGATTAAACATACTTGTTTCACAGTAAAAATGAAGCATAGCTAGGTCAAAAAATTAAATATGAATAAAATAATGCAAGAAATGACCATAAATACTCAAAACGACTATTCCTTTTCACCATTTCACATTTACCTTGAACAGTGAGAGTTTTGAGCAGTTTTTCCCTCGATCTTATGTAGCTGATTATGGCCAATCCAGTGGACCATTTCGAGTATTGGCGCTTCCAGTTAGGAGCTTAAACCCTTCTCTTTCTTTTCACGGTCCATTTTTTGTGATTTCAAGCAAGTTTTTTGAGGTTTTGAGGGCCATGGGGTTCCAAAAATACACCCTAGGACCAACACACCCCCCTAGTATCAAAATTTGAGTTGCACCTAGGTAGAATTTCATTGTTGGGAGAGGTGCAACACACTGTCATGTACTACTAGGGTGTGTTGGGCGTAAAATGCTAAGTTATTTATCAGTTTTCCCTCAATTTTTGTCAGACTTTTTACATAGAAATAAACCTAATGAATCCCTTGTTGATGTTTCAGGTAGCACAAAATGAGATTCATTTGGTGAGAAAGAGAACATGAAGAACATGATTTAAATGCAACAAATGATCCTGCTACCATCCAGACACTGAAAAACTGTGGATTGCTAAAATTCTTTTGGATTCCTGGTATGAGGCAATAAATAGAATTGTTGAAATATCTTGTTCGTTCATTATATTTTTAGGCAAAAGCATTCAGGTTTGGGGAACATATGCCCGAGATAAAGGTAGAAGATATCTACTTCTTGATAGGTTTATCCAAGAGGGGTGCTCCCATCACTCTCCTAGGTGGGGGAAGTGGTGGGAAGTTCATGAAATATTATATCGCTACCTATTGCAAACCTCGAGCCCAACATACTAGGGATGGAATGGTCAATATAAAATATGTGACCTAGTTACCTTTAAGAAATATTATGTTTATTATCATGAGATTGGCAGGTAGCTCGACACTTCATGTAGCGAGTAGATCGTACATGAATTATGGGGTGGAGTGTCTAGAGCTAACAATGTTCAACTGGAGTGAGGGTGTCTTAGCCAATATGAAGGAACAACTGACTACAACAAGAGAGCAAAAGTTAAAAAAATTTGGCTATGGTTCGATCTTAGTCTCTTTTGCTCTAGAGCGGGTTCCACTACTTCAACCTCAACAAGACCTTATAATTGATCCTATTGATCTGAGGTCCCCACTGATGAGGAGGTGGATAGATAATATGGCCTGACATGCAGGTATGTCGGTGATCAATTTCTCCTCAGCCTTTTTTGGATGGATGCGTATACAATTCATCTTGATCAATGATTATTCTTACGTAGGTATGGATTTCTGTGATGATCCTAAGCTCCTGCTTCCCAAGGGTGAGAAATGGGATGCTCTAGGTAAAAAAATTTCGACCATAAAGTTTTTGAAAGTTTTACAATTTTTGTTTTTTTGTTTTGTTTTTTGATGTTTCCAAGAATAAAATATTGACATTTTCATGTAGATATTGGAACAGTTCGACCAGTGGGTGCTTCATATCTTCGTCGTGCAGAGGGACAACTGCATGAGGAGGCAAAGGTACTAGTACAACCCACTGCAGTAGGATGGGATGTACCACAATATCTTTAGGTAATTGAGATCCTATCAGAGGAGGAGCGGCACATGGTGGGATTGACACACATGATTGATGAGACTGTGGTCGATCAGGTTCCCATGCGACTTCAATAACACACTATCAGATTGCCTATATGTATTGGTCAGTTACAACACAACATGTCTCGTGCAGTGTCATTTTATCATGAGCACCATTGATTATTATACTTAGATATTTGCATGTAGTTTTTCATATGAGCAATGTAGCCATATGTGTCTTAGGGAAAAAGTTTTTGTAAAACCAAACTCTCTCTCTCTCTCTCTCTCTCTCTCTCTCTATATATATATATATATATAGAGAGAGAGAGAGAGAGAGAGAGAGAGAGAGAGAGAATTTCTTTATATTTCTAGAAATATGTTCATATTGTATGAAATCAAACTGTCTTTCTAGAAGACATGCTCTCAAAATCATGCGAAGGATGGCGGGATTTCTAACTGAATAGACATCAGAAAGTTGTAGTACTACGAGTTTTGATTCGATTATGATGGCTAAATGATGGATACCATGTGAAATAGCATCAAATAGTGGCTCAATCACTGCGTTATACTCAAAGATGTTGTTAGTAGAGATATCAATGAAAATCCCTTTCATACTCACTAGCTCGACATTTGGAGCAAAGATAGCCCATGATGCGGAAGATAGGTTCCGAGTACTACGACTAACACCATTAGCATAACCAATGTATGGTTTGAGATATGTTAACATCTGCAAACAAAATGTAAATGGGATCAACATAAATCACAGCAAATTTTGAAAAGACACAGTGCAAACACATTCAAACACACCTATAGATAATATGTACACAGTGTACTACGCATGAGATCAAGCATAGTATTTTTTTACATACATCCCATTTCTAGGTGGAACTCCATCAAAGTCTACTAACTCATTGGCCCCTTTTGCAAGGACTCCCTTGACAATGTATGGAACCAACCACATAGGTTGGAACTTTCCTGGACCTAACTTATCGACCTCCTGGTCATCTAAGAGAACTGGGTCTCCTTCCGAGAAGACACGAGGCTTGACACTTTTTTTTGCATTGCACCACCTTGACGCGTATTTTTTGAGATTCATTGGCTAAATTAGCATCACGCCAAGTTTCATCCAAACAAGTCAGATGTAAAAGACACTCCTCCTCTATAGAAGTGGCAGGAAGAAGTTCGAAAACTAGTTTCAATGATGAAATTTCAGACTCGATGGGGAAGATCTCTTCCAGACCATAGACCAACAGGAAGGGTGTGAATCCGGTAGCAGTCCTAACTAAGGTTTGATATGCCCACAAGGCAACTTAAAGAAGCAAGTACTAGTCTAATTTGTGGACCCCTACCATACGTGAAGCATAGTCTTAAGAAATTTGTTAACAACCTCAACTTGTCCATTAGGCTGTGGATAATAGGGAGTGGAATTTTCATGCGAAAGTCTCAACTTAGAAACTGGTTTGGTCATCATATGATTTTGGAAATTCTTTCTGTGATTCATAACTATCGCTTATGGTACACCAAACCTAGCAATAACTTGATTTAAGAAAAAATATGCAGTCGGTTCACTAGTGTTGTTATATGTAGGCATCGCCTCGTCCCATTTAGTGAAGTAGTCAACAAAAACAATAATAAAACCATGCCCCCCAACTGAGTGAGGGTTACATGTCATAAAGTCTGCTGATCACGTCAGCATTCTATTGAAATTTTGATAAGCAATCTCGCTTAAACCTTTCAAAGCCCCTCTTTTTGTCCTAAAAAATCTTTTTCTGCCTATCGTTGCCATTCCCTACCCCTAAGCTACATTATGAAAGGCTGAAAACCCGCATTTGAAAATATATCAGGCCTAGCTCCCTCGGCCCTAGCCCCTGCACCTTTTTCTTCTCATGACCGGAAGTCAAAACCGACTGCTAGCCATGAAGGCGCTTATCACATCGGGATATCGGGCCCGTTTATAACCGTCGATCTATACAGATCTGATGGCATTCGCAAGTCATCATTGCGCCCGTGGCCCACTCCTTCACTGCCAAATCGCATAATCCACCGTCCATTTAAACCTGCAAAATCAATGGTCAGAAGCCCATTTGCCTCGGTGGTCCCCACACCCGTTCTCTGTGCAAAAAACCAGTGGTTTATATTGCACCGCCTTTCGGAGGCGGGCGATATTTCTCATTTCAGAGCGATTCCATTCATAGTTCGCCGCGTGTCTCCACGTACGGCTCAAAAACCACCCTCCACATGCGTTATTGTTCGGCAGAAGACGCGGCGCGATATGCACGTGAGCCGTCTGATTTAGAGTGGCCCATCCGACAGCTATCGTTCCTCGAAGTTGTGCGGATGATAACACGGGGAAACCATACCCTTGGCCCACAGTCCATCACCCCCCGACGCAGTTTTAACTGTCGATCTCGTCTTGAAATCAGACGGTCCAAATCATTTACATGCCCCGCCGTTGACGTAATCTCCCTCCACGTCACCCGTTCCACGTGTGTGTCGCATTTTTCCTCCGCTGAGTCCAGCCACCATCATTCCACTGCATTCTTCGTCGCCACCCCGCATTCTTCCACCATTTCATCATGCCGCGTTGCTACACAGTTACCTCCACTACATCTCCATCCCCACACATGGTTTTCCTAACGAGTTTGCGGGTTTTGCAGGGTTACAGCGGTGGAAAACCACCATGATTCACAGTCTCAATTACGGTAGCAAAGAGCACCGGAAAGGACCATTTTTCAGAGGCTGGAATGATGGAGAAAGGCCTGGGAAGGTATGCCAACAAGACTTCCATTAAATAAGCAGGGTTAAAATCTGTCAAATCCGCTAGAGTCATTCAAAGCACAGATTGCGCAGATCAAGACATTAATATTGCAGACAAAGAGTATCAGTGAAATGTAGAAAACTAAAGGCATGTAATTGAAGATTTTGGAGCATTAACCTAACTTTTGAAGGCAGAGTACCAGATCGAAGACCCTACGGATTACTCAAAAGATTTAGGCACAGAAAGCAATACCCTCAAGGTTTTATTTCAGCAGAGTTTTCTCTCCAGGAAAGGATAAACTGCCCATGTGATTTTTATTTCTATACCGTGTCCCTGAAGAGACTTCCACCCAGTGCATTTATTTCAGAAAACAGGCCACAGAGTACATACAACATTACAAAGTCATCAAGAAATATGGGCATACACGTTTCCACCATCTTGCCTTAATGAGGCAAATTAAATGTTCATCACCTACTCCCTTTTCGAGCTTTCTTTTTTTCCTATAAAGCTCCCAAAGAGCAGATGATTTAGGGTTCTGGATTTTATCAGAAAATTATGTAGTGAAAGGATTTTTGTATATATTTTTGTCGAACTCTTGTATGAAGGCTCAGAACCCGTAGGGTCTCAGTGAGGAGGAGTTCTATCTGTTAAGAGGATTCTGGTCTTTGGTATTTCACAGTCTGTAACTTTCTCTTATGTGTTATTTAAATAGATCATTTCATTTCATCCATCTTTCCTGTATCATGTTTTGGAATGCGAGTGGCTCACTGATTTTTGGTATGGATTTATTCTAGTTGATACCCATGCTTGGATTAGTCAAGCGCTTTAAATATGGCTCATGCATGATATTCTGTTCCACTATTCATCTAAACCATATTTCCGCTATGTTAGTTTCTTTGGGAGGGTGTTTTTAAAACGCTATTATTATGTATGGATTCTTAGATTGGTAAGCCCATGCATGGTGGTATTGTGTATCTGGATATCAACTCAACGATAACTAATATCTTCTCAGTATTTCATTCACTACATACACTTTCTGATAACTTATTTCTGTGATGTATTTCTGAATCGGCCCTCTTTACAGTAAGCTGTCTCTGAATTGTCTGTTGCTTTTATATTGGAGTTTAGCTTGTTGCCTCTACAATATCCCTTTCTTTGTGTCATTTTCTAAAGGTCTTGGTCACATTCAGATTAACACTCCTTGTTTTACAAGAGATAGCATGAGAGCTTTTTATTGATAACTTCCTCTGTTATACCATACGCTCCTTGCTATAGATAAGATGTCCTAGGCACTAGTCTATCACAACTCTAGGCTGTATCTAGGAGCGACAACATCTTTCTGGCACCGTTACCAGGGAAAGAAGTCAAGAAAATTAGAATCCCTGGGCCTCGACAAAACCTTATTCACTCTTCAATCAGGTGAGCATGGAGAGTTGAGAGTTGTAGATCCCTCACCTTGGCGACTCCACATTTGTTTATTTGATAAATCTATTTGCAGTCCTGGCTCCTCGTAAGCCACACCTGAGGTCGGATACGTCTCAGCCAAAGACACCTTCAGTGTCCGACCCAGAAAAAATCGTACATAGAAGAAATTGGAGGTAAAGAAAATCAGTCCATTCTGAGATTCCTGAATTATCTCAAGAAGACTTTCCGTCCTCCTCCTCCTTCTACACATCAAATTATTGCACTACCTCCACCCCCTCCAATGGCCAATGTTCCTGGCTTCTTGTTAAATAAATATGCTCCCCTGGCATTACCTCAAGTGTTGAATGATATGCGACAGGATTATTTGAAGATCTTGCCCAGATTCAATGGGGAAAATGAGATTGATGCTCAAAAAAATTTTGATACTTTCTGCTCTTTTGCAGAGAACTTTAATGTTGAACATTTAGATGTGGTCTTAAGACTGTTTGTGCAATCTCTTGATGGTGAAGCCAGAAAATGGTTTAAGACATTGGGAAACCGTTCCATAACCACTTGGGATGAAATGGAAAATAATTTTCTCAGAAAATGGGGGGAGAAGAAAGATCATGGACAATGTCTTACAAAGTTTAATACATTGAAGAAAAGACATAATGAAGGGGTGCCAGAATTTATCAAGAGATTTAATAAATTGTATTTGAGTCTCCCTGCTGATATGAAACCTCATCAAAATGCTGCCAAAGTTGTTTTCATAGCAGCTTTTGACTCAGAAGTTGGTTTCTCTCTGAGAGAAAGACAACCTGCCACCCTGGATGATGCTCAAACAGATGCTCTAGAATTGGAAGCAAATTTCGCCTCCACTGGTAAATCAAAGGGAAAATCTGAACAAGATACCAGAAGAAGGGGCAAAGAAGAGGTATCTACCTCTAACCACGATGGAGACACAGACAGAACGGAAAAAATGACCAAATTGATTAAGAAGGTGGTCAAGCTTGAACTGGAGGCCAAGAGTTCAGCCTCCAAGAATTTCTACAATGCTCCAAATAGAGGTTATAATCCTCAGTATAGGAAACCACCCCTGCAAATATTGCCAAGGGAAGAAAAGGAGCAACAGGATCAAGTACCAAACCCATTGTACCTGTAAGGTCCAGTAGATGATTCTACTGAAGACACTACCTATGGACTGGAGGATGCAAATCTTGCCTTTTCAAATAGTGATGGAGAAGAACACCCTTTGTAAGGAAATGATGGAGCTGAGTGCTCATTGCAAGAAGAAGAAAAGACCAGAGACACAGAAGAAGCAGAAATTGATCATTATTGTAAACAATTTGCTGATTTCATGCAAGCACATTTCAATAGAAGATATGATCTCAGATCTTCTAGGAAGAGGACTCGTACTCAAGATCAAGAAGGAGAGCTACCCCAGAATGAAGCACCTTCTCAGAAGGAGTCAACAATGCAGAAGGCCACAGACAAAGGTAAGGGCCTTCTAAACAAACCTTTGTAGTCTAATGATCAAATTCCTTCCTCTTCAAAAGTAGTCATCCCTCCTAATACTAAGTCTATGTCAAAAGAAGTCAAACCCCCAGCTGAAAATAAAGAGCCAAAAGAGGTTGTAATAGAGAAGTCCCCCGCTGTTTTCAGTTTGCAAAAGGAACTGGAAAAAGCCAAAATCCCAGTGCCCTTGACTGAGTAATTGAAACAACCTGCATATCAATCCCAAGTCAGCTCATTCATGCTCCCTCCAGAAGCAACACTCATTCCAGATAGCCTCAACCTTCAAGAAGAAATACCCATGGTTGTCTTTGGTCCACATGTTGAGGAATTAGATGCTTCTACTCCTCCCTTTTATGTGTCTCTAGTGATTCATGACCTGCTATTACATAATTGTCTGTTAGATTATGGAGCTTCCCATAATCTAATACCTTTGTCAGTCATGGAACAACTAGGATTACAAATCACCCGTCTATACAAGGACCTCTATTCATTTGACTCCAAAAGAGTTAAATGCTTGGGGATGATCAAGGATTTGGTGGTCAATTTGGCCCAAATCCCAGCAAAAAGTGTGGTAATGGACATCGTGGTAGCTGACATCCCAGCTCGCTTTGGCATGTTATTGTCAAGGTCCTGGGGAACAAAAATTGGTGGGTCACTCAAGATGGACTTAACATATGCCACTATCCCAGTTTTTGGTGGATAGGAGAGGAGGTTGTACAGGGAAACTAGATTTGTCAAGATGGTGACTAAGGCCGCTAACTCTGTAAATTCACCAGTCTACAGTAAAGAAGGGGATTTCTCATGCTTGATGCTGGAAGAAGATCAAGATTATGCTCATGAACCATCCTTCTGTCAGATTTAGACTGAGCAGCCCTCGGAGAGCCATGAAGCAGGGATTTGGACACTACTTTTTGACGGAGCAAATTCAAGAGAAGGTAATGGAGCCGGAGTGCTATTGATTTCTCCTACAGGCCAATGGGTTCCACTGTCTTTCAAACTAGAATATGAAGCCACCAATAATGTGGCTGAATATGAGGCACTCTTGTTAGGATTACAAACAACTAGGAGCATGGGCATACAAAGTTTAAAAGTTCTGGGAGATTCTGAACTGGTGGTTAGACAAGTTAGGAATCAATGTCAAACCAAACATCCTCGGTTGAGGAATTATAGGAATGAAGTTTGGGACATGGTGGAGAATTTTTTCTTAGCATTTAATATCCAATTCATGCCTCAGGAACATAATAGGATGGCCGATTCCCTTGCTGCAGTTGCTAGTACATTTCGTCCACCTCAGAACTCTCTCTTAAGGTATGAAATTGAGGTACGCTATCGACCATAAATCCGAGATAACATCAAGCACTGGTAGGTATTTGAGGATGAAGAGTAGATGAAGAGATTCTTGGAAACAGTGGGGGAATTCTCCAATATGGCGATTGATGCTGATGAAGAGGAAGAGACTGAAGACACTTTAGAAAGAAATTGGGAGGAAAAAATGGCAGGTAATAAAGTGTTGCAGTTGAAGGGAAACATCATACCTAGAGGGCTGGTGCCTCTAGAAAGATTATTTGACAAGAATTATGTCCCACTGCAGCTGAATAGAGTCACAGAAGAAAATCAGGTAGAAGACCTGAATCTGCGTACTGATGCTAACCCCAAAATTGTGAAATTATCCAAGAAGATCCCAGAAGAATATAAAAAGCTATATCAGAAGTTATTTCAGTCTTACAAAGATGTGTTTGCATGGTCTTATCAGGACCTAAAAACTTTTGACATCAGTATAATGCAGCACAAAATTCCACTAAAGGGAGATGCAAAGCCTCATAAGCAGAAGCTCAGACAAATAAATCCCTTGTTGCTTCCCTCTATTGAGAAGGAAATCAAAAAGCTGTTAAAGGCCAAAATAATTGTGCCATTGAGGTACTTTGAATGGGTGGCAAATTTGGTCCTTGTTCGGAAAAATAATGGAGAAATAAGGCTATGTGTTGATTTCCAAAACTTAAACATAGCATCCCTAAAGGATAATTATCCACTGCCCAAGATGGATCACATTCTGCAGAAGGTGGTTGGAGCTTCTAGGATGTCAATGATGGATGGATTCTCTGGCTATAACCAGGTGGCTGTACTCCCAGAAGATCAAAAGAAGACCGCTTTCACCACACCATGGGGTACATTTATGTATGTCAGGATGCCTTTTGGATTGATTAATGCATGGGCCACTTTTCAAAGGTCGATGGACATTACTTTTGTTGGGGAGCAGGATAAATTCTTGGTAGTCTACCTCGATGATATCACTGTATTTTCCAAGAATGATACTGAACACATTGAGCATCTGCGTAGAACCTTTGAGAAATGCAGAAGGTATGGTCTCTCTCTAAATCCTCAAAAGTCTTTATTTGCATTAGAAGAGGGTAAAATTTTGGGACACATTGTGACTAAAGATGGGGTGAGGATAGATCCTAAGAGGGTAGGGGTTATAAATGGTATTGCTCTTCCCAGAAATAAAAAAGAAGTTCAGGTGTTCCTTGGTCGTATAAACTTTTTGAGGAGGTTCATCCCTAACTATGCTGAGATAGTTAGGCATATAAAAGACATGCTGAAGAAGAATAATGAGGTAAAGTGGTCACAAGAATCATGGGAGGCCTTTGCCAGGATTAAAAATGCATTTGCTGAAGCCCCTGTGCTAGCTGGGCCAGATTATTCCAAACCTTTTATGATATTTTCCTTTGCATCACCTCATACAGTAGTTGGAGTTCTGTTGCAGAAAAATGAAGAAGGGTATGAGCAGCCTATTGCCTTTTTCAGTTAGGTGCTTCGTGATGCTGAGCTGAAATATAACATCTTGGAAAAGCATGCATATGCTCTGGTGAAATCCCTCAAAGCATTCCGCATGTATATCTTGCAGTCCCATATCACTGCGTTTGTGCCTACAGTTGCTGTAAAAGATATTCTTATCCAGGGAGATAGTGAAGGAAAAAGGGGGAAGTGGATTGCCAAGATACAGGAGTATGAATTAGACATCCGCCCTACTAAGCTGATCAAAGGATAGGCTCTTGCCAAAATATTATCTGAGTCAAACTATCAAGCTTTGGGTATAAACCTGTCCATTATAACAGGTGAGGAATCTGAGGAGAAAGAAGAGCGATAGGGAATTGGGGTAGCTACTCCGGAAACACATATAAAGTACCTCACCAGTCAGTGGTACAAAGAGATAGTAGAATATCTCCTTACACTCAGCTGCCCTCCAAGTTGTGATAAAACTAAATACAGAGCACTGAGATTGAAATCACAGAAGTACATAGTCGCCAATGGCCGGCTATACTGGCGAGATCCCTCATGCATCTTACTCCTGTGTCTCACAGAAAATGAAGTAGAGAGTATAATGGTTGAATTTCATGAAGGAATTTGTGGAGGTCACTACAGCTGGAGGGCCACTGCTCACAAGATCCAGAAGGCTAGTTTTTACCGGCCCAAGCTTTTCGGAGATGTTTTTGCCCAAATTAGAGCATGTGAGAAATGTCAGAAATTTGCTGAAAGGCAGAAGTTGGCATCTCTGCCCATGATTCCTGTGCATGTGGATGAACCATTCAGACAATGGGGAATCGACTTTATAGGTGAAATACATCCTCCATCAAGTGGCCAGCATAAGTGGATTTTAACTGCCACTGATTATTTCACAAAATGGGTGGAAGCCATACCTGCGAGGAACACAATAGATACTGTGATAATAAAGTTCATGGAAGAAAACATCATATCCAGGTTTAGCTGCCCTGCCAGAGTAGTGATTGATAATGCCCAAGCCTTCAAGTCTGCAAAGCTTGTGAGTTTCTGTCAGCAGTATAGCATCACACTAAGTCACTCTACAGCCTATTATCCACAGGGAAATGGCTTGGCAGAGTCTTCCAATAAAACCCTGGTAAGAGCACTGAAGAAGGCTATAAATGAAAATCAGAGAAATTGGGATTCTCAGTTGAAATTTTCTCTGTGGGCCAATATAATTACCAGCAAGAGAGCAACTGGGAAATCCCCATATGAATTAGTATATGGGAGGGCAGCAGTATTCCCTATACAATTAGCCCTACCAGTAGCCCGATTCATGGAAGAAAGTCAAGAAGAGCCTGATGATATGACCAGGAGAATAAATCAGCTGGTGGAGTTGGAAGAAACACAGAACCAAGTAAGCCAAAGGCTGACTGAATATCAAGAGAAGACGAAGTACCTTTTTGATCAGCATGCCAAGGACAGGAATTTGCAGATTGGTGATTTAGTACTCAGGTGGGATATCCGGAGGGCTGAAAAAGGAAAACATGGTAAATTCGACCCACTCTGGTTCGGTCCTTTCAAAATTGTGGAACAAGGAGGTAACAACACTTTCAAGTTGGAAAATTTACAGGGTGACTTGCTTGACGCCCCTGTAAATGGTCAGTTTCTTAAACCCTACTTCCAGTTCTAATTCAGGAAGAGATAGCCTGATGTATTATATTGTATATTAGTTTCCTGTTTTCACCCTTGTTTGAAGAATGTGAGTGTCGTGATGAAATATGAAAAGAAAAGTAGAAGTGCTGAAAATCAGAGTTTGTACAGAGGAATATCAGGTCGTCTGCGAAGTTCTCGACACGCCCAAGGATGAACGTGCCGTCCCCAGGTGGAGCCAATGTTGATCACGTCAGCATTCTATTGAAATTTTGATAAGCAATCTCGCTTAAACCTTTCAAAGCCCCTCTTTTTGTCCTAAAAAATCTTTTTCTGCCTATCGTTGCCATTCCCTACCCCTAAGCTACATTATGAAAGGCCGAAAACCCGCATTTGAAAATATATCAGGCCTAGCTCCCTCGGCCCTAGCCCCTGCACCTTTTTCTTCTCATGACTGGAAGTCAAAACCGACTGCTAGCCATGAAGGCGCTTATCACATCGAGATATTGGGCGTGTTTATAACCGTCGATCTGTACAGATCCGACAGCATTCACAAGTCATTATCACGCCCGTGGCCCACTCCTTCACTGCCCGATCGCATAATCCACCGTCCATTTAAACCTGCAAAATCAACGGTCAGAAGCCCATTTGCCCCGGTGGTCCCCACACCCGTTCTCTGTGGAAAAAACCAGTGGTTTATATCGCACCGCCTTTCGGAGGTGGGCAATATTTCTCATTTCAGAGCGATTCCATACATCGTTCACCGCGTGTCTCCACGTACGGCTCAAAAACCACCCTCCATCGTGCGTTATTGTTCGGCAGAAGACGCAGCGCGATATGCACGTGAGCCATCCGATTTAGAGTGGCCCATCCGACGACGATCATTCCTCGAAGTTGCGCGGATGATAACACGGGGAAACCGTACCCTTGGCCCACAGTCCATTGCCCCCCGACGCAGTTTTAGCTGTCAATCTCGTCTTGAGATCGGACGGTCCAGATCATTACATGCCCCGCCGTTGACCTAGTTTCCCTCCACGTCACCCGTTCCATGTGTGTGTCGCATTTTTCCTCCGCCCCTTATATATCCCGTTCATAAGCTAAATTTTAATCTTTTTCGTTAAAATTCTCCGCTGAGTCCAGCCACCATCGTTCCACTGCATTCTTCGTCGCCACCTCGCATTCTTCTGCCATTTCATCATGTCGCGTTGCTACACAATTACCCCCACTGCATCTCCATCCCCACACATGGTTTTCCTAACAAGTTTGCGGGTTTTGCAGGGACAGCGGCGGAAAACCACCATGATTCACAGTCTCAATTACGGGAACAGAGAGCACCGGAAAGGACCATTTTTCAGAGGCTGGAATGATGGAGAAAGGCCTGGGAAGGTATGTCGACAAGACTTCCATTAAAGAAGCAGGGTTAAAATCTGTCAAATCCGCCAGAGTCATTCAAAGCACAGATTGCGCAGATCAAGACATTAATATTGCAGACAAAGAGTATCAGTGAAAGGTAGAAAACTAAAGGCATGTTATTGAAGATTTTGGAGCATTAACCTAAATTTTGAAGGCAGAGTACCAGATCGAAGAACCTACGGATTACTCAAAAGATTTAGGCACAGAAAGCAATACCCTCAAGGTTTTATTTCAACAGAGTTTTCTCTCCAGGAAAGGACAGACTGCCCATGTGATTTTTATTTCTATACCGTGTCCTTGAAGAGACTTCCACCCATTGAATTTATTTCAGAAAACAGGCCACAGAGTACATACAACATTACAAAGTCATCAAGCAATATGGGCATACACGTTTCCACCATCTTGCCTTAATGAGGAAAATTAAATGTTCATCACCTACTCCCTTTTCGAGCTTTATTTTTCTCCTATAAAGCTCCCAAAGAGTAGATGATTTAGGGTTCCGGATTTTATCAGAAAATTATGCAGTGAAAGGCTTTTTGTATACATTTTTGTCGAACTCTTGTATGAAGGCTCAGAGCCCGTACGGTCTCAGTGAGGAGGAGTTCTATCTGTTAAGAGGATTTTGGTCTTTGGTATTTCACAGTCTATAACTTTCTCTTATGTGTTATTTAAATAGATCATTTCATTTCATCCATCTTTCCTGTATCATGTTTTGGAATGCGATTGGCTCACTGATTTTTGGTATGGATTTATTCTAGTTGATACCCATGCTTGGATTAGTCAAGCGCTTTAAATATGGCTCATGCATGATATTCTATTCCACTATTCATCTAAACCATATTTCCGCTATGTTAGTTTCTTTGGGAGGGTGTTTTTAAAACGCTATTATTATGTATGGATTATTAGATTGGTAAGCCCATGCATGGTGGTATTGTGTATCTAGATATCAACTCAACGATAACTAATATCTTCTCAGTATTTCATTCAATACATACACCTTTTGATAACTTATTTCTGTGATGTATTTCTGAATCGGCCCTCTTTACAGTAAGCTGTCTCTGAATTGTCTGTTGCTTTTATATTGGAGTTTAGCTTCTTGCCTCTGCAATATCCCTTTCACTGTGTCAGTTTCTGAAGGTCTTGGTCCCATTCAGATTAACACTCCTTGTTTTACAAGAGATAGCATGAGATCTTTTTATTGATAACTTCCTCTGTTATACCATACGCCCCTTGCTATAGATAAGATGTCCTAGGCACTGGTCTATCACAACTCTAGGCTGTCTCTAGGAGTGACAACAAAGTCAATGCCCCATTTTACAAAGGGAACAACAGATAAAAAGGGATGCAATGGATCAGGTGGATCACGGATCTTACAATCATAGATCTGGCACGCATGACACTTATGGAGAACGAGGATGCAGTTGCGAAAGATAGTAGGCCAAAAAGTAACTAGCACGTAAGTTATTATTCACGGTAGCGTAAACAGGTAGATGCCTTTCACATTCCCTTGAATGGCATTCATTAAGGAATTTCTCGGCTTCCTTATGGGTGAGGCACCTCCATAAAATCGTATCAATACCACGACGGTAAAGGGTGTCGCCAATAATAATGTAATTTCAGGATTGGTATCAAATATTGTTGAGATTTTGGGGTAGCATAAAATGTTGAACTTTGCTACAAGAAACAGTGAAATTGGCATCCAGAAACAACATCCTGGATCCTAGTGAAAATTAAGCACCTACACTAGGTGGGGTCCACACAGGCTATTTTTAGGTGGATGTCTATTTATAGATGCATGAGAAAATTCTATTTATAGATGTATGTGAAAGTTCTATTTATATGTTGCATGTCTATTTATAGATGCATGTAGATTATTAGTATCCCTAAATATTAGTTGGACAATAAGCAATAATCTATTCTCAATGTGGACTTGGAAATAGTTAACTGAAGTGGCAAATCAGTTGACTAAGTGAATTTCGAGTTAAGAGGTTGGTTGGTGGGACATGCAGGTTGAATTGAGTTGTAACATAGTGATTCTAGTTGTAACGGAGTTAAAAGTGCAGTGGTGCATGAGTTGTGCAAGTTGTAAATTAGTTTAACTCAATTAAGTGAGTTAAAGTCAGTTGTGCTAGTTATAACTGCAGATACACTAGTGAGAGATCAAGTGAATTAAATATTAATTAATTCACATGTAGTGATCTCACATGAAATTGATGTTTTTACTATTATTAGTTGCATGCATGTTAGATCTAGTGGAGACCCAGTTGAGATTTAGGTGAAAGGGACAGATTAACTATCAATCGTGACATTATCGGCTGCACACATGAAACCACACACACATTGGATGTGCCTATGAGGATAGCGGAGTTGAGGAAGGCTGAAATTCTATGTGATTAAGGATTGTAGTCATCAGGAACTGCGTGAGCAAGGCAGGTTGTTTGGAGACAATAAATTGACTAAGGAACTTGCCAATTTTTGTATGACAGTGTGACACAATTAGCTGATGTACAGAGGGCTCTTGTGAGAAGAGTTTTGTATGTAATTGTTTCATGATTCCTTGTGGAATATAAAATATATGATAGAGGGGTTTGAAGCAGTAAGATTTCCTCGGGAATATCTGGTGTTATGTGATTGATCTTTCTTCATGATATTTCTATTGGCGATTGTGTTTTAAATTCCGCAAAGATTTTGTAGAAGCGATTCTGTATTTAACAGTGGCATATAACTGAAAGATCAGGAGAATCCAGGAAATACATATTTTATATTAAATTTCTACATAAAATGTGCTCTAGCACCAAAATTTTGTGGAGGAGCTGGAGTACATGAGATCGCCAAGACCCAGAAAGAATTTGGAGAAATTCCATCTGGTTTGAGTGTTATTCAAATAATTAATCTTTTTAATTAAGGACCCTAAGTCTAACTTATGAAAATTAAAATATTATAGTGAATTAAATTAAACATGTGATGAGAATGTTCCGAGTGACGTGGATCAAGTAGCTTCTTCTCTTAGCCGTTGATTAGAGATTAGATCATGGCCGTTGGTTTGCCAACGAGAAAAGTATAAGATAAGGGCTTGGGGTCAATTGGAGAACACACACATTGGTAGAGCACTGAAGCTAAGTCGAACAAAGACTTAGTTTTTTATTTGGATTAGATTCCCTCCAAAAATGTTTTATTGGATGTTGTAACTGCTGACATACCTCCAAGGTATGACATGTTGCTTTCACGGTCTTTGGGAGCCAAATGAAGGGGTACTCTACAACTTGATTTTTCATATGCATTAATTCTGGTATTTGGCCAACTTAGGAAGCCATACCGAGAAGTGAAAATGAACTACATGATCACTAGTAAGGATAAGGCTAAGAATCACCCAATTCACTCTATACATACTGATTTAGTCCTTTATATTGTATAATTATAGTGGTACATATGATTTATATATTCAACTAGTAGAAGGTGAAGAAATTTCTGTTGAAGATTGCAACAAGAAACAGTGAAGGAGGCATCCTGAAACATCATCCTTGATCCTAGTTGGAAAATAATCACCTAAAATAGGTGGGGCCCACACAGGTGATTTTTGGTGCAAAGTCTATTTTTAGACTATGTCTATTTTTAGACATGTCGATCATATTCTATGAGTTTCAGGATGCTATTTGTGGATGGTTGGTCAAGTTGGAAAAATAGATGGACTTCTATTTTTAGACATATTGGGCGGAATCTATTTTTAGATTGCCAGTCTAAAAATAGATATGTCGAATATTATTAGCTCTTAATAATATTTAGACTCTAAACATTATCTTATTCCCTTGGAGCACTTCAGTTAAGTGCACAGATGTGGCACAGGAGCTGATAGAAGGAATTACGCTATTCCTGAGGGTTAAGTGGAGCTATTGCATGGAGACTTCAGCTAGAACTCATGTGACAGAGTTTGGTGGAGTTATTGAGGTAGTTGGTGGAGTTGTGTTCAGTTTAACTCAGTTAGACACAGTTGAGCTAGTTGTATCTAGTCTAACTGATTGATACACTAGTGAGAGTGGTGTGAATTAATTATTAATTAATTCACTAAATAATAAATCATTAATCAACTGAAGAATACATCAGTTAACTACAGTGCATGGCAGTTTCAGTGGAGACCAGTGGAGAGATAGGTGAAAGAGCAAGTGTGACTATCAGTTGTGTCTATAGTGATGCATTGATTGCATCCAACACTCAGTGGAGATGCCAATGAGGATTGCGTGAGCAAGGCTGGAGAAATTCGAGTTCATTCAGAGCCATTCTTCAGCAGGGATTGCGCAGTAGAGGCAGGCTAGCAGGTGGCAAAGATCGGTGCATGGATTTGCAAGATCGGGCCTGATTAGTGTGTAGCGATTGTATTGTACTAAGAGCTTGATATGATCAGCTTTGTATGAGGATTGTTACATGATCTCTATGACATATATTATATACAGATAGTTGGGGTTTTTAGCTTCAGGCTTTCCCGTTAAAACAACTGTGTTAATGTGTGTGAATTTTTATGGTTTCATGTGTGCATTGTAATTGATTTAATTTCCGCATGTGATGATCAATGGTGGAATAGATTCTGTATTGTGCATGAAGTTAAAATAGTGTGTGATCAGGAGAATCTTGGATATATAACACATAAGTTATATAATTTCTACATGGTATCAGAGGGATATTGATCAGAGCAGATTGCAATTATTGAAGCGGTTGAGTTTTGTGCTGGTGGAATTCGAATTTGTTGCAGTGTTTTCTTGGTGTTGAAGTTGAGCATTCATTGAAATGTCTTTCAACGGATTGTGATTGGAGTATGCCCTTGATGGGAGCTCGAATTATATTGCATGGAAGGACAGGATGGAGGCGGTGCTGGATGATAATGAGTTGAAGGAGTTCATCGATAGCGATGTTCCTAAGCCGGGATCTAGCGATGCAGCCGCACTTGATGCATGGAAAAAGAAGACAGAAAAGTGTCGAAGAATTATATTGGAAGGTGTGAAGGATCACATAGTGTCTAGCCTTCACAGTAAAGATACTCCATTCTTAATGTGGAAAGCTTTGACAGACTTGTTCCAAAGCAGAAGCGACCAGAGGAAGTTGGTGCTTAAAGACAAGCTCAGAAAAATAAAAATGGAGAAGAATGACACTATTCCGGTATACTTGACAAAGTTTGTCCACTGCAGGGATGAGCTTGGGAGTGTAGGAGTCAGTGTGGATGAAGAAGACTTGGTGAGCTTGGCTCTCCTTGGGCTTTCGAAGAGTTGGCATAGCTACGAAGACTCTGTCAATGGACGGGAGAAACTACCAGGATGGGAGCGACTTTGGTCGGATCCTGTGCAGGAGGAGATAAGGCGGAGTACCAGGGATGGCTCTTCATCAAAGAATGATGATGAAGAGGATTGCGCTTTGGCTGCCAAAGCAAGGAAAGGGAAGGGGAAGAAAAATCCTTCTCAATCCGGTGCGGATGGCAAAGAGCGTGACATGTCCAAAGTGAAGTGTTTTCATTGTCATGAACATGGGCATTTTGCCACAAATAGGCTGCTGGAGCTGCAGCTGTTGAGGCTCTTGCCTCGCAATTTGAGCTTGACTTCTCATTGATCGCATGCATGGTGTCTAGTGCATTGGGATCGGGGTGGTACTTTGATAGTGGTGCTTCCTTTCACATGACGGGAGATGTGAACCTTTTCAGTAACTTGGTGGAGAAAGATATCCAGTTGCATGTTGAGTTGGGCGACAATGGAAAATACAGTGCGACAGACATTGGTACCATTACCTTTCAGAGGGAGCCAGGTAAACTCATTCTTTTACAAGATGTAGTGCATGTTCCAGGTTTAAAGAAGAATTTAATCTCAGTCGCAATGTTAGAGGATAAAGGGTATGATGTTGTCTTTAGTGAAGGAAAATTTTTCCTTCGGTACAAAGCAACAGGACAAGTCAAGAAGGTTGGGATTCGAGTGAAGAATATCTATAGACTTGAAGTAGATGGGATTTCTATGGAGCTTCCTACTGTTGGGAAGTGCAAGAATGCCATGCAATTGAAGCTTGAGAGGGAGAAGGATTTGCATGCAGGTAAGAGTGAACCTCGGGATGTGGAGCAGCCACAAGATGAGGATCATGGAGTGGGAGCAACCACTCATGCAGAGAAATTTCGTGCCAGATGGGCAGAGGGAGTGCATGCAGTTATACCACTAGGTGAGAGGTGGGGCGACATGCATGAGTAATCCCAAGAGGAGATTTCTGGGCAGGATTCATTGAGATGGTGTGGATCTCATGAATTGAACCTAGCTACGAGGTGCCCATAGAGCAGCAGTAGCATGATCAGTTGGATTGATGCGGGCAGTTCAAAGTGATAGTGTTGGATACTGGAGCACGGTTCAGAGTTGACAACAAGTGTAGAGTGCATGGGTGTAGAGTTCAGCAGCACAATGGTTCCTGAAGACGTGTGCAGTTGGTACCAGTATAAGTCAAAGACTTTGATGATAGATGCATTAATACTGATTGAGTTGTTTGGAGCCTTTCACTTTCGGAAGTGTTGCAACAAGAGTTGCAGGGCGAATGCATGGAGTTGCATGTCGCATGCAAAGACATTCCTTTCTTGTGGAGAGGGAGTGTTGAAGATTGCAACAAGAAACAGTGAAGGAGGCATCCTGAAACATCATCCTTGATCCTAGTTGGAAAATAATCACCTAAACTAGGTGGGGCCCACAC
The DNA here is from genome assembly GCA_034641835.2 of Pinus albicaulis. Lineage (NCBI taxonomy): Eukaryota > Viridiplantae > Streptophyta > Pinopsida > Pinales > Pinaceae > Pinus > Pinus albicaulis. The sequence goes on from CM076572.1 coordinate 1,426,708,436, forward strand.
AAGTGATTTTTGGTGCAAAGTTTATTTTTAGACATGTCGATCATATTCTATGAGTTGTAGGATGCTATTTGTGGATGGTTGGTCAAGTTGGAAAAATAGATGGACTTCTATTTTTAGACATATTTGGCGGAATCTATTTTAGATTGCCAGTCTAAAAATAGATATATCGAATATTATTAGCTCTTAATAATATTTGGACTATAAACATTATCTTATTCTCTTGGAGCACTTCAGTTAAGTGCACATATGTGGCACAGGAGCTGACAGAAGGAATTACACTATTCTTGAGGGTTAAGTGAAGCTATTGCATGGAGACTTTAGATAGAACTCATGTGACAGAGTTTGGTGGAGTTGTAGAAGTAGTTGGTGGAGTTGTGTTCAGTTTAACTCAGTTAGACACAGTTGAGCTAGTTGTATCTAGTCTAACTGATTGATACACTAGTGAGAGTGGTGTGAATTAATTATTTAATTAATTCACTAAATAATAACTCATTAATCAACTGAAGAATACATCAGTTAACTACAGTGCATGTCAATTTCAGTGGAGACCAGTGGAGAGATAGGTGAAAGAGCAAGTGTGACTATAGTGTTGCATTGTTTGCACCACAAATTCATTGGAGATGCCAATGAGGATTGCGTGAGCAAGGCTGGAGCAATTCGAGTTCATTCAGAGCCATTATTCAACAGGGATTGTGCAGTAGAGGCAGGCTAGCAGGTGGCAGAGATCGGTGCATGGATTTGCAAGATCGAGCCTGATTAGTGTGTAGCGATTGTATTATACTGAGAGCTTGATATGATCAGCTTTATATGAGGATTGTTACATGATCTCTATGACATATATTATATACAGATAGTTGGGGTTTTCAGCTTCATGCTTTCCCGTTAAACAACTGTGTTAATGTGTGTGAATTTTTATGGTTTCATGTGTGCATTGCAATTGATTTAATTTCTGCATGTGATGATCAATGGTGGAATAGATTCTATATTGTGTGTGAAGTTAAAATAGTGTGTGATCAGGAGAATCTTGGACATATAACTTATTAGTTATATAATTTCTACAATTTCAGAGTTGTCAAATAGTGTCCAAGCGGTCTTGAATGAAGAAAATAGAAATCAAAATTCTGAAAGCTTGCATCTAAGCACTTCAAAGCAAAAGACAGAAGAGTCCCAACATACATTAGTTGAATCAGAGAAAGGTAAAGATCAGATTGAGATAGATGATTAGAAACAATAAAAATTTCAACCCACAGAATTTCAGTTCCCCGATGATGAGGAGGGTCTTTGGACGATTGATTTCGATGGTGATTTGGGAAAATATGGAGCTCGTATTGAAATATGGATCCGTAACCCTATATATCAGTCAACTAAAGTCCCACGAAATGTAAGATTATGTTCTTACAAGCTAGCCTTAGATTTCTCTAACAACGAAGCAAAATATGAGGCCTTGATCATGGGCCTCTGAATTTTGAAAAGACTAGGTGTGAAATGAATCGCAGTATATCGCGACTCCGAGTTGGTGATAAAGCAGGTAAAAGGGTAGTACCAGGCCAAAAATCCTAGGATGAGAGCTTATCATAATGTTGTTCTTGATGTTTTGAATTTTTTTCTAGAACATACATTGTCTTTGATTCCTAGAAGGCATAATTTTATGGCTGATTCACTTGCCACGACGACCAACATACCATATCCTGGATAAAATGGTACTAGATATTAATATGCTTTGATCGATCGTGGAACACTGGATTCTCTGAAAAATGAATCCCCCTATGGTTATCACAAAGGATAATGGTGGCACCTAGCACATGCTTGAACAACTCGCTGAAGAGCTTTTGCAACCAAGTGGCTTCACAACAGGCCATACATGCTGCAATGTATTCGGCCGCAGCGGTACTCAAGGCTACCGACTTCTGCTTCCTGCTCGAAGCAGACCCAAGTGTGAAGCAACATCCACATATGCTCTTATGATCCACCACACTACCAGCCCAATCGACATAAGTATATCCATGAAGTCTCAAACTCTAGGAAGTGTATCTCAGCCCATGGTCTATTATGGCCCAGAGATATCTCAAGAGTTTCTTGGCACCAACCTAGTGAATGTTATGAGGATAAACCATGTGTTGAATCAAAGTGTTCACTGCACAACCTACGTTTGGACGGATGTTCCCTAAGAACATCAGGGCCCCTACGAGTTGTTGATACTCGGTAGAATTTGCTAGCATGGGCCTAGCAGTGTTTCCACTCAACTTCTTAAAGTTAAGCTCTATCGGTGTCGACACAGAATTACAGTCCACCATTCCAAATCTTTTCAGCAGCTTCATAATTTATTTTACTTGAGAGAGGAAAATCTTGCCAGGTCTCTGCCAGACCTCCAGGCCTAGGAAGTAATGCATCAGTCCTAGGTCCTTCATCTCGAACTCAGAAACGAGCTCCCTCTTACACTGATGAATGAGAGGGTCAACACCTGTCAGGAAGAGATCGTCCACATAGAGAACCATAATGAGAGGCTTTTCTCTATCAAACTTGAAGTAAGGGTTCAAATCAGTATTACTTTGATTGAAGCCCAGCTTCATCAAGTATCTATCAATCCTCTCGTACCAAGTCCTGGTTGCTTGCTTCAACCCATAGAGGGATTTCTTCAACCTGCATACATGAGAGTCTCTATCCTGGACTTCGAACCCTAGAGGTTGCTTCACATACACCTCTTCTATTATCGAACCATGTAGAAAGAAGAGATCTTCACATCCATCTGATGGAGACTCCATCCCTGCGTGGCAGCAAGGGCAATAATAGATCACAGGTGCAAATATATCATCACTCCCATCAAATCCGTGCTGATCTTATAGAGCCATTTCGAGGTGATAACAGATTTGTCCTCTAGTCTCGGGACCACATCCCAGACATCATTTTTCATAATGGACTGCCACTCTTCGAGCATAGCAACCTTCCAAAATTGATGCTTTACGGCTTCTTCAAATAATCCAGGCTTAGATTGTACGATTGTACTCATGGCTACAAGATACCCTTCATATATATTCGGCTTCTTGCTTTCCCGGAATGTCCCCCTTTGGGGCCATATGTCTCTCGGCATCTTCGAGAGTGTCCCTGAGCCATGAGGGTCTTCTCTTCTTTCTTCCAGCAATGTCACTTTCTCAGGAGCATACATGGTTGTGGTCTCCCTCTTAATGCCAGCTCCTCTGCAAAAGTCATTGAACTCATATGACCCACATTTGGTGCCTTTATCTGTCCTCAAAATCTTGATCTTCTTCTTTAAGAAATATAGCCAAGCCCTACGAGACAATTCATATATAAAAGTCATGAAATAATAACATCCTCCCAAGGATTTCATGGGCATCATATCAGGTAAGTCAGAATGTATCAGATGTCTTTGTGACCATACATTTGTCATACATCTTGACATGTATCATTACCATACACTATCATATCACTAATTACAACGTTGCCATAATATTATCATACACATCACTATCATATTCATCATTGTCATACTGCCATACAGTATTGAAGATATCAAACTTCATGGTCATATATATTTTTCCATATGCCACTGAAGATACAACAGATCAAGCTCATATAGACTCTGCCATATGACATATAGTGAGGTCATATATACTTTTCCATATGTCACTGTTCTGGTTAGGACACCAACAAATTTTGTGACAGCCCTAAACACTCCAACATATACCTAGAAGACTGTGGCTTCACCTTCACAAGATCCTCCTCTCTTCGTTGTTATTCATTTATGCCCTTTTCTTTAAGATGTCATCTAGGATGTCAAGGGCCTTATACAATTTTTGGTAATTGAAATATCTATTTATTATGAATATTGATACAAAATTTTCTAAGATGGATAGACCTATTCTCTAGACCCACACCTAAAATAGATTGAACATGGGCACTGCAATATGGCTAGTATATCCAGTATTATCAACATCAGCCAATAATAATTTAAGATTAACATTCAAGCAGTGATCAAATGAACTTCATATCCAGTGTCTCCATTTGCTTCAACTCCTATTGAACTACATTGTAGTAGCAGGGGAAACCAATATTATTTATCTTGATGGAAGTTTTTTTTTTTTTTTACAATCCCTTGGGACCTCTTCCATTTCTAGCATAAAATTTCCTATGGCTTGGCCATTAATTTGCAATGTACATATATACGATACCTTTATGTCATTGTACACCTTATATATTGAATGTATGCTCCAGCAGACTTACTGAATCACCGATACCATTGTAGCAAACCAAAGGAGGGGACCACTATTTCTCCTTTCCACAGAATTAATCATCGCCTTATATAGGCAATGTTGCCATTTCTTTATCTCCATAGCTGATGCAGAGTGAGGAGGTGTGAGGTGGGTATTCTGGCATGTGGCAACTTCCATTGATAGTCAAACTTGCCCCTTTAGTTTAGTTGTCTTTGCAGATTTCTTTTGAAGCAGTTCCCTCATTTCAGACATTTCCTCTTCCATCCCTTTTAGTTTCTCTAGTCTCAGATCTCCATTCACTCTTACAACCTCAAATATGCTTGCACAAACCTGCTTCAAGGCATGAAAAACAAACAGAAACTCATCCTCTAATCTGGGCAAACTCAGTCTTCATACAGACATTGGAAGGACCATAAATGTTCTCCAATTATATCCTCCTTAAGGTCTCATGATGGGAGAGACACTCCTCCTTCACGCTGAGGGTAAGGGCTAAAAACACCCTTAAAATAGGCCACACAAGCCTTTCTGTTGTGGTATGGCCTGTGACCTACCACACAACACTCCTGATGTAACATGTTTCCCTCAAACACTATTGTGTCCCTTGTAATATCCACATAAGGCACCCTACAGGTGGTTTTCCGAGTCAGCAGAACAAGCTGACCTTAAAATCAAGGAAGAAGGCCCTGATTGAGCTGCGGCCTCCTAGTGATGAAAACGACTGATTTGGAGGAGCCTTTCTAGCCATCTCTTACCTCCAAATAGCCCTCCATAAGCTGTTGTAGCTTCAGCTACCCCTGCATCCCAAACATGCACCAAAACAACATAAAACAAAACCCAAAATTACCTCTGAGACAAGCATCAAACTGTTGTCCAAGTTTGTGTCACTGCTGTTATATTATAACTGGTTAGGGCACATTTATAGCCCTTAATCATCCACCAAAACAACCCTCCTTGGCTGTGGCCTAGTCCTGGAGAAGTGTTGGCACCCTTGACTGCTGTCCTGGGCATAAACAACCTATAAAAAACTCAACGATGCCTTCCAAAGATGAGGTAGGGACTGCAACCCACCTACAGTAGCATATGCTGCCATTCCTTGCACCCAAGACACTTTCACATAGGCTAAAACAACCTTTTATTGACTGATCCCTCTAGGGAGCTACCTCGGCCTCCCCTCACAGTAATTTGGTTCTCAAAATAACCCTGAAACAGACCTACAAAAACCCTTAAAATAGTCCCTCCATGCTTCGCTGCCCTAGCCTCCTGGCTGTGTCCTTATTGGCTCTTCCATGTTGTTCTTTCAAGAGAGGCTAGTCCTCCTGACTGCCTTTTACGCATCTCCAGCTGTGTGCTAAGGCCTGCAGCCTAGCACAACAACACTAATCTCAATGCCCTAGATTCTCATCAAGATGGACTTTGTCTTCTCCTAGCTCTGATACCATGTAAATTTCTGAAGATGTTTTATGTTATATGAAAATTTACTTTAAACTTCTAGGGCTCAATCACATGAAAGTACCAATAGATCGATGGAAGACAAGCCAAAAAACAGAGATAAATAATGGTGGCATTACGGTGATCAACATGATTCTTCAACCAACAAAGTCTCGATAAGGTCAGCCAACCCAATGTATCACACAACCCCAAGACGTCTCATCAAGAACGTTCCATCAAGACGCTGCACCAAGAAGCCCTAACCACATCACCATGAGAAGCCCTAATCATAGCACCATCCCTGAGAGAAGAGAATGCCTCCAAAAATGTGTGTGTAAAATGAACTCTAAGTCTCTCTAATATATATTAATCTGTGGGGGTGTGTGACACATCTTTTATGCATGTGGGATAAATTTTTCCGAGCTTTCACATGTGGAATAAATTCAAAATACATTTTCTTCTCATCCGATCAAGATGATCTTTAGATCGATCTTGCAACTCTCCGAAAGAGGAATCCAATAAAAATATTGGCATTGTCATTTGAGCATCACAACATGGAGTTTGGACCTATTTTCCCAAAATTAACATCACCACATTTTCATTATTCCTATCCTGCACCTACACAGTCATGTCCCACTACCTATGCACCTTATCCCATGGCACAACCTACATTACCAGCCTTACCTCAACAGAGTCAAGTCATGCCACCATTACCATTACCACCAACTTTTCAGCCACCTCAACTGCCTGTACAACTAGTACCAAACCCAAATAATAAATAGGTGCAAGTGATTAATTCTATTGGACCCTTTTCTTTCCCCATTTATTAGACCATGCCAGTTGGGGTTAACGGTATTCAACTGAGATCAGGAAGGGTAGTATATTCAGAAAAAAAGAAACAACCTATGGTGATTATTGAGGAGAAAAGTGAGGAGGCAACTCCCAATCATTCGAAATATGTCACCATTCGACCGACACTCAAAGCCATTACCATCTTCTTCAATTTGACCTCCATTTCTAAAGAGGCTAGTTGTGGAGAAATATGACCCTACCCCTGAGTCTAACCTAGATTCTGAACTTAGAAATGTTTGTATAAAGGTTCCTTTGATTCATTATATTAAAGAGATCCCCATTTGTGCTAAAATCATTAAGGAACTTTGTCTTAAAACTCCAGGGAGGAAGAGAGTAGAGCCTCACACCATTCTGTTCATTGTGATAGTAACTGATTTAATGACAGGATGTGTTCAGATGGAGAAATATATCGATCCTGGAAATCCAATTGTTTTTTTTCCAGATAGGTGATACCCTTGTCTCCAATGTCTTAATAGACCTGGGAGCAACCATCAATGTTATGACTAGGCAAACCATGGAAAAACTTTGGTTGGTTCATATTCAACCTACCCCTACTGTTCTTGAGCTTGCTGAAAAATCTAAAATCAAGCTAGATGTTGTGTTAGATGATGTGTTGGTCTCGATTGATTCTTGGGAATACCCTGAGCATTTTATTTAGCTTCAACCAAAAAATCCTATTGGAGGAAATCCATTGATTTTGGGACGACCATGGCTTGCTACAAAATATCCTTATATAGGATGTCACTCTAGTGATATGTATATTTCCCATGGAGATGCTAGGAATAAATTCACCTTGTACCCACCTGCTAGATACATCCCAGAGCTTCAAGATACTTTATAGCTAGACTATGATATCAGTGATGAGGAAAATCAATTTTTTTCTTTGCTTCATCATTATATTGAGTCGACTGAAGAGGGTGAGATTTAGGATTTCTTGAATAATCTGGACATAACGCTAAATTTTGATTCACTCTATCAAATTTTTAGGGCTGTTTTTCAAGAAATATATGACTCCCAACCTTTTACATTATAGAGTTTAGCAGCACCTGATAGTATTATTGAACCCAAAACTACTCTTGTTGATATTAGTCTAGGCAAATATTTACACATAGATTCAGACTTGGACTTATCCCAACAAGAGAAACTTGTGAACTTTTTACGAGGCATATTGGTGCCGTTGCATGGAGTTATGAGGACATGAAAGGAATCCCTCCTGAAACTTGCACTCATCATATTTATATTCAGGAGGGATCTCAACCTCTTCGACAACCCCAAAGGAATATGATTCCTACACAAAGAGAATTTGTTAAAGAATAACTACAAACTCTTAAATCTTGATTTTATCTATCTTATATTTGATAGCTAGTGGGTCTTCCCATTGGTGATAGTTTTGAAGAAATACGAGAGATAACTTATTTGCATTGATTATAGATAATTAAACAAATCCATTCTCCCTTCCCTTCATTGATCAGGTGTTAGATACCCTTGCCGGTAAAAAGTAATTTTCATTTTTAAATGGCTTTAGTGGTTATAACCAAATACAAATTGCACCCAAGGATCAGGATAAGACCACCTTTACTTGTCTATGGGGAACATTCACTTATCGAGTTCTTCCTTTTGGACTTTGTAATGTTCCAACTACATTTCAAAGGGAAATATTGGCTATTTTTTCCCACCTTGAGTGTGTAGAGGTTTAAATGGATGATTTTTCAGTATTTGGTGATTCTTTCGAGGAAGCCCTTAAAAATTTAGAAAAAGTGCTTTTTTGTTGCCAAGAAGCTTGCCTCGTTTTGAGTGATAAGAAATGTGGATTGATGTGAAAAGCGTGGGTGGTGCTTGGCCATCTTATATCTAAAAAATGTATCCAGGTGGACCTAGATAAAATAGAAGTTATTTTACATCTTCTTGCACCCAAAACACAAAGGGAAGTGAGGGGATTCCTGGGACATGTGGGCTATTACCAGAGATTCATCGAAAATTTTTCTAGGATAGATACCCCTCTTTTTCGATTATTAGCTAAGGATAGCAATTTATCTTGGACTACAACTTGCCAACAAGATTTTGAGGAACTGAAGGAAAAATTATTACAGACACCAGTCCTTAGGGGGCCTAATTGGTCCCTTCCATTTCATATCTCCTCAGATGCCTCATATACTGCTATTGGTGCAGCCTTAGGATGAGAAGAAAACCAACAATCATATGTTATCTACTTCATCATTAAAAACTTTTCACCTGCTAAATTGAATTATACAGTAACTGAGAAAGACTTCCTAGATGTGATATTTGTCATTATCAAATTCAGACACTACAATATGGGTTATGAAGTGCTTATACATACATATCATTCTGCCATAAATTATTTAATGAAAAAACCTTTGACTAGTGGTAGGGTGACTAGGTGGTTAATTTTACTACAGGAAGTCAATGTTACCATTATTGATAGATCATGACAATAAAATGTTCTAGCTAATTATCTTTCTATATTAAATAATCCTGGTGAAATAATTCTTGTAGATGGTTCTTTTCCTGAGGAACATCTTTTTTCTGTGTCAACAAATTCTCCATGGTTTGTTGTTGCAGCTAATATTTAGTTACAGGAAATAAACCACCTCACCTATCCACTCGAGAGAGGCGTAACATTATTCATAAAAGTTCTTCATATTCCTGGATTTATGGAAACCTCTTCTACACATGACCTGATCTTATTATTCGTAGATGTGTGAGAGAGGAAGAAGTGTTTGATATTTTGAAAGCTGCCCGTGAAGAACCTTGTGGGGGCCATTTTGTTGAAAAAAGGAAAACATATAAAATTCTCCGCGCTAGCTATTTTTGGCCTTCATTGTTTAAGGATGCTGAACAATATGTCATGTGTTGTGACACTTTTCAGCAAATGGGCCAACCTGGTAAAACTAATGAAATGTATTTGTGTCCTCAAGTCACGATTGAACCCTTTGAAAAATAGCCCATTTATTTTTTAGGACCTATAGCTCTGACATTTTTATTAGGGGAATTTTGAGGTCTAAAATGGTCCTCCTAAGGAAATTATAAAATAATAGTGGAAATAATAAAATAAGATTTGATTACATCATCAAATTTTAGAGGGAAAAAAGAAAAAACTACTCTTTCAACTTATCTCCCAAATATTTGACTCAAATTTCGAGCAGAAGTACTCGTTGGATGCAAAACTTAATTCCTCATCCAAGGAGTACCCATGTTGCATACTTTCTATGGATCTCACTACACGAAAAATGAGAAATACATGAAAAACATGATTGCAATCATGTTTTTTCATGTATTTCTCATTTTTTGTGTAGCAAGGTCCATCAAAATTCGACAACATGGGTACTCCTTGGATGAAGAATTAAATTTTGCATCCAACGAGTAATCCCTCTCAAAATTTGAGTAAAAAATTTGGGAGATAAGTTGAAAATACGAGCTAAACAAAGTAGTTTTATTATTTTATTATTTCTTAATCTTTTTACCCTTTTACTTAAAAAATGGTGAATCATCCCCCATGGTTGACATTATCATCTTGAATCCTATTGGTTCTTATAAAGTTTATTTTGGTTGTACATTTTTCTTAGGAGGCCCATTTTAGACCTGTTGTACCATACAACAACCCTCCCTTTTACTTAAATTTTATTTCTAAAATTTAAGTAATAGGGTCCCTTTCTTTTTAGAAATAAAACACTTAGAAATAAAATTCATTGTTTTGGAAAATTTCATATTGTTACTAAACAAATTCAACATCCAAAAAATTTATGGTCCGATCTAATATACAAGGCCTTATCATAAAAAAACAAATCAAAGTTAAAAGTTCAATCGCAATCGGAGAATCAGAGATAACCTTTAAAAGAAATTTCATATGCCCATTTCAAATCTTCCGATGCGATTAGTCCAATCGGAAAATTGCAATCGCTAAGAGTTTAAAACAATTAATTATAACTTCCGATGCGATGCGGTCAATCGCAATCGATTAATCGGGACACTCTTCAAAAGACTCTTTACGCTTAGTTGAAATTCCCCGATCCAATGTGCATTTGATAAATAAACGCTTTTAAAAGAAAAATCGAACATTTGTTTAAAATATATGGTAGACCCCACCATTAGAGATCGGAAAGATCTGCAATCGCAATCGATCAATCGGGATAAACGTATTGTGATACTCATTTTCCATTCGAAAACTTCCGATGCGATTCATCTATTTGCATACGAAGATTTTTTTTGAATATATTAATATATCACAAGCGCCAAATCTTTATTGGTACGAAGGCATTCAATAACGAATCAAATGAATATGGTTTATGATTTGGTTTTAAATACTTAAGTGTGACCCAAAAGGAGCATTTACGCAATATACGAAACAAATAAATGAAAACCATAAGTTCATAAATCATTCCGTTTGAGTGGCTTGTTGATCACGACTGAGAGTTTGTTGTCTTGCAGAACCAAAAAACACCAAGTTCTTTCATTCACAGACAAAGGGAAGCGGTAGCAGACGCAGAAATGTCAAAGAGAGGAAGAAGAAACAAGACTGCTCTACCAGTGAAGTTTGCCGAAACTCCTACGGTCTCAAAAGAAAAGCCCATAAAGCTAAGGCTAGTCACAGATACATCATGCCAAGGTCTTGGGAAAATGACATGGGACGCAGTCTACAACCTGTTGGAAAGAGAAGACCCCAAGGTCACAGTTGAGAGAGCATCAGTTCCAGACGAGGATAGCTCGGATTCCGACTCCGATATCAATGAAAAAACACTTGCAAATTCGTTTTTGCATCGAATTGCAGCCAGAGCGAGCATCATGCCTTACTATGATGTAGTTCGATGGGTTATTGACATTGTAAAAATACAAGATAGAACGTTTGTTTCATCATCTGGAGTGCCTTTCGGCTCATTTAAAGCAGAAGACCTGAAAGCAATGTACCACCTTCCAGACCCACAGAAGGTGTATAACAAGGAATTTATCAAAGATTTTGCTGATAATAACAAAGTCCAATCTGACCCTATCAAAAATTGGAGGAAAAACCCAGAGAAGCACCGAAACGAAGCATCCGGTATGTATTCTGTAGATTCCCTTCTGCCTCCATATTGCTATGCAGCTGCCATGATGTGTAGGTTATTTGGCAATGATAATTCAGCTAGGTTTTCTATACAAATGGTCCCATTAATCCTAGCTGCTGTGAATTCTGACATTATGGATTGGGCTGTTATTCTTTCTGATAGAATGGCCAATAGGATACTTGAATATATACAAGAAAAAACCACTGGAAATTCTACTCCTTTTTTCTTTTGTGCCTACATTCTTGATGCTCTTTGTTTCAATTCCGAATTTCCCTTATTTGGATGGAAATGGACTCCCAAAGACCCTCTTCCAATCCATATTTATCATAAATTGCTTTGGAAGATTCATTTCCAAGCTAATGTATATAGAATCTGTCATGGTTTCCTCATCCCTGTTTTCCAAACCATTTTTAATCGCTTTCCTCCTAGGTTTTCTGATAAAGCTAAAAGCCGACCTGTCTGCAATCGGAGATTGGTTTGGGGAGGAAAAATTTACTTACATCAGGGTTTTTGGTAGTATAGTGGAGCCGCATGTTCTTCCGCTTTTTGTTCCAGACAAACTTCTCGCTCAAGAAGTTTCCTATCAATTGACAATTGAAGGTATATCCAGGTATTTGAATAACAGTAAGAAGAAAATGTGGCCTCAATTCCCACTCAATTGTGGTCATTTCAATCTAAATGATTTCAAGCATGCAGAAAAAGAAGTCTTCAAGATAAGAGGTTGTAAATTTGCAACCATTCCTGGAAGACAATATGATCCAAAAAAGATAGCATTTGATGTCACTGCTTCAGTTTCAATTGCTCGTTTTGAGCATGAACCAGATATGTTCGATGATTTGTTTGTTTCATTAGATAATTTTCCTCGAATTTTTGACTTGATCAAGTCTAAATTTCAATAGGAGGAAATAAATAAATTTCTCTTATTTAGAAGCCAGAGATTGTTGAGAGTACCTCTGGACCAGCTGAGAACTCAAATCCAAAAATCAGAGACAGAAGGTACATCCGGCCAAACGCTAGTAGAAACATCTACCAGCAAAATCATTACACAATCGGCTGTCAACCAGCCGACTGTACATACTCAAAAAGTGGTCACCATTGACAAACCTGATGTCCTAACGAGAAATACTGATGATAAATCCAGTCCAAAATCTGGCCAGAAATCCACTGCTCAAATGACAGACAAATGCACAAATATCATTGATGATGTGCATAATCAAAAGGATGGATCGGATGACAAAAGCACTGAGCAAAGCATAGATAAAGAAAAAAGAAAAGAAATAGCCAAGGAGATTATGGTTTCCACTAATCTTGATGTTTCTTCTCAGCTATTAAAACAATATGATCAGTTTGCTCAACAGCTTGGATTGCAGGATAAAGATGAAGGACAAATGGAGCAGGATGTTGAAATCATTCCTGAACATCCTACAGGGCATATTGTATTAAAAGGTGAAGAGATTCCTCCTTTGGATGTATTTTACAGCCCTAAACATAAGGCTGTTGTTAAAAGGCAAAGAAAGAAAAGAAAAACGGAACAGGGCATATTTTCTACTCCATCAGAGGAGTTTATGAATATTGTTTATAAGAACAATGAAATGAATCCATTTGAAGACCTCACGAAATTGTCCCAGTATACAGGAGCTTATAGTGCTGCAACAGTGGATAAAGTTGTAGAAGTTTCTCAACTAATAACTCAGAAAGATCTTCACATAGCTTCACTGGAAGAACAAGTTAAGGAGAATCAACAACTGATTAGCCAATTGCAACAACAACTACAGGATCAGACATTCAGGTCTAAAGAATTGGAGAAACAGCTTGCTGAAGAAAAGAAGAAGGTTGATGAAAAGCTTTTAGGCAAACAAAAGCAGCTAAATGAAGAAATTTCTAAGTTACAAAGTCTGCTACAAAATGAGGAAAATGCAAAATTGATTCAAGAAAAGGAATTTCAAGCAACTTTGGATAAGTTTAAAGATTACCCAAAGTTAAATGAATTCAAATCAGAAGCCCTTGAGGCTAATAAACTATTGACTCAACAGTTAATTGAATTTTGCTCAAAGCTGTCACAAGCAGAACCTTTATGTGATATTACTTCATCTTTGATCCAAAATATCATAACTCTTAGACAAGAAATAGATGATGCCGATGAAAAGATTTCTGAGTTTCTCAACTGGCAGGATACAAAAAAGGGAAAAGAAGCAAATCTTCCTAGGATAGAGGAAAAACACAAAGATATCTTGTTTACAGAATGGGAACATCAACTAATGAAAGCTGAGAGAGCAATATCCAGGGCCAGAAATATGATGAATAATATCACTCAACTTATAAATGACAGCTTATACTCAATTAATCTCATTTCAGACTGTGTTCCTGGCAGTTTGCCAAAAATAAAAGAAACTGAAGACAGGTGGAGAGAAGAAATGGAAAGGAAAAGTCAAAAAATCGGCAAACTTCAAACGATATCCTGGGATAGTATGTGGACTCATTTGATCAAGCCAAACAATCAACAGACAGCTATCAAACTTCTATCAAATGCTGTCGATTGTCTAATTTCAGAATTTTCTGATGCCACCTATACTAGACAGTTGCATTCTGAGATGAGTCATCCACCAAGACTCCGAGATATGTTGAACATTTGCAACTTGGCTTCATCAAGCGAGGGAGAAAAACAATGAATCAGTTTCATTCAAGATAGCATTTTAGTTTTAATTTGATAGATTGTAGCATTAGTATTAGGATTTTGTTATGTAATTTATTATTTAAATCCCTCTCATGCATTTAGAGAGGGATCGGAAGTTGTAATATTTTTGGGATTTGGAGCTAACATTTCTGTACTTCATTCCTTATTATATTTATATGAAAGATCACATCTGGTGATTTTTGGTGTTCAAATTATCTTTGAAGTGTTGCATTTTTGTGCCTTTGGATTTAATTTTACAACGGAGTTACTAGATCAGAGTATCACATTTCATTTGACAGTCTGCAAGATGAATGAGGTATTTTTATCTGTTCACTGTTTAAAAGGTGAGGAGATCCCTCCTTTGGATGTATTTTACAGCCCTAAACATAAGGCTGTTGTCAAAAGACAAAGAAAGAAAAGAAAAACAGAAAAGGGTATATTTTCTACTCCATCAGATGAGTTTATGAATATTGTTTATAAGAACAATGAAATGAATCCATTTGAAGACCTTACGAAATTGTCCCAGTATACAGGAGCTTATAGTGCTGCAACAGTGGATAAAGTTGTAGAAGTTTCTCAACTAATAACTCGGAAAGATCTTCACATAGCTTCACTGGAAGAAAAAGCTAAGGAGAATCAGCAACTGATCAGCCAATTGCAACAACAACTACAGGATCAGACATTCAGGTCTAAAGAATTGGAGAAACAGCTTGCTGAAGAAAAGAAGAAGGTTGATGAAAAGCTTTTAGGCAAACAAAAGCAGCTAAATGAAGAAATTTCTAAGTTACAGAGTTTGTTACAAAATGAGGAAAAGGCAAAAATGATTCAAGAAAAGGAATTTCAAGCAACTTTGGATAAGTTTAAAGATTATCCAAAGTTATATGAATTCAAATCGGAAGCCCTTGAGGCTAATAAATTATTGACTCAGCAGTTAATTGAATTTTGCTCAAAACTGTCACAAGCAGAACCTTTTTGTGAGATTACTTCATCTTTGATCCAAACTATCATAACTCTTAGACAAGAAATAGATGATGCCGATGAAAAGATTTATGAGTTTCTCAACTGGCAGGATACAGAAAAGGGAAAAGAAGCAAATCTTCCTAGGATAGAGGAAAAACACAAAGAAATCTTGTTTACAGAATGGGAACATCAATTAATGAAATCTGATAGAGCAATATCAAGGGCCGGAAATATAATGAATAATCTCACGCAATTCATAAATGACAGCTTATATTCAATTAATCTCATTTCAGACTGTGTTCCTGGCAGTTTGCCAAAGATAAAAGAGACTGAAGACAGGTGGAGAGAAGAAATGGAAAGGAAAAGTCAACAAATCGGCAAACTTCAAACTATATC